>RXPK01000286.1:0-454801 GCA_004143645.1 Protaetia brevitarsis | reverse complement strand
ACAATGTAGTAGTCTGCTTCATGTTTTCCTCATGGCGATCCAAACCTCTTTCTGGATACATAATGGTGTAACAAAGATTTTAGCGCGCTTTTCTGCACTCTCATTTTTGATATGGGATGAATTTATGGGGTCTGGATAAAAACGCACTGTAGTATTCTGCTTCGTATGTTGGTCAGGACAATCCCAAACCTCCTCCTTAATACATAGTGGTGTTACAACAAAGGGGCCTTCTTCTGCGTCCTCGTTTTTGATATGCGATAATGTAAACCTGAAAATATGATTATATCAATATAAAAACAACAACAAGTATACTACATTTTTAAATCGAATAAACCACAAACGATATTGGAAAACAACCAAAATTTTATGCCTAAATGATGTATCTTCACATCCCGACTCAATTGCATACAAACATAAGATGTTGTGCCAAAGACAACTTGGCAGTTCACTGAATAAATTTCTGTAATGGATCCAGCAAAAATGACAGAACAACTTACACTTAAACATTGGAGGTAGCGTATCTTATTTATATTGTCGCAAATTGTACACTCAAATTCAAAAATTGGATGTTCCTAAAATACTGCTGTGGACAACTAGTATACCTAATACCTAACAAATAATCTACGTAATAGAGTAATAATGTAATGTATTGGTTTGCAAACAGCGAAAGTATTTATAAATTTACTAATACAAATATACTAATAATGCAAGTGTTACAGTGAAATAAATATAATATAAATAGGAAAACTGATTTTACTGTAACAAATGTCTGGGAGAAATTTTTCAAAGAAAAATAAATTAATATACTAATAATGCGTGTTACAGTGAACACTTGCATTATTGGTAAATTTGCATTAGTACATTTATTCCCGTTGATGCGGTTAGCAAGTACTTGTTCGATTATATATATCGACAATCACAGGTTTGAATTCGGCATAGTCCCAATAGCTCAATTGGTTAGAGCGGCCGTCCGGAGAACGGTGGGTAATTGTTTCAAATCCTACTTGGGATTAATTTTTCTTTGAAAAATTTTTCTCCCAGAAATTTGTTACAGTAAAATCAGTTTTCCTATTTATATTATATTTATCAATTGTTTGCATGCATTTCAATGCTAATATTGCAATTACAAAATAAAATGATATTTCTATGATTTTGTTTAGTTCATTCCTTAGTTTCCACAAATTCTCTTTTGTATATAATTCACGTAGATAATAATAATAAACTAATGTAATATTAACTTGTGATTTTCTATAAACAAGTGCAGACGTGTGTCGAGTCGCTCCGTAAATTAAATTCAATATTTGGAAGCTTACGAGTAATTCAATACAACGATACAGCAAAACAGCGAGTGTGAAAGTAGATTGAAGAGAAAAAGGAAGAGGAAGAGTAGTAAGAATTAGTTCCCGATCAACGGTAATATTGTACATATTGGGGCATTTTGCCATCGCTACAAAAGTATATTCATAAAGATAAATCAAAAAAGAGCAGGCCAGAGCCGTAATACACAAGATAGTGAATAGCTACTCAAGGGGACAAGACACTATTATAAAAAAAAAATTGTATAGAAAAAAATTAATCAAGGTGTTACAACATAGAACAGCTATTTATTTGTCTAAAGATAATTATTTATTTCAGATATATTTTATGACATATGAATTTTGTTACCAACTTTAGAAAAAATT
The DNA here is from genome assembly GCA_004143645.1 of Protaetia brevitarsis. NCBI lineage: Eukaryota > Metazoa > Arthropoda > Insecta > Coleoptera > Scarabaeidae > Protaetia > Protaetia brevitarsis. The sequence goes on along the minus strand of RXPK01000286.1, from coordinate 453,119 downwards.
GCACAGTTATTAAGACAGGCTAATCCAAATTTGTATTTTATAGACTTCATTAATTGTAGACCTTCTCGAAAAACGATCTTCGTCTTTTTTGGTTTCTTTCTAGGCTTGTAGATATTTTCGTTTACATGTCGATTCACTGATTTTATGAGTTCAATACGCTTTCCAGTTTTCCCAAACGGTAACAGAAGTCGATCATTTCGGCTGTAATGGCAGTATGCAATTTATACTTACAAATTTTAGTCATTGTTACTGTTACATTTTCTACACGTACCTCTGGAACACCATAAAATCTAACATTGATTTTTCTGGAATATTCCTGGAGGTTCTCAATTTTGTCTTCGGTTTCGTTTAATTTTTGTCCTAATTTTCGTATTTACTTATTTTATCTATAAGATACTTGCTTGCTTTATTTATAATTTAATTGTTGGGGCAGAGTGTTGCATAAAATGCTCTTCACAAAATTGAGGTCTTCCTAAAATACTGATGTGGACAAATAGTATACCTAGTGTTATACACCTCCTCCGTCACGATCAGTTGTATCATTACAATGTAAATTATAGCCGTTAATGGAAATATTCGAATCACAGACAGGATTAGGTAGTCATGCCTTGGAAAATGCTGTGGTATTTTAATTACCAAGTAAAACTACAGTCTTCATGTCATTAAAATACATATATTAGTAATCACGCGTGTAAATGTGCTACCTGCATTGAGCAAGGTAAAATGCGAAATTAAATTACATAGCTTACATTAAATAAGTCCATAGCGAATGTTACAAAATCAAATAAATAAAATTGCAGAAACAACTAAAATTTAAATATAACTTATAAACATAAAAACCCAGTTAATGGTAAAACAGACATACAATACTTCACAAAACTATAAAACTTAATTTTATTATAACGGACTTCATTAATTGCAGACCTTCTAGAATCTTTGTATCTTTTGGCTTCTTTTTACACTTGCAGATAGTTTCTTTTACATTGACGAATTTGACTACAATTGGTTTTAATACAATTTTCCTGTTTTCTCAAACGATGACAGCAGTCGATCATTTCGGTTGTTTCATTGTTTCTGTTACATTTTCTTCACGTACCTCTAGGACACCATAAATTCTAACATTGATTTTTGCGGTATATTCCTGGACCATCGTAATTCTTTCGTCGGCTTCATTTAATTTTTGTTATAATTTTCGTATTTACTTACTTGATCTGTAAGATTTACTTTATTTATAAGATAATTGTTGTAGCAGTGTTGCATAAAATGCTCTTCACAAGGGAGTATAGTAGAATAAGATACCGAAAAGTACTCCCGATGGTATCGAATTGAAAACCCATACCAAAGTTGCATTTTATGAAGGTAATGGCTTGTGCAAAATTTATGCTCACCACAACCGCTAGACTACTTTATTCTTTATCTCCGTCTCTTTTTAACCAATCGATTTGAAATTTCACAGGAATAATTTACTTGACTAGTACTCCAATTGAAAAAAAAATGACCCCGTTGTGATAATTTTGCTAGTAGTATTATTATAGAAACCAGTAAACATTGGTATAAGGAAGTCTAATATGGATTGATGCAAAGTGTAATTCTGCCTCATTTCTAGTTATAATATACAGAGTGTTCCATTACAAAAAATCGGAAAAAATATTTTGGAATCCAATCCTGTCTTGGTGATGACTCTGTCATTTGGTGATGAAAACAATTTGCCGACACCTTCACCCAGTCTTAGCCAATCCACAGAAAAAAATCTATTGTTATTTGAAGGCGTTCGGAAATGGGAATACTTTCCTTGGAATAGGTGGTTTCTCAGTCTTTGATGAGAAACAGGTAACTCTAAAACTACAAAACAAATTACTTTCATAACCTGGACTTACTCTCACTGCACGCTCTTATAACTGTAAAATACCTTATATTCAGTTTTACACTTTTCTTCAAATTGTTCCACAACAGCAAATTGGATCAAATTTTTACACAAAAAAGCTGAAGTACAGGAGCATATTTGACGAGAGTTTGGTGATTATACTCGCAAATTATTCTTGGAAAATTTCAAAAAGATTGGTTAAAAAGAGATGGAGAAAAAAAATAAAGAAGATCAAAGGTTACCTGCGTCTATCAAGCCCCCTATCTGTCATGGGGGTTGAAACTTTGCACGACATTACCTTCATAAAGCGCAACTTTTGTATGGGTTTTCAATTCGATACCAATTGGGGCATTTTTCAGTAGCTTATCCAGTTATAACTTTTGTACAGCCCTCGAATAGAATTTTTTACAGTGCGGACTAACACCTATGCATTTTATCAAGCCTAGATGCCGTCTACCCACACCATTACAAAGGAACGAGAGCAGGGCGTAGTGGAAGTGAATAGGACGATCACAGCGAAGCTCGCAGAGGACCACCGGGAGGACGCGCCAATCATCGCGATTAGGATTCGACAACTGTGTACGCCCAATACATTGAATTAAGGTAAAACAACCAGTGGCTGACATACACCCACTACCTGACATGTTCATACTATTTCTGGCAAAATAAGAAAATGTATATATCTATCTTTTTATGTTGGCAAATTCTTTGACTCAAAATAAGAAGATCGTTAGTGTGTTCACCACAACTTTAAGGTAAGTGTAGTATTTTGAGTTGGTATATTTGATAATAAGATAAAGAAATATATTAATCGCAAGTATTAAGTACGACATTTGCAAATAGAAGGGCATGTTTAAGATATGCGAAGGATGTCAGGATGATTGGCTTCGTAATAATGTTAATTTCTAATAACTGCCATAGGATGTCAGGTATAGGGTTTTTAGAATGAAGCTAAATGATAACTTAACTCATGGCAATTAGTGCAAAGATAGTGGAAAATTAACCATAAGTGTTTTCTACATATGCTACCAATACCTGACCTAGGTGTCAGATATTGGTATATAACTGTCAGCATAGGGTTATCATAATTTTATATGACTTTTATTTTTTATAGTTTATTATGGCATCAATTAAAAAGAAAATCTTGCAATATGATCAAGAAAACATGAAGGGAGCTATCGTTTCAGTTAAGAAAGGAGAGTTATCAATGAGAGCAGCATCGATAAAATATGACGTTTCAAGGACAACACTTTTATTAAAAATTGATGGGTCCAAAAACAAATCTTACACCAAAGGAACAAAACATATTAACAGAGGGATTATTCTACAGTGCCAATCCGAGGCTTTCCTGTTACAAAGGAACAGCTAATAGACTCAATTAAACTTCTTTGTAAAAATCTCAAACGCAAAACGAATTTTGTTAATTGTAGATCGGGTACTAAATGGTATCTATCATTTTTAAAAAGGCATCCTACGGTGTCAGCAAGGCTCTGTCTCAAGATTTAACATTTGCACGTTCTACAGTGAATGAAATAAAAATTAAAAATTGGTTTAAGGAAGTTGAAGAATATTTAGACAACAATAATTATAAAAACATAATAAGTGATCCAAAAAGGGTATATAATGCCGACGAGACCGCATTTTTCTTGTCACCGAAAGGATCAAAAGTGTTAGTTAAAAGATGTGATAAGACTGTATATTCACGGATTAACAATGATAAAAAAGACTGCTTGACAACGTTAATTACAGCTAATGCACTAGGCATGATTGCACCGCCAATGGTGGTCTACCCTTATGAAAGAGTACCCTTCGCTATTGTAAGAATTCGAAATTCCATCCTGTATAATGCGAGAATTTAAATTCATTTTATTAATGCGTAGTTGATAGGTACCGTGGCATTTGCTGAGTAGCGTCTGCTCCATAGGAAATAATAATCTATTTTTGTTTAAAGTGTCGCGTAGTTGAGATAATATGGTATTACTTTGTATTTTATCTACTACTTTGTCTATTGTATGTTACAAATGCTGTCAGCAATTCAAACGCCACGTTCTCAAGTAGGGCGTCTGAAAGTCAGAAAAATAACGCCTTCAGTCATACTTGCGCCCTCCTATAAAGAGAGGCCGAACTAGTTATCGGTGCGAATTGACGTCAAAATCAAAGTTTATAAAAACCCTTAACATTGCGGTTTACAATTAATTAGTTCGCGATCCTTCAATCTAACTTCAGGAATAAGCACGCGCCCTCTTCGTCGGGCGTTTCTAAAACTTAAAATTAAAACTTCTCATCTTAAAATTTGACAATTAAAATTAAGCCAAAAAAATTCGAGAACAGGAAGCAAAAGCTTTCCTCGAGAGGTGATTAGTGATTTCGGTACTAAAATCACTTAAATACCCCGTTTTATTTTGCCCAAATTTTTGTGAGTGTTGTGTAAGTTTTGTGCCCTAAAATTTGGATTACGAGAAGAATTATTTTTCCCACATCGGCCGGTAAGATGTTCAAAATTTCTGCTTAAAACTAACCAAAGCAAATACGTGAAAACCGTAACGCGTTCGCTCTCTCTCTCTCTCTCCCTTAATAAATAGTTTGGAAGTAAGAATTACTAGAATTTAAGTTAATCAACATTGTTAAGAAAAGCCTAAAAAAAATCACCTAAATAGTTGTGTTTTGTTTTGTCATCTGCTTGATACTTTATTAAATTCGTAGATTGTTAGCTTAAGTTAATTGTCACAAAAATTCGTTAAAATAAAATTGTGTTTTGTTCATTTTTGATCACTTGTTATTTTATTTAATTGTGTAGTTTGTGAGCGTTTTTTTTCCAATGTCTTAAAATATTCAATATATAATTGTAAAAATATAAGTCGTTCTATTATTTCGCCATTTAGAAGAAGTTCAGTTTGAACCCTTAGAAAGGGGTTGGAGAGGAAGTTATCATCGGTAAGAGAAAGCCTACGAGAAGGGTAAGTCGACAATCATTAGGCTAACTAACGGCCCTGCTTCGACTGACGGTGGAGAACACAGTTGGGAAACATCTTTGCCTAAAATTACTAAAACCATTCGCTACCGAACAAAAAGTTTATTTCCCAGCAGTGGCTCGCCGGTCAAAAGAGCAGGAGGGGTTGTCTGCGAGACGGAATTTGGCTTGTCTTATTTGAATTTGGGCTGGCCATCCCCAAAAGCTTCCAGACAAGAAAACCCGTTCCGTTACACTATAACAGATACAATGCCAAATGGTTGGGCACTTGGTCGTAGTGAATCTGGACGGATGACGAGACATTTTTTGAATATATATCGAACGTATTTCATCCATGGTTACATGTTCATCTGGAAACAGAAGGCGAGGGCGATGACTGGGCGCATCAAGATGATCAGTCAGTCATGCAACCGTAGCTGAACAGAATAATAACAAAGAGGATCAAATTGAAATTGGTGATTTTGTTATAATAATCTATGAGGAAGAATATTTTCCAGGAAAAGTTATTAAGAAAAATATTGAAAGGAATAAATATTCATCAGCTCAATGTCCATGAGTGGTTTAAATTTTAAATGGCCAAATCCTATAGATACCATTTGGTACGAAAGATACGAAATTCTTCAGAAAATAAGACCTCCTTTATCTGCGAATTCTCGCGGTTTTATACAGTTCCAGAAATTTTGCTTTGTAGGTAAATTCAATATAACATATTGTCAATACATGCATGAATACTACATTATTATTATTATTATTATTATTATTATTATTATTATTATTATTATTATTCTAGAAACATTTATATTTTATATTTTTGAATACAATAAAATCTCCTATGAAGTGAATTTATGTTTATTTCGAAACTAACGGCAATTATTGTTACACAATATATGTCACAAAATGGTATGTCAGCTTTTGGATGTAAACAAGATTGGACGTGTCAGCTACTGGATGAATAAAAATTGTATTCTATTCATAAAAAAGTAAATGTAACTATAAGTACAGCCATGTTTATTATATGACTCGATTTAGAAATGTAGACACCATACATAAAAAACCAAAGATACCAGTAACATATGAAATAAAAATAGTGCCTTAAGGTGTCAGCTATTGGATAGTTTACCTTACGCACTGTAAAAATTTCTATTCGCGGGTTGTAAGTGTACTTAAGTCCTCTTCTTTCGTATGTTTTCGTATGTGCACATCGAGATTTGATTTCTGTGCAAAACCCCTATCGCAAAATTTACATACGTACGGCTTCTCTTTCGTATGTGTTCGTATGTGGACATCGAGACTTGATTTCTGTGCAAAACCCCTATCGCAAAATTTACATACGTAGGGCTTCTCTTTGGTATGTGTTCGTATGTGGACATCGAGAGTTTTTTTGCTTCCAAAACCCCTATCACAAAATTTACACATGTAAGGCTTTTCTTTCGTGTGTGTTCGTATATGTTCATCGAGACTTTGTTTGAGTCCAAAACCTTTCTCACAAAATTTACATATGTAAGGCTTTTCTTTCGTGTGTGTTCGTGTGTGACGATAGAGAGCTGATTTCCGTACAAAACCCTTATCGCAGATTTACATGTGTAAGGCTTTTCTTTCGTGTGTATTCGTATGTGGTCATCGAGATTTGATTTCTGTACAAAACCCTTATCGCAAAATTTACATATGTAAGGCTTTTCTTTCGTGTGTATTCGTACGTGCACATCGAGAGTCGATTTCCTTGCAAAACCCTTATCGCAAAATTTACATATGTAAGGCTTTCCTTTCGTATGTATTCGTGTGTGACGATAGAGAGTTGATTTCTGTATAAAACTCTTATCGCAAAATTTACATACGCAGAGCCTTTCTTTCGTGTGTGTTCGTATGTGGTCATCGAGAGTTTCTTTCCGTCCAAAACCCCTATCACAAAATGTACATACGTAGGGCTTTTCTTTCGTGTGTGTTCTTACGTGATTCTTAAGAGTGCCTGAATCCGCAAAACCTTTATCGCAAAATTTACATATGTAAGGCTTTTCTTTCGTATGTGTTCGTATGTGGAAATCGAGACCCGATTTCTGTGCAAAACCCTTATCACAAAATTTACATATGTAAGGCTTTTCTTTCGTATGGATTCGTATGTGGACATCGAGAGCCGATTTGTGTGAAAAACCCTTAGCACAAAATGTACATATGTGCGGCTTTTCTTTGGTATGTGTTCGTATGTGTGCATCGAAACTTGATTTCTGGGCAAAACCCTTATCACATACGTAAGCCTTTTCATTCGTATGTGTTCGCATGTGGAAATCGAGACCCGATTTCTGTGCAAAATCCTTATCACAAAATTTACATATGTAAGGCTTTTCTTTCGTATGGACTCGTATGTGGACATCGCGAACCGATCTATGTGCAAAGCATTTGTCGCAAAATTTACATATGTAAGGCTTTTCTTTCGTATGTGTTCGTATGTGAATATTGAGAACTGATATCTGTGCAAAACCCTTATTACAAAATTTACATACGTAAGGCTTTTCTTTCGTATGTGTTCGTATATGGGAAACGAGACTTTGTTTGAGTCTAAAATCCCTGTTACAAATTTTACATATGTACGGCTTTTCTTTCGTATGTGTTCGTATGTGGACATAGAGAGCCGATTTGTGTAAAAAACCCTTAGCACAAAATTCACATATATAAGGCTTTTCCTTCGTGTGTGTTCGCATGTGGTTGTTGAGAGTTGACTTATATGCAAAACTCTTATAGCAAAAATTACATTTGTGAGGCTTTTCTTGCGGGTCTAGGTAAGAAGAGACTGTAGTATTCTGCTCCGTATGTTCCTCATGGCAATTCCAAACCTCTGTCTTAATACATGGTGATGTTACGAGGAAGGGAGCCTCTTCCATGTCCTCGTTTTTGACATGTGATAATGTGAACCTGAAAATATGATTATATCAGTGCCAAAAAAACGACAAATATGCAATATATTTAAATCGAATAAACGAGGACCGATATGGGAAGACAACCAACATTTTATGGCTAAATAATATATCTTCAACTCAATTGCGTTTAATCGTAGAACGTTGTGCCAACCGCAACAAAATGACAGAGCAACCCATAAACATTGGAAGCATACCGTATCTTATAAATAGCTTGTGTGGACTTCAATGCTAATATTACAATTACAAAATAAAATATTTCTATGATTGTGTTTAGGTCATTCCTTAGTTTCCACAAATTCCCTATCGTATGTAATTCACGTAAATATTTCCATTATATTATAAATATAATTTATATACATACAAACGCAGTTACTGATAAAACAGACATACACCTACACTTCACAAAACTATATAACTTAATTTTATAGCAAAATAAAATATTTTTAAAGATTTATTTGATTACAAAATTCAATTCTTCATATTCTACTAACAATAAATAATCAAAGCAACCTATATTAAACCGCAATCTTTAAATAAAACATAATGATATATTCAAACCCTAGGAAACGAAATAATTTGTCATTTATAAAACATATTTATATGTCACATATCATATGTTACGAGCAAAACTTTCTAGGCATAAAAAATTAACATAATTAAAACAATGAAAAAAAAACAAAATCAAACATTTAACATAGTAGCAGCTATTAACAAAAGATAACACATCATGTATATATAATATATATATATATATATATATATATATATATATATATTGTTGTGATTCTCGGGCTATATGCTTTAACAAGCAAAAGGGAAGATAAATAAATAACTTTCTTTAATAAAACAGTGCACTCATTAATAACATGTATAATTCATGAACAAGTCTATACAGGAAATATGTAAAAAAGTATGAGAACTCTTACTCAGGGTGAGTATAGCTATTTGGGATATTCAAACAAGTATTATCAATTATCCAGTATAACTTAGATCCTTTTATTCAAACATGAACTTTTAAAATCTCCCGCGCTATCATAAGGGAATAGAAAACCACCAACCACGTTTGTTAATTTACAAAAGCTCAGAATTTAAATCTCATACAAAATAATAATAATTTAAACAATGTTTTGACCAGATACCTCGTTTTCCGGTTTATACAAATGCCAGAGTACCTCTGAATGTGTTTTTTTGTTGTAGTGACAATCCAGATTCGCTCGTATATTCACCTCCTTCGTTACATTCAGGATGTATGATTAGACTCGGGACAGCAACACATGTAAAATCCCATGTAAAACATGTACCCAGATATATAGTAAACACCAATTCGTGAATTTATCCCCTTCGATACTAGATATACCCCGCAATATGGTTTAATTCATTTGTATCTGATGAGAAATGACACAGCTTTTTAAAGACTTTTCATCAACTATCAACACGTAACCAAGGATTTTCATACATTTTCTTTATACGAATCACATTAAGTCACTCCCCATTCCATTAAAATAGATACCTAGGATACCAAGCTATCGCACAGTTGTCAAACGATAAATTTATTCAACTTCCATGACTACTAATACGATTTAGTCGAAATTATACTGGACTTACAAACAGGTGCGTACATAAAATAGTAATTGCATTTCAATATGGTGTGGTAGCTTTCCTCTTATGAAACACAGCAATATATATATTAAAAACTTTGTTACCCAACAAATTTATTTTCTACAGACTTCATTACAAACAAAATTACTTTCACAATCTGGAGAAGAATTGAATAGGATTACAGATCTTTCATGATGTAAACATATAGGTATAGAGGATTCTATTTAAAATGATGAATTACACCGTTGCACTTTTTTTATGAAATATCCAGTATATCGTGGTATATTTGCTAGAGGCACACAATTAACATTATGTTACCCTCTCAAAATGTCAAATTACTATCTTGAATACAGCCGGAGTAATGAAAAAAGGGCTTACTATTGCTGCACCCACTACTGTATAATACCTTATTCAGCTTTACTTTTCTTCAAACTGTTCCCCAACAGTAAACTGGATCAAACTTTTATACAAAAAAGCTGGAGTACAGGAGCATATTTGACGAAAGTTTGGTGATTATACTCGCAAATTATTCCTGGAAATTTTCAAATTGATTGGTTAAAAAGCCATGGAAAAAAAATGAGAAAGTTCAAAGGTTATTTGCATGGGTTTTCAATTCGATACCACCCGGCGCACTTTTTAGTAGCTTATCCTGTTATAACCTTTGTACAATCCTCGAATAGAATTTTTTACAGTGCGGACTGACACCTACGCATTTTATCAAGTCTAGATGCCGTTCACCCACACCGTTGCAAAGGAACGAGTGCAGGGCGTAGTGGAAGTGAATAGGACAATCACAGCGAAGCGTCTAATACATTGAATTATGCACTCTAAAAATTTCTATTCGCGGGTTGTATGTATACTTAAGTCCTCTCTTTTTTGTGTCTTCGTATGTGCACATCGAGAGTTGATTTCGTTGCAAAACCCTTATAGCAAAATTCACATACATAGGGCTTTTCACCAGTATGTGTACGCAAATGAAACACTAGATTTGCAGTACGCCTAAAACTCTTTTCGCAAAATTTACATATATAAGGCTTTTCTTTCGTGTGTGTTCGTAAATGGACATTGAAACTTGATTTTTGCGTGAAACCCTTATCACAAAATTTACATACGTAAGGCCTTTCACCAGTATGTGTGCGTAAATGATACACTAGATGTGAAGCTTGCAGAAAACCTTTATCACAAAATTTACATACGTAAGGCTTTTCACCAGTATGTGTGCGTAAATGATACACTAGATGTGAAGCTTGCAGAAAACCTCTATCGCAAAATTTACATATGTAAGGCTGTTCTTTCGTATGTGTTCGTAAATGGATATCGAAATTTGATTTTTGCGTGAAACCCTTATCACAAAATTTACATATGTAAGGCTTTTCTTTCGTATGTATTCGTGTATGTATATTCAGTGCTTGTTTGGACGCAAAACCCTTATCGCAAAATTTACATATGTAAGGCTTTTCTTTCGTATGGATTCGAATGTGGACATCGAGAGCTGCTTTCTGTGCAAAACCCTTATCGCAAAATTTACATATGTAAGGCTTTTCTTTCGTATGGATTCGAATGTGGACATCGAGAGCTGCTTTCTGTGCAAAACCCTTATCGCAAAATTTACATATGTAAGGCTTTTCTTTCGTATGTGTTCGTAAATGGACATCGAAACTTGATTTTTGCGTAAAACCCTTATTACAAAATTTACATACGTAAGGCTTTTCTTTCGTATGTATTCGTGTATGTACATTCAGGGCTTGTTTGGTCGCAAAACCCTTATTGCAAAATTTACATATGTAAGGCTTTTCTTTCGTGTGTATTCTCAGATGTGAACGAAGGATTTTTTTGGTTCTAAAGGCCTTCTCACAGACAGCACAACCAAATGACTTCTCTCCTGTGCGTTTATACACATGCAAGTAACTCCTGGAATAATTTTCATGTTCTTCATAAGGATACAATGTAGTAATCTGTTTCATGTTTTCCTCATGGCGATCCCAAACCTCTTTCTGGATACATAATGGTGTAACAAAGATGGCGCTCTTTTCTGTACTCTCATTTTTGACATGGGATAAATTTATGGAGCTTGGATAAAAACGCACTGTAGTATTCTGCTTCGTATGTTGCTCAGGACAATCCCAAACCTCCTTCTTAATACATAGTGGTGTTACAACAAAGGGGCCCTCTTCTGCGTCCTCGCTTTTGACATGGGATAATGTAAACCTGAAAATATGATTATATCAATATAAAAACAACAACAAGTATACTACATTTTTAAATTGAATAAACCACAAACGATATTGGAAAACAACCAAAATTTTATGCCCCAATGATATATCTACATGTCCCGACTCAATTGCATATAAACATAAGATGTTGTGCCAAAGACAACTTGGCAGTTCACTGAATAAATTTCTGTAATGGATATAATGTTCAGCAAAAATCACAGAACAACTTACATTTAAACATTGGAGGTAGCGTATCTTATTTATATTGTCGCAAATTGTACACTCAAATTCGAAACTGGGATGTTCCTAAAATACTGCTGTGGACAACTAGTATACTTAATACCTAGCTAGTAATCTACGTAATAGAGTAATAATGTAATGTATTGGTTTGCAAACAGCGAAAGTATTTATAAATTTACTAATACAAATATACTAATAATGCAAGTGTTACAGTGAAATAAATATAATATAAATAGGAAAACTGATTTTACTGTAACAAATTTCTGGGAGAAATTGTTCAAAGAAAAAGAAATTAATATACTAATAATGCGTGTTACAGTGAACACACAGTTGCATTATTGGTATATTTGTATTAGTACATTTATTCCCGTTGATGCGGTTAGCAAGTACTTGTTCGATTATATATATCGACAATCACAGGTTTGAATTCGGCATAGTCCCAGTAGCTCAATTGGTTAGAGCGGCCGTCCGGAGAACGTGGGTGATTGTTTCAAATCCTGCTTGGGATTAATTTTTCTTTGAAAAATTTCTCCCAGAAATTTGTTACAGTAAAATCAGTATTCATATTATATTTATAAATTGCTTGCATGCGTTTCAATGCTAATATTGCTATTACAAAATAAAATGATATTTCTATGATTTTGTTTAGTTCATTCCTTAGTTTCCACAAATTCCCTTTTGTATATAATTCACGTAGATAATTATAATAAACTAATGTAATATTAACTTGTGATTTTCTATAAACAAGTGTAGACGTGTGGCGAGTCGCTCCGTAAAATAAACTCAATATTTGGAAGCTTACGAGTAATTCAATACAACGATACAGCAAAACAGCGAGTGTGAAAGTAGATTGAAGAGAAAAAGGAAGAGGAAGAGTAGTAAGAATTAGTTCCCAATCAACGGTAATATTGTACATATTGGAGCATTTTGCCATCGCTACAAAAGTATATTCACAAGACGGTATTATAAAAAAAAAATTGTATAGAAAAAAAACTAATCAAGGTGTTACAAAATAGAACAGCTATTTGCCTAAAGATAATTATTTATTTCAGATATATTTAATAACTTATGAATTTTGTTACCAACTTTAGAAAAAATTGCACAATTATTAAGATAGGCTAATCCAAATTTGTATTTTATAGACTTCATTAATTGTAGACCTTCTCGAAAAACGATCTTCGCCTTTTTTGGTTTCTTTCTAGGCTTGTAGATATTTTCTTTTACATGTCGATTGATTGATTTTATGAGTTCAATACCGCTTTCCAGTTTTCCCAAACGGTAACAGAAGTCGATCATTTTGGCTGTAATGACAGTATGCAATTTCTACTTACAAATTTTAGTCATTGTTACTGTTACATTTTCTACACGTACCTCTGGAACACCATAAACTCTAATATTGATTTTTCTGGAATATTCCTCGAGGTTCTCAATTTTTTCTTCAGTTTCGTTTAATTTTTGTCCTAATTTTCGTATTTACTTATTTATCTATAAGATACTTGCTTGCTTTATTATAATTTTAATTGTTGGGTCAGAGTGTTACATAAAATGCTCTTCACAAAATTGAGGTCTTCCTAAAATACTGATGTGGACAAATAGTATACCTAGTGTTATACACCTCCTCCGTCACGATCAGTTGTATCATTGCAATGCAAATTATAGCCGTTAATGGAAATATTCGAATCACAGACAGGATTAGGTAGTCATGCCTTGGAAAATGCTGTGGTATCTTAATTACCAAGTAAAACTACAGTTTTCATGTCATTAAAATACATATATTAGTAATCACGCGTGTAAATGTGCTACCTGCATTGAGCAAAGGTAAAATGTGAAATTAAATTACACAGCTTACATTCAATAAGTCCATAGCGAATGTTACAAAATCAAATAAATGAAATTGCAGAAATAACTAAAATTTAAATATAACTTATAAACATAAAAACCCAGTTAATGGTAAAACAGACATACAATACTTCACAAAACTATAAAACTTAATTTTATTATAACGGACTTCATTAATTGCAGACCTTCTAGAATCTTTGTATCTTTTGGCTTCTTTTTACACTTGCAGATAGTTTCTTTTACATTGACGAATTTGACTACAATTGGTTTTAATACCGTTTTCCTGTTTTCCCAAACGGTGACAGCAGTCGATCATTTCGGTTGTTTCATTGTTTCTATTACATTTTCTTCACGTACCTCTAGGACACCATAAATTCTAACATTGATTTTCCCGGTATATTTCCTGGACCATCGTAATTCTTTCGTCGGCTTCATTTAATTTTTGTTATAATTTTCGTATTTACTTACTTGATCTGTAAGATTTACTTTATTTATAAGATAATTGTTGTAGCAGTGTTGCATAAAATACTCTTCACAAGGAAGTATAGTAGAATAAGATACCGAAAAGTACTGCCGATGGTATCGAATTAAAAACCCATACCAAAGTTGCATTTTATGAAGGTAATGGCTTGTGCAAAATTTCTGCTCACCACAACCGCTAGACTACTTTATTCTTTATCTCCGTCTCTTTTTAACCAATCGATTTGAAATTTCACAGGAATAATTTACTTGACTGTACTCCACTGAAAAAAAATGATCCCGTTGTGATAATTCGCTAGTAGCATTGTTTATATACATACTAGTTAGTCAACCTTATGGACAAAATAGTTAACGGATTTTTGAACATTTTGGACAAAAGCGGTAGATGGCAGCACGTCGTTGATGTCCGCCTCGATTTAAATATAAACTTTATAGTTAGACTACTACATACAAGATGGCTCTCTTACGTGTCGGTAAAATATTATTTAATTGCAATAGTTACCTCGTAAGTTGTAGGCACATTGTAGGTGAGGCCCGGGGAAAGGAGAGGGTGGATAGGCGATGACGCTGTGATGACGCGGCACGCGATAATTCTCGTGTTTACATTGATACACATGTTTGTTTTATTAGGAAGAATAAATATTTAGTTTGATAATATATAATCGTTATTTTTTTACCATTTTACTTTACTTTTTTTTAGTTTCTAATTTAATGTTATGCTCTATATATGTGTGTAGTTCTAAGTTTTGTGTTATATTTCTATAATATTTTTTATTTGATTTACTTATGTTTACTATTGCATAATAGTAGAAATTCGTTTTTCATTATACAAATAAACATGTAGTTTGGGAGTACAAATCGCCATTTATATTTACATATATGCACCACGTTACTTATTAGGTTTGTTTGTTTGTCCGATCTAAGCAGATCCATGGAATTTCACCCGTTTGTTTGTATTTTAGACCATGATGTGTGCGTGTTTGTTTGTTTAGAGCAAGCAAATCCATATCACAAAGAAGTTCCTCTTTCTGCTCGCGATCCGACGTCCGAGCAATTACGAGCAATTTGTGCAACATAACCTAATCGCGCTAACACCGTGTTGTAAACTGTCGTTTGTAAATGTAATCCGATTTATACTTGCATCAAATATGCACGGTATGGATAATATAATGATACCAATGTGATTGATGTAAAGAACGATCATTATATTTTAAAAACTTCACTTGGTAGGTACATAAATACTAGTATGTGATGCATTTTTATTGTAGTCTAGATTCATTAGTTTGAAAAATTACTTTTACTTTTCCTATTCATAATAGCTGTGAGAATAAGTAAATAATAAAATTAAGGTTATATTGCAATCAAGCGCGTTTGTTTTGTACCATCTCTAAATCCAACTCTGAGACGCTCTCAAGTTACTCTGATGACGTCAGTAGATACTGCTCCAAGCACACAAACAAACAAAGCTATTAAAAACAGCATACATGATGACGCGTTCGCGCTCTTTCTCCTGATTGGCTGAAAAGTTACGATGTAACCTTGTATATACGGATGTTGCCCCCAAAGGTTACCTCGTAACTTTTCATCGGCTCAAGAGAAAGAGCGCAAATGTGTCATCATGTATGGTGTTTTTAATAAGTAAAGTGGTGCATATATGTAAAAATAAATGGCGATTTGTATCCCCAAACTACATATTTTTATCATTATATAAAACGCGAATTTCTATTATTATGTAATAGTAAACATAAGTAAATTAAGTAAAAAATGTTTTGTAAATATAAGAAAAACTATATAAATTTCCCGCCTTTACACCATTTGAAGTTAGCCGCTATACACGGGAGAAGCGAAGATAGCAATAGGAGAGAGGAGGCGAAGAAGGTTTTCGTATATACGTTCGAACGAAAAACCCGCGTTTTATTAAAATTTTAAATATAAAAAGGCCATCGAACTACAGATTATATATTATCAAACTGAATACTTATTCTTCTCAATAAAACAAACATTTTCTGATTATTATATAATCATAAATATAAGTAAATTAAGTTAACAAAACAACTTATTAATTTAAAAACTAAGAAAATAAAAATTGAGAAGTAGATTTATGTTTTTTTTTCTCGACAAATTTTCGTCCTTTTAGATTTAACCTTTCTCTTTTCAGTGATTTTTGTTTTAAGTTTAAATATTTTATTCTTAAAAGAAAAAACCTCAATTTAGAAAATTGTTCAATTAATGTTTTGTCAACAAGAACGTGCCTTGCAATATACTTTCAATTTCTTTATATTTATAACAGAATACCTCAGAATTCTAATCTTCTAATGTAAACAAACGCGAGAATTATCGCGAGGTGCGTCATCACAGCGTCACATGTACCCACCCTCCCTTTTCCCCAGGCCACACAATTAGCCAATGCCAGTAAATCACCGATACGGATTCCGTCGTTTCCGCAGATGGATAAAACACAGAAATCTGTCTCTCACTCTGACCGAGATACGTGTATTTATCACGTTTTCAAATCAATTTACATTCACCGATAAAGTGCACCACTTCCCTGAGCAATACTTTATTTTTCCGAAAATGCATTACGCTGACTAACTAGATATATTTAAACAATGCTAGTAGTATTATTATAGAAACCAGTAAACATTCGTATAAGGAAGTCTAATATGGATTGATGCAAAGTGTAATTCTGCCTCATTTCTAGTTATAATATACAGAGTGTTCCATTACAAAAAATCGGAAAAATATTTTGGAATCCAATACTTTCTTGGTGATGACTCTGTCATTTGGTGATGAAAACAATTTGCCGACACCTTCACCTAGTCTTGCCAATCCACAGAAAAAAATCTATTGTTATTTGAAGGCGTTCGGAAACGGGAATACCTTCCTTGGAATAAGTGGTTTCTCAGTCTTTGATGAGAAACAGGTAACTCTAAAACTACAAAACAAATTACTTCATAGCCTGGACTTACTCTCGCTGCACCCTCTTATAACTGTAAAATACCTTATATTCAGTTTTACACTTTTCTTCAAATTGTTCCACAACAGCAAATTGGATCAAACTTTTACACAAAAAGCTGGAGTACAGGAGCATATTTGACGAAAGTTTGGTCATTATACTCGCAAATTATCCCTGGAAATTTTCAAATAGATTGGTTAAAAATGGAGAAAATGGAGAAAAAAAATAAAGAAGATCAAAGGTTACCTGCGTCTATCAAGCCCCCTATCTGTCATAGGGGTTGAAACTTTGCACAAGACTTACTTGCATTACTTCATAAGAGAGATGATATCGTATGTGTTCGTATGTGAAAATTGAGACCCGATTTCTGTGCAAAACCCTTACCGCAAAATTTACATACGTAAGGTTTTTCTTTCGTATGTGTTCGGATGTGGTTATCGAGACTTGCTTTATGTGCCAAACCCTTACCGCAAAATTGACATATGTGGGGCTTTTCACCAGTATGTCTGCGTACATGATACACTAGATGTGCAGCTTGCGGAAAACCTTTATCGCAAAATCTACATATATAAGGCTTTTCTTTCGTATGTGTTCGTATGTGGACAACGAGAGCCGATTTCTGTGCAAAACCCTTATCACAAGAGTTACAAACGTAAGGCTTTTCGCCAGTATGTGTGCGCAAATGCTTCTTTAGGCCTGAAAGACCAGCAAAATTCTTATCGCAAAATTTACATATGTAAGGCTTTTCGCCCTTATGTGTACGCAAATGCTTCTTTAGGTCTGAAAGTTTATCAAAACCCTTATCGCAAAATTTACATATGTAAGGCTTTTCGCCAGTATGTGTACGCAAATGCTTCTTTAGGTCTGAAAGTTTATCAAAACCCTTATCGCAAATTTTACATATGTAAGGCTTTTCGTCAGTATGTATTCGTAAGTGACTCTTGAGATGGTCTGGTCGCCCAAAACCCTTATTGCAAAATTCACATATGTAAGGCTTTTCTTTCGTGTGTGTTCGTATGTGGATGATGAAAGTTGACTTATGTGCAAAGCTTTTATAGCAAAATTTACATTTGTGAAGCTTTTCTTGCGGGTCTAGGTAAGAAGAGACTGTAGTATTCTGCTGCGTATGTTCCCCATGGCAATTCCAAACCTCTGTCTCAATGCATGGTGGTGTTACGAGAAAGGGAGTCTCTTCCATGTCCTCGTTCTTGACATGCGATAACGTGAACCTAAAAATATGATTATATCAGTGCAAAAAAACGACAAATATACTATATATTTAAATCGAATAAGCGAGGACCGACATGGGAAGACAACCAACATTTTATGGCTAAATAATATATCTTCAACTCAATTGCATTTAATCGTAGAACGTTGTGCCAATCACAACAAAATGACAGAGCAACCCATAAACATTGGAAGCATACCGTAACTTATTTATATAGTATATATATTATTATAGTATTTACAAATAACTTGTGTGCACTTCAATGCAAAAATTACAATTACAAAATAAAATATTTCTATGATTGTGTTTAGTTCATTCCTTAGTTTCCACTAATTCCCTATCATATATAATTCACGTAAATATTTCCATTATACTATAAAATAATTTATAGACATAAAAACGCAGTTAATGGTAAAAACAGACATACAGTACTTCACAAAAACTAGATAACTTAATTTTATAGCAAAATACAATATTTTAAAGATTTATTTAATTACAAAATTCAATTTTTCATATTCTACTAACAATAAATAATCAAAGCACAACTATATTAAACTACAATCTTAAATAAAACATAATGATATATTCAAAACGCCAGTAAACAATTTGCCATTTATTAAAAAAAAAATTATTTATAATTTACAGTAGTTACACTTTATATTATTTTACATGTATATTTGAACAAGCTTTAAACTGAAGCGAGACGTTGTTATTTATGTTCATTTCCATATTTGCTACGGCAATAACAAAAAAAAAAGAAATTAAGTATATATATACATGTCAAAAAAGAAACTTTAAAATTACAATATAATGTGACGAAATTAAGAAAAATACCTATATGTTACAAGCAAAACTTTCTAGCATAAAACAAAATTGTGTTTTGTTCACTTTTGTTCACTTGTTATTTTATTTAATTGTGTAGTTTGTTAGATTATTTCCAATGTCTTAAAATTTTCAATATATAGTTGTAAAAATATAAATCGTTCTATTATTTCGTCATTTTAAAAGAAGTTCAGTTTGAACCCTTAGTAAAGACCCGGAGAGGAAGACAATTTTGTAAGAGAAAGCCGACGAGAAGGGTAAGTCGACAATCATTAGGCTAACTAACGGCCCTGCTTCGACTGACGGTGGAAAACACAGTTGGGAAACATCTTTGGCTAAAATTACTAAAACCATGGCTCGCCGGTCAAAAGAGCAGGAGGGGTTGTCTGCGAGACGGAAGTTGGCTTGTATTATTTGAATTTGGGCTGGCCATCCCCAAAAGTTTCCAGACAAGAAAACCCGTTCCGTTACAAGGGCACACAATTAACATTATATTACCCCCTCGAAATGTCAAATTAGTATCTTGAATACAGCAGGAGTAATAAAAAAAAAGACTTAGTATTGCTGTACCCATGGAAAAAAAATGAGAAAGTTCAAAGGTTATTTGCATGGGTTTTCAATTCGATACCACCCGGCGCACTTTTTAGTAGCTTATCCTGTTATAACCTTCGTACAGCCCTCGAACAGAATTTTTTACAGTGCGGACTGACACCTATGCATTTTATCAAGCCTAGATACCGTCTACCCACACCGTTGCAAAGGAACGAGAGCAGGGCGTAGTGGAAGTGAATAGGACAACCACAGCGAAGCTCGCAGATCGCGAAGCATCGCGATTACGATTCGATAACTGTGTACGCCCAAAAGCGCGGGGCCACTGCGCGCGAAGCGAAGCTAAGCTCAGCGAAACTAATTTCCTTGAAAATTAGCTCCCATGTAATCTAACGCGGACGCGTTAACTAAAGCTAGGCGAAGCGAAGTTAGGCTAGCGAAGATGCGCGTATGATTACATGGGAGCTAATTATCAAGGAAATTAGTTTCGCTTCGCTTCGCGTGCAGTGGCCCCGCGCCTTTAAGCAGTGTAAAAATTTCTATTCGCCAGTTGTATGTGTACTTAAGTCCTCTCTTTCGTGTGTGTTCGTATGTGCACATCGAGATTTGATTTCTGTGCAAAACTTCCATCGCAAAATTTACATACGTAGGGCTTCTCTTTCGTATGTGTTCGTATGTGGACATCGAGAGTTTGTTTGCGTCCAAAAAACCCTATCACAAAATTTACATATCTAAGGCTTTTCTTTCGTGTGTGTTCGTATATGAAGTTTGAGATTGCTAAGTTGCACAAAACCTTTATCGCAAATTCTACATATATACGGCTTTTCATTCGTATGTGTTCGTATGTGCATATCGAGACTTGATTTATGTGCAAAACTCCTATCGCAAAATTTACATGTGTAAGGCTTTTCTTTCGTATGTGTTCGTATGTGGACCTCGAGAGTTTGTTTGCGTCCAAAAAACCTATCACAAAATTTACATGTGTAAGGCTTTTCTTTCGTATGTGTGCGTATGTGGACATCGAGAGCTGATTTCCGTGCAAAACCCTTATCACAAAATTTACATATATGAGGCTTTTCTTTCGTATGTGTTCGTATGTGATTAAAGAGAGTTTGTTTCGCTGCAAACTCCCTATCGCAAAATTTACATACGTAGGCTTTTCTTTTGTATTGTGTTCGTATGTGATTATCGAGTGTTCGTTTGTGTCCAAACCCCTATCGCAAATTTACATATTGAGGCTTTTCTTTCGTGTGTGTTCGTATATGATGTTTGAGATTGCTAAGTTCCACAAAACCTCTATCGCAAATTCTACATATGTAACACTTTTCTTTCGTATGTGTTCGTATGTGGACATCGAGAGATGATTTCAGTGCAAAACCCTTATCACAAAATTTACATATATGAGGCTTTTCTTTCGTATGTGTTCGTATGTGATTAGCGAGAGTTCGTTTCAGTGCAAAACCCCTATCGCAAAAATTCACATATGTAGGGTTTCACCAGTATGTGTACGCAAATGATCCAGATACGCAGTTTGCGTAAAACCTTTGTAACAAAATTTACATGCGTAAGGTTTTTCTTCCGTGTGTGTCCTCGAGCATGCATGAAGGATTTCTTTGGTGTTGGAAGCGTCCTCATGGGTATCACAACCGAATGAATTCTCTCCTGTGCTCGTATACAAAGGCAAATAACTCTTGGAACTATTTTCGCGTTCTTTATCAGAATACAGCGTAGTACTCTGCTTCGTGTGTTCTTCATGACAATTCCAAATCTCCTTCTGAATGCATGTGGTGTTACAAACAAATGGGCCCTCTTCTACGTCCTCGTTTTTGAGATGTGATAATGTGAACCTAAAATTATTACATCAATGCAAAGAAAAAAGCAACAGGTTTACTCTATTCTTTAAGTCGCATAAACAAGAACGATATCGGGAAACAATCAAGATTTTAAGTGCACATATGTAAATATTTTTGAGTATAAACATAAAACCTTTATGTAGAATATTTTGACTGTAGGTACATTTTTACCAGATTCACTTTGATACATTCAAATAACAATGATTATTCAGAAGAAGAAAATATCGTCCACGTATATCAGATACTAAAGTCACTTTCATTTCACGATACGTCAAGCTTTGACAGTTGTTATTCTCACTATCTCCAATAAGTACATGTTAAAAACCCGTCCCGCGGTGATTCAAACATGCAGTAATTATTCGAACACTAATGCCTCTAACGTCTTAATTTCGACAATAAAATGCACAGTTTTAAATATTTATAAATATGGTTTAAGGATATTCATTGGTAAAAAAAGGTTTAAATGCATAATAAAATAAAAATCGATTTTTTTTTTTGCTAGTTCTAAAACCATCTGATAACTAACATAAGAAAAGTAAAATTCAAGTTGATATGAAATTATTTTTTTTTTTTTTTATTAAAATGCACTAGACTAATTCTAATTAGAAATTATTCACAAAGATAGTTGTTAAATGGCCTTCTCATAAACATTTCTAGTCAGAAATCAAATCAACTTAACAACAAAATATAACTGTTCCAAAAGCATACACTGCATTTAGATAAAAGAAAATTACAATGTCAATCCTATGTTTATAATAATAATAATAATAATAATAATAATTTATTTCCAACAGGTTTACACCCAAGTACAGGAAATATTGAAATTAACAATTGCGAATACAATATATTATATCATAGTATACCTAGTTCAGAAGTAGAGAAAGAGAAATGATTACAACACAGCGTTCACAATATCAGATAAAGAATTACAATTAATATCACACGTATTACAAATAGCATTGAAGGAACTACACATTAAATATATTGGCGAGCGCAACATAATATTAGTTCTGCTAGTAGGTAAATGAAATAAATGCAAGTGTCTTGAAGATAACCGAGGTACATTGAAATTAATTTTGCTTAAAAGAAAAATACAATCAATTTTGTTGTTTAACAAATTATATAGAAATTTAATATTAGAAATGTTTCGTCGAGATCTAAGAGATACAAAATTAAATCTAGTGAGCATATCATCATAGTTACATCTCTAGCGGGATATGTGCCGTCGGTTATATACACTAAATATTTTAAGAAGCGTCGCTGAACTCGCTCGATATTATTGATATAAGTGGCGTAGGTAGGACACCATATGAGTGAACCATATTCTAATCGAGATCTTATAAAGGAATTAAATAATAAAGTTAAACAATTAATATCAGTAAAGTCTCTACAATTTCTATATATGAAACCGTACATTTTGTAAGCCTAGCAATTATATCTGTAATATGGTCAGTGAAAGTAAGTTATAATCAAATATTACCCCAAGTCGCTATATACACTACATCTTTGAAGTATTACATTGTTAACAGTATAGTTATATTCAATAGTGTTCTGTTTCTTAGTATAGGTCATGACTTTGCATTTATTTATATTAAGTTGTAAGTTATTATGTCTACACCACATGGCAATAGAGATAAATCGTTTTGAAGTAATAGACAGTTCTCCAATGACTCAATTTTAGTAAATATTTTCATATCATCAGCAAACAACAGGACTTCGCAATGAAGCGGCTTAACTATGTCATCAATAAATAAAAGGAAAAGCAGTGGTCCAAGGTTCGATCCTGTGGTACGCCAGACGTTGGGTTAAAAAGTATTAGATCTAGTGTCGCGATATTCAACATATTGCTGCCTACCTATAAGATAGGAGCGAAACAAATCAACTAGAGCAGGAGAGAAACCATAATATTGAAGTTTATGAAGTAGAACAGAGTGATCAATTTGGTCGAAAGCTTTTGGAAATCTGTATAAATAACATCCACCTGCCTTGTCTGTCTAAAATTTCAGAAGCGTACTGAGTAAAACATGATAATTAGTTATCGTTGACCGTTTATCAATGAAACCATGCTGGTTGGAGGATAGAAAACATCTCACAGAAGGATAAATATGAGAATAATAATGGATTCAAAAATTTTGGAGAAATTACATAGAATAGAAATGGGTCTATAATTGGTAACATCCATGGGATCGCCCTCTTCAAAACGGACAAATACGAGAAGATTTCCAACTGTAGGATATTCAGAACATTGCAAAATTAAGTTAAACAGATGACACAAAGGTTTAACAAATACTCCAGCACAATCACGTAAAAGAAAACTAGGGATCCCATCGGTACCACTCAAGAGACAATCCCTACAACTTTGCAACTTAATATAAATTTCGTGTTCAGTAATTTTAGAAACATGAATATTTAAAGAAGTATTCTCTTCTATAAGGTGAGAATAAACTGAGTTGTTAGGTGGCGTGTAAACACTATTGAAATAATCAGCAAATCCGTTCATTATTTGAGAGGAGGTGTCGAGTTCTAGATCATTATATATCATACGTCCAGGTATGCGAGTATTTCCCTTTCTGCTATGAATGAAAGACCATAATCTATTTGGATCACGATTCAGCGAGGCTTGTACTTCACCAATATAATTCTTATAAGCATCATTAATAAGAACCTTACACTGTCTCCTAAGAGTCTTAAATTTTTGATAAAAGAAATCAGTTTTGCATTTCTTATAATTCTTGTGTGCGTAATGCTTATTGCGAAGACTTACAATAATTGCTTGATCAAACCACGGAGGATAATTCCGCTTACCTCTACTACAACCATATTTAGGAACAGTACATTGTAAAATGCTATACAATATATCATAAAAGGCATTACAGGAAACATTGACACAATTAGCGTTAAGAACTGGTGACCAGTCAGTGTTTAACAGCATATCATACATTAACGGAAAATTCGCTTTGGCGAAATTAAACTTTCTATTATCATTAATACTATTCGCAAATCGTGATGTGCTAGTTACATTACATTCAATCAAAATATTCAGAGACGGATGATGGGCGTCTTCTGGTAATAGAGGCACCTCATCCCTCTCTACAGTACAACATAATAGCATAATAACTAAATCCAATAAGTGATGAATGTGGTTAACACAAACATTAAATTGTAAAAAATTCCAAAATTCCAAAAAATTGTTAACAATAATACATTTAGGATCATTTAAATTAATGTTATATAAGGGTACATTAAAATCGCCAACAATCATAATATTACCGTGATTAAAGTAGTTCGAAGCCTCAAATAAAGATAAAAAATATTGAAAGTCTGCACTGGATAATGCAGGTGGTACATAAACAACAAAAACTAATAACTGAAATGCATTTTGTAAATTTATTTTACATCCAACAACATCAATCAGCGGTGCAGAAGCTCTTAAACCACTTAAATCTAAAACAGTGCAGTTTAAATCACCCCTTAATGCCAATAAAACACCACCACCCTTACTAACACCATGAGCGCGCAAATTTCTGTCGCATCTAATAACAACATAATCACTAGGGAAAAGTTCAGAATTTAATATGTCCTCCGTTAGCCAGGTTTCTGTTATACAATAGAGATTGAAATCAGAAGAGAAATAGAATTATAGAACGTTGTAGTTTTTTGAGTTCAATCCACGAACATTTTGATAATACATATTAAGGATGCGCTTGGGTGTATTATTTAGTTTAAATTAACAATCTTCGGGGTACATGAACGTACTCACTGCAATGCTGGTTTCACCAGCGGCTTTTCCGCTGGTTAAGTTCCCTTTTAACTCCTTATACGTGTTAATTTGCCAGGGTGTCCTGTCAAAGGATAATGAAATTTTGGAATACTTCGTTGATTGTTTCAACTTTCAGGCGTTTTTTATTATAGTGTGTACATCGTTCACGCTACCAATGTACTTTAGTGGTCTTAGCAGACGAAGCATTGAACGTCCAAGACGAGAAAATTTAGCTGAAGAACATTCAAAGTAGGAGCACATGTCTGCAGTATTAGTTGCATTTCAACAGCATCCGCAGCACTGCCGCGTTCTTTTCCAGCGTTGCAGGTTGTTTCAGACATCCGAATATATCAAGTTTTGTTGTTTACTTTGGCGCAAATGTACCTCTCCAGGATGTTTTCCATACTTAAATTATCTCCGGTATTACGGCTGAGTTTTCTCATTTATTTCTTGTTTAAAGATTGTAAACTTCTCATTCAGTTCATCTTAAAGTCATTGAGAGTATTACTGAATTCATCCTTTAGAGACGTTATAAGAGATTTTAAGGTCCTTGTAATGACTCATATTCCCATTACATGTGTTGCAGACAACTTTAATTGATCGTGATTTGGCTCTAGTCATAATAACATCAGTTTCTGATAGACCAACACAATCAGGATGAATAGGGCTCTGGCAACCATCACAACGTATTAATGATCCCAATGATTTTATAATTTTATCGCAATTAGCACACTCGCTCATTGTTAATAAATGAAAGATCAGTGATATCACAAAAATGGATCTCAAAAGGGAGCAAAAAGACTGAAAATACGTACTTCACGCTGAGGTGCCGTCACAGCGACTTAATTAAATACACGATGGCAAACGAGAGGCAACGGTAAGGTAAAATAGATGAAACACAGGTAAATAAAAGGATCTACACTTGAGCAATAGTGTATATGAAAATACAAAATAAGAGAAATAACTATAAAAAAGTATACGGTACGCAAAAAGCAATACACTAAGAAGGACAGTACTGGATAGAGTTATCAATAACTTACCGCAATTCTGCAAGCTGTAATGAGCCACAAATTGTCGCCGAACAAACCGAAAAAAAGAAATCCTACACTATGATACCGATTAACTTAAAACAAAAGTTATTAACTGTAGAAAAGCACGTTATTCAGAGAGACTAAACGTAGTTACTATTCCCCAGAATTATAAAAAGATCAGGCACGGAACAGGAGAAATTTTAGTGCAACCAACACAGACTAATATTACAATATAAGACAATAAGGAACGTAGCCTAGAGAAACACTACAAAAAAAGTAATTGTAAAAATATTAAATTGGTTTAATGACTGAATTACTTACCAAACATTTCCAATGAAGGTAAATCAGATATGGAACAGGTTACAGTTAGAGCTGTATCTCCCGTACAACAAACAGCATTGTAATTGCCTTAATATCAATAAATATAAAAAAAAAAAATTAATTATAGAAATTGTTAACGCCAGCAAAACACAAATAAAGCCATATTGCCGCAGCGATTTACGGCGCATTCCATTATTGCCTGCTTGGCGCAGCTTTCAAAAACAGATACAAATATTCCCTTTCTTGACACTACTGGATAAACACTATACTGTGGCCACAGTCACATGCCCGTCGCATGATCGCAGGGAGACTACAAGTGTGAATATACTACCGTGAAATGCATCTGTTTAGTAGAAAAGAAATTTTGCTTTGACAGTGACGGGCCCGTGCCTTGCATGTTCGTTGATCTTTAGTGTGAATAGACCTTTACCGGGAGTCAGTTTGGTATTTGCAATTGTATAAATATGTTCTCCACTTCAACTTTAATCAAATTTACGCATATTTTGGATGAAGAAAATGGGAAGGTCCGGAAGAGAAAACGTTTCTGGGTTAATCAACTATTAAAACGCAGAAATATAGAAGGAGAATATGTTACAGTACATAATCAACTCTTAGACGACGAAAGTAAATATGTTAAATATTTCAGAAAATCAGGCAAAGAATTTTCGAGCAATTAACGATGATATTAAAAAGGATAATAAGTCATTTCGAAGTAAATTTCCTCTGTCGCTTCACTTTGGCCATAATTTTTAGCGTCTATTAACTGGCGATTGACTACAGTATAATTCACACTTGCAGAAAGTCGTCGGAAATCGACAGGAAATCGCCGGTCTAATATTCTTTCAAATGATCGCCGCGGTCGCATCCTCGGCGCATGATGGCAAGGAGACCACATGTGTGAATATACTGCCGTGAAATGCATATGTTTAGTAGAAAAGAAATTTTGCTTTGACCATGATCGGCGCGTGACTTTACTGTTCGTTGATCGAAAGTGTGAATAGACCTTATAAACTTCTTATAACTCGGACCAATTTTCAGATATATCAACTATACTATCATACAATTAACTTTACAATTCTATTGCGCATGGCAAAAGGGAATCATTAAACCGCGACCATAAAACATATTACATTACTATAAGGAGCGAGCGGGCAATAATATAACTTTACCAGCCGACGTGGCGTTGGAGTGCAACCAGTACACGAAAACTTAATATGTTTAAGTGTTGTGTTCACGTCGGTGATAAATTCGGCGAGGTAGCAAGCACGTACGCGTTCGCGTACCTACAAGGAAGTAATAAAGTAGGGAGCAATTAGTATGTTAATGTTTAGATATGAACAATTAGTCAGGAGCCGTTCCGCTTAAGATTGTTGCTAAACCCGCACAAGCTTGAATATTCAAACAGTCTTAAAACAGACGACATCACGTCTACACTGTTAAGATAACACACTACAAGGAGAAGCATAAGAGCTCCTTACACTGTACCATGCGATTGTGGCGACGCTCCGTTCCCTTAATTGAATTAGATAAATCCGTTCGAGGAGCTCCGCACCTTTTTCAATTTATTTTAACAATCTGCCCACTGATTAAATTAAGACGCCCGCTCGGTTTAAAGCATGAAATTTGTTTATTATTCTAATAGCTACGTTGATCCTGGTATTTAAGTGAGAGGCAAAGATGTTTCTGCGGGAGCAGAGTTGAGGGAATTTCTTAAAGTACGGATTAGTTGAAGCACTCGTTGTCAGTTGTCGCAGATTAAATTATCGTATACAAACGAAACAGCGTTGCGAAAGATTTTGAAATGAGAACTGTGTAATAATTGTGAAAATTTATTCCCAATTCTGTGGATTCAGTTTCTGTTAAATAATGATAATATGAATTTATTGACTCAAACCTAAATAGGCACTGTCATCGTCAATGCATACAAGAATAGAAAAAAAATATATAAATATGCATATATAACGGAAAACAAATAATTGACAAATGTAAATGGCGAACTCAATAAGAACAAACAAAGACATTCGCTGAAACACAATCAATCAAGTAAATTATATACATTTTTCATTATTGAAGGGATAAAAGTATGAATGATCCGGGAAGATCCGATTTATTTTAACACTGCATAATACGTAAGTAATAAACTGGAATTGAAAAGGAAAGCTAAATGTAAGATTTAGAGAAGGTACTCTATGTAATTTATAATAGGCTTTTCCGTATCGTGATCGAAGATCCTTCAGATAACTGTACAGCTAACGTGAATTCATTGAATTAAACTCAGACACTTTTGACCTAGCACCGTTTGTAAACGTTAAGATCACGAATGGATCAATCTGATTGTGGTTTTTGAAAACCCCTAATGTTATACAAATAATAACTAAACTAAGTGATCGAGACCTTTACAGAGGCTTATGACAAACATGAACAAGTAGGGCTGATGTGTTGTGACTTGAGCAAAGCCTTTGATATGATACGGCATAACATTCTGCTTGATAAATTATACTTTTAAGGTATAAGAGGCATACAACACAAGCTTCTAGCTTCATATCTATCTGACAGATATCAAACGGTTGAACTTAAAACTAATAAATCAACTACAAAATCCATATCACAAGGAGTACCTCAAGGATCAATATTAGGTCCTTTACTATTTGTAATATTTATTAATGACCTGCCTTGTAACATCAGTCCAACAAAAACTTCGCTCTACGCCGACGACACTTCTTTTGTAGTAACTGCTAAAAATGTTATTGATCTTAAGGCTAAAACAGAAAGAGTGTTAAATAGTGCTAAAATTTGGTTTCAAACTAAAAACTTAAAATTAAATGAAGAAACAAGAATACCTTAAATTCTCTGCTATAAATGAAACCTCAACATCAGATACCGTCAAATACTTGGGATTAACCTTGGATGGCAAATTGACGTGGAGGGCACATGTCCATGTACTGGCGACAAAACTAACATCCGCTATATATACACAATCCGGAGGATGAAAACTATTGCAACTCATGATGCGGCTAAGCCGGCTTACTACACTAATTTTCATAGTAAGCTGCTCTATGGGACCTTGCCATGGCATCACCACAAGCAAAAAGAATATTTACCCTTCAGAAAGGCGCTGTTCGAGCTCTTTGTCAAGTGAGAGCAAAACAAAGCTGTAAAACATATTTTCAGTAAGAGAAAATACTCACGTTACCATCGTTCTACATCCTCACCGCTCTTCAGTATGTCATGGACAATTCACAGAGGTTCCATTTAAACGGTGCCAGCCACGAGTACGAAACCCGAAGCAGATGTAACATCAGAATTCCATATCATAGGGTCCAAGTGTCTCAGCGCTATGTTGACTATTGGGGTCCGAAAATTTATAACAAATTCAGATTTCCTCATTCCTTAGATACAAATAAGAGATTAATCAGAGCCAAAGAAATTCTACTTTCTCAAAGTTATTACTCTCTTGAAGAATTCTTAAATTCAAATACTAGTCAGTGTGTACAATTTTAATCTGGTGTTTGTTGTACTTATTCTTTGTTTTATATGCTTTTTTTGTTGTTGTATTTGTTATATACATACTTATACTGGACCATTTATTTATTTGATGTTTCTTGTAATGTTTTTATTACAATGAATAAACATATCTATCTATCTATCTATTTATCTATCTATCTAATACCATTTGCAAAATTCTAATGTGTATTACCTCATTAACATAAATAAAACCATCGCGCAAGTACCCACGTGTTAGGTTATCTCAAAACATAATAATCCACTACGAAGTACCTATATTATACCTATATTATTTAACCAAATATGTTTGCTAATTGGAGCAAACTCCAATCGATTAACATTTTACCCCACGTTTGTATCCTTTATTTTTATAATTGAAATCACACGAAATACACAACAATCAGACATAAGCAGGAATCAGCAAGAATGCAGTCTTATTGGCCGGTTTCATCGGTAAAGTTCGACGATGAATAAAGCAAGGGGTGGACAACGCGTTATAAAAATTTATTGTAGAAAGTGGATATGCGTCTAATACTAGATAATATTGCAGACAATAACACTACTATCTATATAATCCACGCTTTATGTAGAATTTCAGCAGTAGAGTATATTAACATTTATTCCCATTGAATGTAGATGGTAAAATCCAGATTGTATCTCTTATAGATATATTAAAATCTAATTGCTTTACTATTAATGAACAGCACATTACCCTTTCGACAATAATTATTTTAATGATTAATATGAAGGAATTTACATTCTAATTTCTATAATCTATTTTTCTCAGTGTACCTATTCCGAAGAAGTCAGTATACAACTGTAATTGTACAGTAGTCCATCGCCAACTGTGGAATTGGCAAATCACTGCCCTTATCGATGCTACCTGATGACGGCAGTAGAAACCCTGCCGAAACGTCGGATCTAAACAATCCAACAGCAAGTGCCATATTGCAAATATACTTTTTGTTTCAACTCTGTAGTTATGCAAGAAGAAACGGTAAAAATTTGAATGTGTAACTTATTTAAAAGATATTAAAATTGAATTCGGAACAAGTTTTTCAGATATCATATCATCTAATTCGGTTTTTTGTCGCTTCATGGAATACTTTACAAATTTGCCGCCATAATTACAGTCACGTGATGTGTTAAAATAAATTTTGGGGCTGTTAAGCAAACTATCCCTCAAAGATTTTCCATATTTTAGCAATAAAAAAAATACCGTATTTTGCAACATTTATACCGGCCACTGTATATATTTTTGTTTTAATTTCTGGAATATAAACGCTTGTTACTATTGAAACCAAGAAAGCATTTTTTTAAATGTATTGCTTTATTTCAAAGTAATATTGCTTTGGACTATAAAAAAAGGAAATTCCAATTGAATACTGTTTCTTTGTTAAGCAAAAATAGTTTTATTTGATTCCCTTTCCTTGAATGCAAAACCCTTTGGTGCACTTTTGAGTACTACAATTGATTAAGTAAAAATAATATTTGCCGCTCACCGTTAACTATTTCTGAAGCTTTTATGTGTAATATTAGTGAGGAATTAACACTTACAGTAAATTTGAACAAAGGCTGTCACGAATATCTCCTTGCGCAGTCCTTTTTATACTCCAAGTATAACGTTTTGCGGAGTACCAGGGCAAGAAGGGGTAATTAAGCATCTCATCTTAATTAAAACCAGAATGGCGTATCTTAATGCCAAGTCTTCATGGTATCACTTAAAACGATAACATCGCATTTAGTTAATATTTAAACGCGCCCCGCATTGAATTCGGAATAGAAATTTCAACTTAATTCTCCGCCGTTCATTAGGTTCGCCTTTTGTTCCTTTCTTTCCGTTCCAACATCTCCTTCTTTCCACGACGGTTTTTCCCGAAATACGAATATATCTAGTGAAATGTGGTTTCAGACCGTGCGAAGGTTTTAAATCGTAACCCTTACATAATTCAAGACTAATAGCGGACGGAGAAGACTTTATTACACACCTTATTCAAATGAGAAATATTTTTATGTAAATAATGGAGACTCTAATTCTATAATTCAATTACATTCTTTCATTTCGCGCGCAGATTGGACTGAAATAAGTAATTCGGAACCTAGGAGGAAGGAGCACAGGGGTAAAGTTAAACTACCCAAATAAGGAACAACGCTAAGTATATCTGTCCTCGGTACTTTTGGCTCGATCGTATTAAGGGATGTTTTCGAAGCAAAATGGGGTGCATACATTACGGGCCGGCATACATATGTATATCTTCAAATTGATTTGTCACGGTCGAATAAAGTCGCGGTTGCAATGTTTTCAAGTGATAAGTATCAATTAAAGCGGGGTACCGAAAATCTTTTAAATGATACAGAGCGATGCATCTATTATTTGACTCGGCATTCACATTTAGAATTTTATCATTTAGTAATCAATTCGCCAACTATGGAATGGTTGACTAAGATTCATCTAGATAAACAATTAATCTGTTCATCCCAAAATCGAATATGTTTCTTTAAAATACATAAGATTTTTAGGCTTGCTGCAACGGATTGATTTTCAATATTAAAGACAGCGTCATGTAATTTAATGTCATCTATATGCTGTACAATTGCTAATATATCTTTTTTTCTCGAATCCAACCGCTTTTGGTTTCATAACTACTATTTCAACTTCGCCTTCTGTTCTTGTTTCAACCATTATCCATGAGAAACTTTATGCAATTTGTGATGTTATTTATTTTTAATATGAATTTTTGTTTAAATGTTAAACTTTTAATTCAAATTACAACACTTCTCTTCACAACTCTATGCAAACAAAAGCAGTAACTTCGTAATTTTTAAGAAAATGGTTTCTAATCAGTATTAATTGATATTTCTAATAAATAAGATACCTAAAACAAGAATTGAATATGGTACAAGCATGGACTGAGAAGCAGAGTCTAAGTATCAGTCCCTCCAAAACTATCGCAATAATATTCACTAGAAGCTGGAACTTAGATGGTCTTGGACCTCTAAAGATCTGCAGTAAGAAGTCAACCTAGATTCCAAATTTATTTGGAATCGACAGTTTTCCGAGGATTAAAAGCGGAGATAATACGTATGTTGGCTAGAAAGGTCCACGGAAAAACATGAACTTAAGACCTAGTATGATGAACTGTGCTCAGACACATGATGACTTATGTATCACTAGTATGGTGGACAAGGTGTAACGGCAAACTCTTACAACTGAACTTACCAAGGTACTGAGGCTTGCGTGTTTAGAAATAACAGGAGCAATCAAGACTACTCCTACAGCAGTACTGGTATACCTGCTAGACCTCCCTCCTCTCCATTTGGTGATAATGGGAGAGGCATGAATGCGCCATCTTAGATTGCAATAAGAAGCAGACAGCAGATTTGCAGGATTGGGTAATATTGTCCAAGGTAACCTTCTGGGTTTGAGATCAAACCACATGATTTCAACATATCTATTGAACTTAAAATTCGAGGTGGAAATCACGGTTTGGATAAGCTGGAATTAATCCATCTACACAGACACGTTCCGAGAATTGATCTGGTTTGCAGATGAACCAAACACCGTAAACAGGACTTGAAAATAGTCACAGTCTTTCAAGTAGAAGGATACACAATATTGCACTGTGCAGCTAAAATCAATCAGAGGGTTTATGAAAAATAAATGGATATTATCGAAAAAGGCAGTCAGGTGACACTGAGGGCACTAGTGAACCTTTATATACAATCGAGGCTAATTTGGAAATGTATTCTAGAACTAAATAGCCTAATAAACCACAATAAAGTAATTTTGTTCTGTGTGTCCGGACATTCGACAGTTCAAGGAAACGAAAAAGCCGATGAATTAACTAGAAGGGGTCATTGGTTTCATATATAAGCCCGAAACCTCTTCTAGGAATGTCTAAAAACAGAGCACAAGAGCAGGTAAGGGGTTAAGTAAAAGAGGAACACGAAGAAGAACACTGGAATAACAACCAGGCAAATTCATGCAAAACCTTTATGAAAGGTTCATCGAAAAAGAAGAACTGAAAGAACTACTGTAAGGGTCATTCTCGTACCATAACAGGTATCCTAACAAGACAGTGTGCACTGAAAGAAGGCCCACAGAAGAATGGGATCAACTGTAGATTCTGTAATGGGGTGATAGAAAACGTTTACCACATTTAGGGTGGATACGAGGCTCTTTGGCAAGCCAAAAATTAGCCCAGAGGATAAAACCTGTACAGATTAGTGCAGGGTATAAGGGCACTGAAATATCTGGTATAATTTAATAGGTAAAATGAGTGGGAGACTAGCTAGTTGCAGTGTTTCCGGAGATTTCATGTAATCAATTCCTCAGAGGAGAAAGGAATCAAACCACGGCGCTTATTTTTACTTGGTTCCTTGGGGGTTTCTTGTTGTGCTTTTCTGTTTTACTCGTCTCTTCTGCTTGATACGATGTAGCTTCTTTCCCTTAGAAAAGTTTTTGTTTGGTTTTAGGCGCTTTCCTCTTTAAAATGTCTTGCTAGAGATAGTTTCTGTAAGGTGCTCAATTTATCGCTTCCATCTCAATTCACTTTCGGATATTTTTATTTTCATTTTTTTTTTTTTGAGACTTTACTAT
The DNA here is from genome assembly GCA_004143645.1 of Protaetia brevitarsis. Classification (NCBI taxonomy): domain Eukaryota; kingdom Metazoa; phylum Arthropoda; class Insecta; order Coleoptera; family Scarabaeidae; genus Protaetia; species Protaetia brevitarsis. The sequence goes on along the minus strand of RXPK01000286.1, from coordinate 418,377 downwards.
AGAAGAGGAGAAATCTCCTAATTCCTGAAATTGATGGCATGGCAGGAGAAGTATAACTCCAGATTGTTGACAGTTGCTACTAGAGCTTAGGTGGTATTGGATCTACTGTGTGGATTCCAGTTTCGTCGAAGTTATGAATATTATTGGCTCAAAATTCTATTTTGGCGTAAAACCCAGTACGCTTTGTAAACTACCTGTAGTGTGTCCCATTCTTTGGTACCCTGTTTGAGTCTGCTTGTCGTTTTTCTACAAGATAGTGACATTTTCATCGGAAAGAGAGACAACGAAAAACACCAATTGGAAACATGTCACGCATTACATAGAGAAAGCCATTGTTCACTTGTCAAAATTAAGACGAAGTACCGACAACAGCCCATAAACAGAGCAGAGCTTTTTTAACGTTTTCAGTTATTTTTGAAACTGCATTATCTCGACAATAATTGACACATTTAGTGCGCAAACAAAAGCAAATCATTTGACAACAACTTAAGACAGATCTTATCTATTAGCTGGTAAAAAGCAGTGCCTATTTAGATAAAAAAACATGACAGTTATTGACCCATTTTTCCCTAAATCCACTATTTCTAATTTTTAATAACACAATGTCATATAACATTACTACTATATCTTCTTTTATTCTTGGTAATTTTATCATCGAGAGCCTATCAATCCGTAAATAAGAGTTAAAACATTTCTTCCACCTTTCGTTAATGTTTTGTAGTTAGTTTGATTCTGTTTTTCTGATATTTATAGCATAGCTTTGGTAAGCTGTGGCATAAGAGAAATCATTATTTCTTATATTTAAATCATTTACTTTGGTTTGCCCAATACTTAGGCTGCTATTGGCAATAAGGAAACACGTTCAATCATCTCGCGCAAACAATTAAAACCAATCAATTATGCTACGAAGTGAACAGACTAATTGGCCATCGGTTTTAACCGCTGTGACGGTTTTATATAACGGTCCAAACCAGTGAAAATAAATAGGCAAGCATGAGTCCCTTTACACTTAAAGAGACGAATAACGTAATACGTAAAATATGCACAGTCTTAATCTTTATGAAGGCGCAGATTGTAAAAACCAGATAATAAAACGAATGATGAAGAGGTATAAGATTTGTTCGTCACTTAACTATGACTTAAATATGACTTCTCACTAGCAAATCATTCCCATTGTTTTCTTTGCACGTGCACGAAGAATTGCGCAATTTGTCTCACTCTAATAGACAATAGTTTATAGATTTTCTGGTAAGACATCCAAACAATCTACGAATTACTTTAACGTCTGAGGCGGGACACTAGCCAACTTTTGCGATTAATTACGGCCATCTCGTCGATTTCGAAGATTGTCACTTGTAAAAACGAGCTGGAATTTATCGCTTTTTTACTTAAGAAGTGAGGCAAGCAATTGCACGATAACCTGTAAATCAACGAGGCGACGTATTTATGTTCGTCGCCAGTGGCGATCTGATTGATGCGAGTCCTGAAAACGTGAAAATTTTTCTAATAGTTTATAGCCTCCGCGAAAGTTTCCCTCCTTCAACGATGAAATAAACTATGGCATCTATAAATATCGTGCAGTCTTTTATATCGGCGAAGAATCCATTATGAAATGCACGTCGCTTTATTGAATTAACTACTATTGCACTAGGGAAGTTCCAATATGTCTAAATGTATAGGTACGCTTCATATGGCCAAACCATTTCAACTTCCGCCTACCTACACTTTCTAAATTAGGCTCTTCTTGTAATTCTTTTGCTTTATTTTCTAACTTTTTTATGCTATCGCTTCGAGTGACTCCTTCAACTGCTATTCAATTCCACATCTCTAACATTTATATTTTGGTTTGTATAAATAATTGTCCCTTCCGTTTTTTTTAACCTGATGATGGCAATTGCACTCAGCCAAAACAAGTAGTTTTAAACAATATAATAAATACGTATTTATGAATATCAAGGACAATTATTTATACATACAATCCCCAATCTCATTCAATAAATTCTGCACTTACATTTTTGCTCTTTGCTTGTTTGGTTTAGAATCTAGTTCTAATAATAATATATTATTATTATATTATTTGCAATTAAAAGATTACAAAAAAAAATGTCAATTATGTAAGAACAATATTATAAATATTGTCAAAGAGGCATATGTATGACGACGAGAGTATGCATGAACCAAAAACAAATGAAAAAAGAGACATCACAAAAAAAAGAGACGCAACTATAGTGTCGCGCGGCTTATATGGTCGATGTACTCCTGGTTGGTATAGACTGCATCGCCACAAGTAAACATTCATTTTACTTTTAAAATGTTTTCCAGGGAGCTCAACAATAGCAGATGGCAGCACATTATAGAGTTTTAGTTTCCAGTAATCAATTGAATCCTGAGTGCATACAAGTCTGTGATGTGGAGTTCTGAATTGATGGTGGTTTCTCGTTGAGTAATTATGGTTGACCGAGAAAATACCTCTGTTCTTATATACGAAAAGGGGTACATTTAGGATGAAGATTGATGCCATGGTAAGCAATCACTCCTCCCTGAAATTACCTCATTCGATGACCACAGAACAGCACGCCAAAATTGAATAAGGAGTAGAAAGCAGCAAAATACATAGTTCTTACGACGGCATACGTTGCTACCTGCCAACCTCCTACTAACGACGCATAGAACCGAAATCAATTTGGTTGCAAGAGTGTTTATGTTATTAGTCCACTTTAGTTTGGAGTCCATTTCTAGCCGTAGAGACATTTACGTACTTGTTATCTGCGAATATTTTGTTGTAAATAACAGCTTTTGTATTTGTTATTTTTTTAATTTAATATATTTGCAGTAAACCAAGCTCAAGCGTCCTCCTCAGCCCCCTTAAATCTAATACCAATGTCCTGACGATTCGATGCTTGAACGATCAAGGACGCATCATCAACATAGAGGCACATTTCTACAGACATATGTCAGTTTGAATATTGCGTTAAGCGACGTTATTTTTGTTATCTTTGAAATTTCCCTCTTGCTGTTATAATAAATAAAGAAAGCGATGTTAATTACATAATATCATGTTATTGCAGTTTTAATTTTTTACTTTCATTATGATTATTCCTGATTGTTTTAATTTAAAAAAGATTTTGCGAGCATGTTTGCCTCTCCTCTCTGTTACCTCTTCAATCTTCCTCTGAGCACCTTCTATATGGAAAACCACCAAACTAATGCCTGTTTTCAGTCGGAAGAGAGGAATTCTGTATGTAACTATCGTCCTATTGCGCTGTTGAATAATTTTGCAAAGGTCGTTGAGAGGTGCATTTACAGAAACATTTGCACTGCGGCCAGGCCCTGGATATCTGCCGGCCAACATGGATTTCTACCTCAAATATACACAATAACGATTTTAACAACTATAGCTCAATTTATTGCGGAGAAAATTGATCCCGGTAGTCAGATTGACGTCTTGTCTACTGATATGGCGAAGGGTTCTATCGCATTGATCATGCAGTTCTTCTATAAAAAATGGATAGATTTCGATTCTCACCGAAACTTTTGTCATCTTTTAGAACATATTTGTCTGACAGAAAGTGCTACGTGGCTTGTTTGGATTATCAATCGGATTATTTTTTACCAACATCTGGAGTACCACAGCGTAGCAATTCGGGTCCGCTACTTTTTCTTATCTTTATCAATGATCTGTGCGATATGTTATCCTGTTCCAAGTTATTATTTGCGGATGACTTGAAAATATCTGCAGCTGTACGCAATGTTCAAGATTGCGAATACCTTCAAGACCAACTTCATGCGCTTCTTACTTGGTGTAACGCTAGCAGGCTTAGCGTCAACGTGGATAAGTGCAGAGTGGTGACCTACAATCGCAAATCAGAACCAATTATTTATAACTACCAATTTGACGGTTCTCCACTACCTCGTGATGACTCGGTTAAAGACTTGGAGGTCACGTTTGACGCGAAATTGACGTTCAGGGAGCTCATACCAATGTGTGTAAATCTGCGTTGCAGATGTTAGGATTTATAATGCGAATCACGCGTCGCTTTTCACCGGTCCGAGCGGTTATGTCACTTTAGTTCGCGTTTGTACGGTCCAGATTGGAGTATGCTTCGCTGATCGGGTTTCCTTTCTGTCAGTGTCATGTGTGTTCTTTGGAGCAAGTTCAGTGCCGATGTTTAAAGAAATTGTGTTTCTGTACAACCTTGTAAACAACCATCTCGATACCCTTAGTTTGCACATTCCACAATTTCTAATGTTTTTATATCCTACTCGTAATTTCTCTCTTTTCTTTTTCATTTCCAACAACTTTGCCCCTTTCTTAATTACTTTATTATTTTTAATATTTCTTTTGTTTTTATATCATTGTTCTTGGGTAATCTAATTGTTTTCTATGTAAATCTCATATTTCTAATATAGCTTCTGTTTTCCTCTACTGTCTTTTCCCGTTGCCTCTCCAAAATCTTACCATCCCTTTTGTTTCATTTGCTAATTGTTTGACTTTCATCCTTTGCTCTTTATATCTACCATACGTTTCGATATTTTTGTTATTCAAAAATATTTTTTTCATTTTGGTTATTTAAACTTCCATTCTATTTATTCTGCTACAGCTATTATTATATCTTTGACAGTTTTCCATTGTGTTTCTAACAACATAGGTATTTCTTGTTATAATTCATTTTCTTATATCCTCAATTTTATCCGTTTCTCGCTCACTTATTTCCTTGTGGAAATCAAGTTTTTCTTTGTCTCTAACTTTGCATGTTCTATTTTTTTTTCATTTCAATACCTAAAACAACGGCCAGTTATGAAGCTACTCATTCATTGTTGATTATTCCTTAAACAACAGCAACGTTTCGATAGAACTACTATTTTTTTCAAGCTACAAAAATTATTTTTTATCACACACAAGCATAGTATTTGATACATGAAACAATTAACGGATTACCTTATATTCGTCTTATAATCAACCAGTCAAAACTATGAATCGAAAACATATTTATTTTTACGTACAACATTACCCTGAAGTATATCGTAGGTTTTTTTCTGTTTTTGTTGTTATGTGAGCCATCTGACATGCAGTCTTCGGAAATACCGCGACCTCTCGGATTTTGGTAAACGTTATATTAAGGCGAGGTTCTTATTTTGAGTTATATGCATTCAAGTCGCGTTAAAGCAGAGCAATATCATTACAGGCTAAGTGTACTGAAATTCTATTGTTACCGGAACAAAACCCACTAAATTGCACCAGTCATTTTAATATCTTAGTAACTTGCACAAAAATCTGTGCAGGACTCTAGCTGGATCATTTATAGCTCGCCAAAAACTTCCTGTTTTCTTGCGTTGAGAGCCTGCACAATTCATTCTGCAGTTGGTATCTCCAGTGTTGATACCAATTTTTTGTAGGTGTCCTTTCAGTGTACAGTGTCCTGCTGTAATACTATATCATAATCCTGTCACGACGCGAAGATGATTCCTACTGACAATGAGCTGTTGTAGTTCTTAGATCTTCTTTATTGATGGTCCCTTAATAAAGGCTTTCCATGAATTTGCCTAGCTGTATTATTTCAGAGTTCTTTGTGTTTTTCTTGAGACCCAACTCCTTACCTACTCTCGTGCTGTGTTTTTAGACACTCCTAGAACGGGTTCTGGGCCTATACATGAAGGCGAATGTTCTAATCACTTTTATTTTTTTTATTACTTGCTTCTAAGCATTTAAAAAAAAGCAGATGATTAATGATCTGGATATATCGAAATTATTATTTACATACTTTATTTACTTAGTTACATACTACAACGTAACCTATTATAGATCTTCCTTTCTATTTATTAACTCCATTATGTATTTATAAATATTTTCATACTCAAAAAATTTGGTTAGTTAATATGTAATGTAAATTGGCAGAAGGACTAAATTACACCAAAGTATGATTTTATGGAAACAAAAGCAAATAAGAAATATGAAGACGCCATAAAGCAAAGCATATTTCCCTAGTCATTCGATTAACAAATGCGGCAAGAAGGAGATATGTATTTCGTGCGTGCCGAATGGAGATCTCCACTAAAGGACCGGTCGACGTTTGAATTATAAGTTTGAGGTTATGAGATTGTGATGTATGTGCGGCACAATATGGCGGCATAGTATGCAAGCTGAGAAATGCGGTCGGGATCCATTTGTGAGATTAAATTTGTGATTCATTGTAGCGGAATGGAGAGTTGTCACATATGTCGGCTCAGTCTCTGGCTAAGTGGATAGTTAGGTTATGTAGAAAATATTTTAAAGCAAAAAGTTCCGCTGCCGTTGCTCGTTGTTATTCACTTGATTTAGCGCGCGGTCTGCGCCTTCGGTCTCTTCTCACAATACGGGCACGTAGGAGATCTCAGCATCAATATTTATTAAGCGGTGCGAGTAACTTTCGTTTTAATTCCGACATGCGATAGCTCGTATGTTGTCCCGTAAACTTTGCAGACTGACTGATTCAACTAATTAGATGACCCATATAATTTCCTACGTGTCGTTGCTCTTAAATACATAAAACCAGTCGAATTAAATTGCGAATTGGGGAACGAAATTTTAATAGTAAAGTGATAAAGTCCAATTACAATGTAAAATCTCTATTGTATACGTATTTCGCAGAAATTGATTGCATCTTCAGCAATATACTGACACGTAAATGGCAAGTGAAATGACAAATAGAAGCATACAGTTTATGCAAAGAAACAAATATAAAATTGTAAACAAAGAAACATATATGACAAAACTTTATGATTTAATAACAAGAGTTTTCCTTACAGGACGTATAGTTCCTTTTTTTTTTAAATAATGCTTATAATATATAGTAGTCTGAAGAAAAAACAAAATTGGTGGCTGTTGAAATTTGAATCAAAGGGAATGATTAATAATTATTGGCTAACGACACTACGAAGTAATTTTTCTAAAATATTCTGAATGATTTTGAATAATTTAATTTCTTGGTATATAAGTCCACTTATACACCGCAGTCAACATGGCTTCATAAAAGGACGTTCTACAATATCCAATTTGTGTAATTTTAGTCAATATATTGCTGAAAACATGAATAATAAATTACAAATTGATGTAGTATTATGTAATATATCAGTTTTATCGAATATTTACACAGTTTTTGTTGGAAAGTGATGGTTGAAGAAGTCGACAATGATCCATGAGGCTTCGGATGTAGGACTTTTATTCGTAGTCTGCTTTGGAGATTGCCAATTGTCTTGAATGCTTTTAAAATGCAGCATTTTGTTCGCATTTTCTTCCTTCCCCACCCCATTAGCTTGATACAATTTCCAAACAATCGTTTAGTACAACTACCCTCGAAGGAAGTTGAAAATAGGAATTTCAACTGGAAAAAACGTCAGACTACACATATTCTTAATGAAATCTTAAAATAGTTTGCAGTACAATGCAACATGCTCCTAAATGTATATTCTAGTTAATGGCGCATGTATTTCCTGCATATTAGAAAGTTGCTAAAGCGGTGTTAATTAATGGGAGACCTTGATGACTATGCATTTATGACGTTATTTGTTAGATATTGCGGGGACAATCCTTGAAAAGCTTCCTCGAAAATGATTAACTGCTGCCATAGAAGAACAGGCGGATTCCTCGTCAGTGTGGATTCCGTCAAGAAAGATCTATTTGACGCATTAAAAAAGTTTTTGATGCGGCAAGCAAAGCACAAAATTTTAATCGTTTTGAATATTCTTTTTCTAGAATCATTTTTGCTCTGTGTGAGATAGCTAATAAGGGAAATAAAAAATAATAATCTACTCTTTTTGGCAGCAAGTACTCAAGAAGGATAAACAACAGAAATGACTACGAATCTAGTCGACTTAAACCATATTTGAGGGTTCTTGTTCAAGAAACGAAAATTACTCTGACGTGATACAATGTCATGCTGTAGGATTGAATATGACAATGTTTGGGATAAAGAAATATATCGCCAGAAGGTAGCGCAGTACAGAGGGCCCGGGTACTCTTAGTCTGCTCAGCGTATCGACAGATCAGAACCAGCTGTAGTAGGAGTCACCCAATGCGTTGTGCCGAGCAGAACAAGTAATACAAGAAAACGGGAGTCTGCAATAGAATAAAAATAGAAGTAGAAAGGGATAGAAAAGGAATTCAACAACTGAAAAAAAGACGCTGACGCCGATGTTGATTTCTTTTTGGCACAAATGTGTCTGTATTTTCTGACGAATAAGTAGATGCGTATCTCATATATTCCTTTAACTATATCGTAGGCTAGAATTCAAATTTATGATTAAGGTTCTGAGATTAAACAAGCTTCATGACAGTTTAACAGTCAAACAGTAAAATAGGGCTCAATAGGGAGAAAAAAGAAGACAACTGATTGATGTCTAACTGACATCACAGAAATGTTTGAATAACTACTCTGACCATTAAAGAAGAAATTGGAGAGGTATCAATTTCAACCTTGAAAAAATCTCAACACAAGTTAAAACTAAAAAATTCTCTGCGATCGACACCTGCAGTAGAGACATAATAGCCGGTTTAAACATAAACAAACTCAAATAACACAAATATCTACATAATTATAAATCAATTCGGGTGAATTAGTGGGGCTCTTTCGTAGTTTTTAATCTGTGAAGGAAGCAGGGCGATTTCCAAATAGGAAAACCGCAAAAGTTGACCTGTTTTAAGAAAGGGACAAAATCGCCTTAGATTATCGCCCAATCAGCAATCTGCTGCATATAAAAATCTTCGAGCAAGCGATCAAAACAGAAATAGGTATTGGAGAGAATCATTTACGGATCACAGGTATCGGGCGGTAGCAAACTGCATTGAGAAGCAAATTTAAAACTGCGAGTACCACATATTAGCATGTTGGAATGTCAAACATTGACTCGGAGGATTCTAAAATTAAGTCTCAAGCTGGAATTGGATCAGGGGAACACACTTGATCTACTTTGAGCATACGTAAAGACGGACAGAAATCAAATTGGAATAAAATAAATAATATGGTGTACCACAAGGTTATATATCTCCCTTACTTTTATTATATTTTAATGATCTCCTGCGAAGTCAGTGCGAAAATGTGCCTATGCTACAATGCGTCCTTGACTCCAAGCAGAGATCTTTGACTTGGCATTAGTTGAGACGGCTGAAGACGCTGCCTTGGTTGCTGCAAATAAAGAAAAATAATGTTTTGTAGTTATAACAGCAAATACACGAAAAATTTTCATTATTATTAATAAGAAAACTACGAAAAAGCAGGAAAAAAAAATAAAAATAAAGATTTTAATAAATAAAATATTACAAATGTACAATTATTACTTTATTAATGCACAAATTAAATTATATCAATGTACGTTAATATAAAATTCAATTGCTTCATCATATTTACAGTGTGAAACATACATTTCAATTAAAGTGTAACGAAACGATATAGAAAGCAAAATTCGGTATTACCTACTTTACTGCTCATTTGGAAACCAAATTTCATATTTTAACCAGTTTAAACCTACTATATGATAAAACTGCATTAAATTACTAATATGTATATGTGCGGATATGTATTTGCTAATACCATACCCGTGGTGTCATAAATCTTGCATTATTTTCCCGGCCGAACATGTTCGTTTAAAATGGATACATTTTGTTGAACATTCAAAACTGTATGTACATTAAATATGGATTCGCGGAAATAAACAGCATGCAGTTAATGAAAATAGCGTAGCTCTCAATTAGCGAATCGCAGAGTGTAGCGAAAAGTTTGCACGCTAGCCTATGGATGTCCTATATGGTATTTACATATATGCGCGGACGCGTTAGTTGATAACCACTCAATACATTTTGTTGATTTAAATGCGACCCGTACATTTTTAGCGTGATTTATTTTAAAGGAAATCACTGCCGAATAGCCAATCTATAAAAAGGCCCGTTTCCATCATAAGTGCCATTTAAAACTGATTACCTCGCATAAACAGATTCAATTCGGAGCGATGATTTAATAAATCTAGTAAATGACACTTTATGAAAATATATTACACGGCCATATTTCGACACCATCGGCGATTTATCGCACTGGAAATTGCCCTCTATCTAGACGGTCGATAAGGGTTTTATGGTGAATTATTAAGGGCACTAAAACATTTCTATTAGTTTGATTAAACTGGTGCAAGCATATAGTCACATATTCCTATACGGATGTGTATTCGGGGTCCCGTCGGAAGCCTTACTCCTATTCCACGACGCACTTGTACGAACATGCCATAAGTGCTGAGATTAGTTTGCTTTAGGGTGAAGTAGTTCGGAATAATATTGTGGAGGAGTTGTATTGCGCCAGTAGCTTATAAGCAATTTAGTGGAATATGTTTTAACTGGGAATACGGCGCTGCATTTTAGATGGATTTTTTTGCTTGTGATTAAAAGGTGAAGGAAACAAATTTGGAAAATAAACACCTGAAGCATCTGATTTAAATTTGAAAAAGAAGTACATGGAAGAGAAGAAAAGTGGATAGATATTATCCATTGATTCGTACTATTTTGAATTGAAAACCGGTACTCTCCAGTCTAAATAAAACACACGATACAATAAGGGACAGATATAAATTATTTGTCGTGTAGGGAACGTTAAATTTAATTATAAACAAAACAAATAAATGAACAAATAAATTGATTAATGGTCAATACATTTTTAATCTCAGGTCTTCAAGGGACTGGAAGTAACGATATCTGAATAGAATCAGTTACCTTGACCGTATTGAAATTGTATTTGGCGCCCTTCAAATTGTAATTTTTTGACAATGTGACCACTGTGTAAACTGTACAAATCCTGTTTATCTGCTTAGAAAAGGTAAGCATTTACCGCAAAATCAAATGATGGTCGACATCAAAGTGTTGTATGCAGAAATGGCCGATTACCAAGGAAAACACCGAATTTTTTTTTACTCGTATATTGCAAACCAAATAAATGTGGATTGTTAAATTAACAAAATTAAATGGAAACTGGATACTAACAGGTATTTTAACTCTTTTACAACTTTATCTCTACAATTTAACCTCTAAACTCTGTTCAAACTATTTAAAATTCTTTAAACTGCTGATTAGGTTCTAAAATTTAAAACAAAATACACATTATGATTCACTTAATAAATTAATCAAAGACGATCGTTTCTTTTAGGCAATTTTTGAAATTATAGATTTTAATGATAAATACGAATTTTTAAAAATCCATTAACAATAATAGATAGCAATGTGGTATTTTTTTTTTTGAAATGAAAGATTTCTAATTATTAAATTATTCTTTAAACTGATTTATATCGTTTAGATATGAATTCTTGAGCTCTTAATTACACTGGTAGTTATAAAATGAAGAATACAGACCTTTTTTTATTTCGGAGAATTCCTTCTTGAAAGTGGAACTTCAGAATGTCCTGTCGTCCTGTCTCCTGGTTTCTCTCTACGCTTTCTGGGCTAGAAAATGCTAGGCTTAATGTTTTCTTTCTCCCAGTGTGACTTGAACCTGGATTTTCGCTTCAATACCCTTGGTAAGTTATATTCTTGTTTTTAAATGTTCACTTTAGTTGTTATGACGGTACTTTAGTTGAATAGCTTTTCTTTTTCCTTTTTTTTATTTCTGATCACTTTTTTGAGTGAAAACTTTTTACTTGGCGTGCAAATTTAATTTTTCTCTAGAAGTAATTTCAAAAAATGTACACCCAGTTTATTCTTACTTAACGCGTCTCTCCTTTTAATTTTTTTTCTAAACAAACCTTTTTTCAGACATGGCTTTCCGAAATCTTCTTATTATACGAATATTACGACATTTGTCGGTCGAAAAACATTCGTAACCCGGTTGGCATTGAATCCTCCCAACTTCAAGGCACTTCTCAGTATCAATTACGTTAACATTTAATGTAAAAATTATATCTCATTCAAATATTGAGTGTCTCCATTACGTTTTGCATGTGATTTGTATTGAAATCAATTAAAAATTTCATGAATCTTATTTGACAGCTGATTACACATTTCTTTTGAAGAGCTAAAATTTTCTGTTTTTATCGATAGATGCCGATAGTTGCAGATGTAATTTTTATTAAATTAGATTTTTATTTAAAGCAATGATGTCTGAACTAAAAAATACATTATACATTAAAATACTTGTTTTAATAAATTAGATGATTTATATTTTTTCTTGATACTGTTTATTCTTATTTGAAACATGATTTTTCTGAAAAGTAAGTTATTTATCATCTGTTTTCCTTGATATGGATCTCTTGTATTAATAATTGTGAAACAACTTGATACTTTGAATTGAAATATGTGATTTTTTAATTATATCACAATGTAATCTCCTTCGAAATATTTCAATGTTTCTTGAATAAGGTTCGCTCGTTGAATACTTAGTTGATGAAAAAAACCGGCTATTTCTTATATTATATCACATGGAAGAAAAATTGCAATCTCAAGCCCCAATTTCTGTAATAAAAATACTCGATAGCAACCAACCCCACAACCCCAATGAATAATACTAAATGTTATTCCACAGTAAAGTATTAATTAGTAACACCTGAAGCTGATTTTTTTTGGCATTACTGAACTCGAAACAGGAGTTATGGAGGTTTTCGTCAATGGCTATGCCAAATGAGTAAATTAAAAGGGTGTACTTGATATTTGACCTTATTATGAAACAAAACATATCTCAGAAAATTAGTTACTATAAATACTTCCCCAATTTATATTTTCATCAATTTACTATAAAATCTTCTGCTACCAGTTTCGCTTTATATTACAAACCTAATTAATATAAAACTTAAGTAAGAAAAATCCACTTGGGAGAAAACGTTGTGCATGCACAAGAATCTTAAAGTACCTTAGTGTGCACTTTGATAGAGATATGAAGATGGGTACTCATGTCAGGATGATTCATACCAAGAACATATGGTCACATCATCATGCTTTGCGCAGCACCAGTCTGGTTGAACGCCATGGAGAAACGCCCAGCGGGAAGCCGCCCTAATGATCGCCAGAACGTATAGAACTGCCTCCACCAAAGTCCTTCTAATACTGGCTAGGACCCCGCCCATAGACCTGGTGGCCAAGGTCGAGGTCAGTTATTCAAGGCAGGACTAGTAGAGAATCTGCAAAAACACAAATTCTGGAAGAATGGCAAAAACTTTGGGAAGAGGAAGGTGGATCTGCCGGGTAGACCAGGAGGTTAATTCGAGACTTGCGTCTTCCGAGAACTGGCAACGCATAGATCGCCTAGCGAGGAGCATCCTGACTGCCAAAGAAAGGGATGAACGTGAAAGACAGAGAGTGACGATCCAGGAGGTTCAGGGTAACTGCCTTGCCAACATCTTACGTCCAGCTACCTGAAGTAATGCCTCCGCAGTCCCGAGTAGCTCTGAGAGGGCTTTTTAGTCGATAAGAATCTGGCACTATCTGCGAACAAGGCCGCAGAAGTCTTTTGAAGATTTTTTCCCTAAAAAGTAGGTGAAATGAAGAGTACACATTTTGAGGTTATAAAATAGTATTGCGTGTGGTAAAGTTACAGAACAAATATGTATGTATATAGAAGGGTAATGTTACACTGCGACCTAAAAGATCTGTTGTGTCCCCTGTTCTTGCTGCTTTACAGCTGGCCTGGGCTAGGATGTCAGAGGGCCCCAGTCTAGGTAAATCTCCCTCTTCGATTTCACATGCTCCCAGGTGCAATGCCTTCGAGTTGCACAGTGCTACGCAGTTTGAGAGGAGGTGAATGGGTGTTTCATCTTGTTCCCCAAAAAATCTACATTCAGATTCCTTTTCCAATCCAAGCTTACTCAGGTGTCCTTTCAGTATACAATGGCCTGAAAGTATTCCTGTTAATATGCGAACGTTGTTCTTACTCAGGTTTATGCATTCTGTAAAATTCTCTCCCTGGAGATTTTCTCAGTAGCTAGATTTTCTCTGGCCCATTTCTATTTTTAGTTTCTTCAGTATTGTACTGCTACTTAACCCGCAAAAGGGTTCAGGTCTTACAAAAAGCATTCCAGGCCCTTTTTTTGCGAGATTATCCGTTATTTCGTTTCCTTCCGCTCCTGTGTGACCCGGAACCCACAGCAGGGTTACACAGTTACAGAAAAAATAAAAGTAATTTAAAATATTTAAAAAGTTTTTGAGGGGACATGATCAATTAAGAATTGCAAGCAAATAATCAAAAAAAAATCACCTAGACAACGCAGCTTTCCACGCAATAAAAATAATTGCGAACTGTAAAGCGGCCTTAACAGAGTAACAGGTAAAAGAATGAAAGAATGCAAACGCATGCCACCACAATTATTACAATTACTGTTAACTTTAAAAAAGTAAAAATATTAATAAGTGTATGCGTATCACATCATGTTCTTCTCATTATACTTTTTGACTATTATAAATTTTCCTAGGTAATTTTTTTTAATTTGTTTACTTACAATTATTGATTGGTCATGTCTCCTCAAAAGTTTGATTGTTTTGATTTATAACTTTACCACATGTAGTACTATTTTATAACCTCAAAATATGCAAATATCATTCATTTCACCTACTTAAATTTTATATTACTTGTTGTAGTACATCTGATAAAGATTTGTAATATAAACCGAAACAAGTCGCAAAAAAAAATGTATAGCAAATTAATGAAAATATAAATTGGGAAGTACTCATAGTAATATTTTTTTTAAATTTTATTTAACCCAATTATGGGCCTACGCTCACATAAAATACATCTCGTTTCACCTGCATGTACTAATATTTTTATTTTTCAAACACAGTTATTCAAAATCTCGTCATCGTTATTTTAAATAGAAGGAAGATTAATGATAAAAATTAGAAGAGTACAGGGCCTAATATGGAACCTTGGGAATACCTTTCTTAACAACGCATAAGTTAGTTTCAGCTCCTTTGCTTTGCGATTTGGAACAATAGCTATTTTAAAAGAAGATTAATTAATTAAATATAAAATATATGAAGCGTATCAGTGAACATCCATGCAGGTTATTTATAAATGAACATAGACGGCGATAATGTTACTTCATTTCTCAGAATTTAAAGTTATTTATGACATAGGAAACAAATATCTATGACGTAGTCAAGCGTATGTAAATGATTCCAGTCGTACCGGGGCAATATTTCACGCATTTTCCAACTGAAAATGCGGCTTTTCAGCGGGACGCGGGTCAGTTGATCTACGAGTGCTATTGAACGAGCGCCGGGCGAAAGGAAACCAGATCATTAATTTGAAAGAGGACAATGGTAGCAGGAAAGCACATGTTAAGTTTAGTTTGTTAATTACGACGTCACACACAATGGAGGCGCTTCCGGCGCTACCGCGACCGGAAATATGGCGCTCGTTGCCCTGTTTCAAACTCTCACCGTCACGGGGACCATTTTAATTCTTATTAAGTACAATGTGTACAATCCTCGCGGTAGCGGTAGCAGTAATAATAATGATAATAATAACGGTAACGGGAATGGCGTTGGAACGGTGCACGAATTGTGTATACTACTGCTTTCACGTGACAGAATTCCAGTTAGGGATTTCTTTTGTAAAAGGGAAACACGATTTATCGTTTCCTACTGTTTTTCTTTTTTCCTTAATTTCAAAGCTAATCACTTCTTCGTGTCTACTTGAGTCGATAACAGTGTGTAATCGTTGGAGAAGGTTCGCGTGCGGCACTGCAAGCAAAAAGTAGTTAGCTGATATGTTTGCAGTTTTCCATCTTTTATTTATTTTTTTACTATTACAGTTATTTTTTTTCAGGTTCACACCTGAAGAAGGTTTTAAAAAGCCGACACCGATTGTGCTAAATATAATTGTAGTAAAAATACAATAAATTAGGAAGTACCTTTCTAAATTTTCTTATAAATATCCGATCACTCCGAGCTACATCAGAATTGTTTAATTCGGGGCAATTGTTTCGGAATACGTGGATTCCTATGATCAAACGAAGACCAATTGAATTCCAAAACAAAATAAGAAATACCTATTATATACCTATATATTATATTATTATATATATACCTATAAAAAGAAAACATATTTACAGGTGCTTCTTATACCCCTACTTGACCCTTCGAATTACCAAGAATTAGCGACGAATGTGTATCTTAACTCTTCTCTATCTCCATAAATATATCAAAACAATAAGTTTCGTTGATTGTAGAGAAGAGTAACCATAATAGATCTTTTTTAATGATTTTATGTTGTCCACACTGATTTCAGTCAGTCATTATGAATCTATTTTTATTAGATGTCTATTTCTAATTTATTATTGTTTCTTATCACTAAGCTATCTAGAAAACTCTTCTAGGAGCGTAAAGAAAATTCAACATAAACACTAAGTTAGGAGTGCCACGACTTCAACTTCAGAAGAAAATCGCGACAAAAAATTTGTTAAATTATCTTTTCATCGTATTTCAAAAGACTCAGAAATCTTTTAGGCAACGCGAAAGATAAACCTCATTCCAACGAAAGATTGAGTGAGCATTTATAAAATCGGTTGTAGGAACCAGGTTTAAAGAGCACATAGCATGTTACGTTATGGTAGACTTGAATCATTCATCGTTGTGCAAAATATAAACGATACCGGACATAGAATCGACATAGAAAACCTCGAATTAGTGGAAGAATGTACAACCACCGAAAAAGTTAGACGCATACGAAAACATATACGTGAAAAAGCATTCAAATAACTTATTAAATCGGGAAGTGTTCCCGAAATAATTGTTTCTAATTAAGTAGCCCGGAGTGATCGGATATTTATAGGTCTATAGTCCTTGTGATATCTTTTGATACTAATCACTTCGCTTCCTAACTTCAGAATTTGGTTTAGTAACTACAAGTTTTTACGTAAAATAAGAAAAGCATATATATTGGCTCAGAAATAATGTTATTTTAAAGGGTTTTTATTTTTGGTATAAGGTAGGAATATGTAAAATTTTGCATACGTTTAAGAAGTAATTTATTAAATTATTTACGTTTTGGCGTTACTTTTTTAATCCTTTTTTAAAATATCGTATTTTGTATTCTGCCTACAATGAAATTACAAAAGGTGCAAGACATATATTGTTTGTAATGTATCGCAGAACAATGAGGTAAATACCATTTTACAATTATTAATAAAAAAAAATGTGGCAAAATTTAAATAAAATTGACATACCTATATGGTGCATATATAATTCAATATAATTTCAAACGCAAAAATACTGCTTTGGATATATACAGCCATAGTGAAATCAATTATCATTTATGGGTCAGTACCTTGGAGCAAAACAACTTACCTGGCAATCGCACCATGAGAATTAACTTCTCCAAAGTGCAAAGATGCGTATGTATAACTGGAGCTATGAGAAACTGCCCAACACCACCCATCGAGGTAGTACTGGATCTTACCCCTCCTCACATTGTGATGGAGGGTATGGCAAAAGGAACTACACTCAAAGTGATGTGAAGTGAAGGAACGATTAGGCACAGGTCTCAATTTCTTGAAGGTGATCAAGCCATGTACATGCCCGGGGAACATGTGAAAAAAATTATCAAAAAGCTTCGCAGCAAGAGCAAGTGGGATCAAAGCACCATCTTGAAAGTGAAGAGAAATGTTGTCAAATGGAACACGGACAGCTTCAGAACGGTAGGAGGAACAGGAATAGGAATATATGGACCTAGAACCAAGTACTTTGATAGTTTGGGGAAATACCCGAGTATTTTCTAGGCGGTAAAGCACACTAGTGAAAGATGCGTCCAGTTCTCATTATGTCTGATAGTCAAGCAACCATCAAGGCAATGAACTCATACGAAATCAATTCCAAGATGGTCTGAGAGTGTTTAGGGAAATTAAACGAGCTAGGTAAATAGACTAAGGCAACCCTCCTGTGGATTCCAGATCACACAGGAGCGAAAGGAAACAAAAAAACTGATAATCCTGCAAAAAAGGGGCTGGAATACCATTGCAGGGGTTGACCCTTTTGCGAGATGAGTAACAGTACAATGCTGAAGAAACTGAAATGTGTATGGGGCACAGAAGATCTAATTATTGGGGGAAATCTTCAGGGAATGTGGCAAACTAAAACTCATCTGGAAACCTTAACTAGAAGAAATTTACAGAATGTGTCAACCTGAGTAAGAACACTATTCGCATATTGGCAGGAACACATTCAGGCTATTGTAAAACTGAAAGGACATCTGAGTAAACTTGGGTTAGCAAAGGAATCTGAATGTAGACATTGTGGGGAGCAGGATGAAGCATCCAATCACCTCCTCTCAAATTGCGTAGCACTGTGCACCTCAAGCGCGTTGCACCTGGGAGCATGTGAAATCAAAATGGGAGATTTAGCCTAGAACCTTCTTATATCTCGAACTTTCTAAAAGTTGCATTGAAAGGCCATTTATAAAGCAACAGGAATAGAGGGCACCAACTCCTTTGTTTCATAGCTCCCATTTTCCATAATCCCGTTGTTATTTCTTTTTTCTTTTTTGCATTTGTTTGCATTTTTTACGTGTTTTCTTTTTATATTGATTAATTTTTAATCCTAGCTTTTGTTCTTCTTTGAGAATCCTACTACCGTTTCTTCTAGACTTTTTCTATGCTAAGCTACCACTGCGATATCGTCCGCATAGGCCACCACTTTTACCGACTTTTCTATTATAGTTCCTCGTATTTCACGTTTCCTTACTATCCCTTCATTGCTATATTAACGAATATTACTAACAATCCGTCACCTTGTCGTAATCCTATCTTAACGTAGCAGTGTGTTTGCTTTAGAGCCTTTTATTGTCATCTCTATCAGTCTTAAAAAAAATCTCCGTAGAAATAGATGTTTTTTTCTTTTTTTCGGTTTGGTGTTTGGCAATAAAAAAAGTATACTTAAGAAATATTGCTTAGATAATAGTTCTTAAGTACTTATCTATTCTGCATATTGAGTGGTTACTTTTAGTATTTGCAAATGTTTTATTTCACATCGCAAATATAGAAAATTAATTTGAACAATAATCAATTGTTTATTAATTTTACCTTCAACAATTCAAATACTTGCAAATGAAAAAATATTCTTTGCATTTTTTAAAGAAAAGTGCTTAGAAAACTAATATGCAAATTTAAATTTATCCAGAGATTGATTGAGGGAACTATATGCATATAAAATCGATTTTCTGCGAGAAGAGACACTCCGTTGGCAATTGAAATCCAAACAGGGTAAAGCAGAAATCATATATCAAGTACAATAAGATATATGAATCACTGAGACACATTTTATGCAAATTAGTGAAAATCTCATACATACAGATTGCAAGGCGTGCTAATGTAGCCATTATGGCCGGGTACTTACAGAAGGTCAGATGGACTGCTTACAGTTCGCTTTGTAGCATATATCCATATTAATGTTACCATATTTCATTATCTCATTCATATGGAAATCTCAAACAATTAGTCAAAATTCCACTGCTGTACGCGGAATAGCAGTGAAACTACCGTGGTGCTTTTTTTCTTCGATTTTAAAGCAGAATTCAAGAAAAGAGAAACAAATACGGCGTGTTGTTACCTACACGCTAACCGTAAAAATGTATAATGTTGAAAAATGTTTCAGTTGCAGTTTCAGTTCGTTTTTATTGCGACGCATCCATTTGCATATTAAGATGTATGGTAAATTCACGAATAGAACCGGATTATAACTGCAGAATGGAGAATCTCGCTCAATTTAATTTCCTCTTCTCATCTTTGTCGCCTTATTTTTAAAGATATTTACTAGGATGTCACGATTCTATGCGCAAATCTATTACAAAACCGCATTAGCCTAATTTGTCGACAAAGTTAATAAATTATAAATGGGTGTGATAAAACAAAATTTTAAAGTACCCACTGTTTTTGGCGACTTCGTTTGTATTTGTTTTCTCTTTTAGTAAAATTGCCTTTAAAAAAGTAAGAATTTCTTGTTGAAACGTTATAACATTTCTAGTGGACATAGCAAATATAAATAAAAATGACAAATTGCTATTGTCATTTTTATTCTAGTATAGTAATCTATCTAAGCATATTTGATAAAAAAAAAGGAAAAAATTTGTAAAGGAAGATTAATAAGACTTTTTTAAATTTCGAAATAATACAAAAAAACAGTCAACATTGTCTATACATAGGTAGTTTACACTAAGTTGTTACACCCAAAAGTAACATAACTAAAACTAGTAACGTCTTTTAGAACCATTCCATTTTTCCAAAAAATCTTTATGCAGTTACTTGAATTAATGAAGGATGAAAAAAAAATTGTATCATTATAATTATTTTGAAAGTTGTATGTTGAAATGTGAATTTGATTATCAGGGACAATTAATTCCTTTTGTTTTTCTTGGTCTTTAGATCTTCAGAAAAACACAGAAATGTTAAACGACCTTTCGCTTTTATTGCAAATGTTTTTTTAAGTAAAAATATATAAAAAAATATAACTTGTAAAGTGGTAGTGAAAATTATTTATAAATAATTCTTTTTGTTTAATGAATGACAAAATCGTAATTGTTTTCTTCAATGATTGAGTTTCAATATAATATGTTTTGATTATTTATTGTAAGTTAAATATGAAATTTTATAATTAAATAGATTTCTAAAAAATATTATTGTATTTAGTTACAAAACTAAGTTATATCTGTGAAGTATTGTATATTAGTTTTATCATTAACTGGGTTTCTATGTATGTTTATAAATTTGAATCATTTCAAGTATATTTCTGTTTTTTAAATTTCGCCTTTTATTTAAAATTGTTATACTATTATATTGTTAAAATCTACTAATTGTTTGACTATTATTTATATTTTTTGCGATTTATTATAAAATTATTCTTTGTTTGAATATTTCATTTATAAGGGAATTTGGATAATTATTTTATTCTAAAATATTTTTTTGCTTTATTACTAGCATTAAATCGAAAAACTGAACTTGTTAATGTTATTACTCTATCGGCTAAACTAATAATGACACTAACTTTTTATGAAAAAGGTTGTGAAGACTTAAAATTTAGATAACGTCCAGATCATATTGGTTAGTACACCATTTAGTTAGAATTTTGTTATCATTTTTAATGAATTTCTTTAATATAAAAAAGTAATGCTATTGTTTTCATCGATTTCAATCTTCGATGATAACAATTTTTCAAGTAAAACTGGTATATGTTTCTCTTTTAATGCGGTTATGCAATCACCTACATATCTTTTGAAAAAAAAATATTCGAAATCTATTTTACTTAAAATTTCTTTTTCAGTAGACTCTGAAATAATTTGAGCAATGATACTAGAAATTGGTGAACCCATTGCACACCCATTCCAATTTGTAAATAAAATTTGTTTTGCTAGAACTAATGGTGTGTTTGTGTATACGGATATCACTTTAAAATTTAGTTGACTATAAATTATTTGAATTGCTATGAATCTTTTATGTAGTAGCCATTTTTAAAAATAATATCTTTAAGGCAGTTTGCTAAAAATTTTGATTATTTAAAACAGGACTTCGTCCATAAGCAATTCTTGGTCCTAAAGGTATATTATTTTTATGCAATTTTGGTAAACCATACAATTTTGGAGCTTGTGTATTATGAATTTGTAATAATTTAGATTCGTTTTTAACAGTAAAAGAAAGTTCTTCAGTTCTCAAACCATTTTATTTTGTAGCAAAAAAAAAAAAACGAAATATAAGCAAATCTGAAAAAAAATAGCAACAACTTTATAATTGGCTCTATACAGATAAACAATAGAAATGCGATAATGAACGGTAACGTGATTGGCTTACGGCTTACAGAAATGAGAGGAGAAGGTGTTGCGATCGCAGTTAGAGGTTAAAGAAGTTTTTGGTTTAATCTCATGGATATGGACATTAGTGAACTGTCATTCATGTTTTCAAGAAGGCACGTTTTTACTACAAACTTTTTGATATTTTGAAACTTGACATATTAATATAGTACATAATAATAATAAATAGTATGAAGTATGTGAATCAAGAAGAAAACGATGCGGATTCATTTTTATTAACCTAAAATACAAAACATTTAGTATATGAATAGTAATGTTTAAGCTAAATACCGAAACAAAAAGTAAATTCTTGACCCACAATTAAGTACAGCAGCAACAAAAACACTCGTCTTAAACAAAATAATTATCAGAAAATTAAATAGGAAAATACGAGAAAATATTGTTAGTGTTAAATATTACTAGGTTAGAACACTTTTAATATAAAACTAAAAATAGAGAAACCTCATTCAAAATTAAGATAAATGAAAAATTTTTCGTCGCTTATAAGCAAATAATCTTAAATAAATAGTCTAAATATTCTCATACATCTATATATCATCATATAAGAATTAAGCGATTACAAAAATGATGTACATTGATTAGTACCTGTAGGATTAGAATAATTGATTCTAGGTTGTTCGTATTCATAACAACAAACGAACTTACAATGCCACCTTATTATTTACACTTTTACATCTTTTGCATGCTCCATAACCCTAAACGATTGCTGATTTTCATTCAGACACTCGTATGTATCTGTAGGCTTGCTTGTAGTACTTTAATGGCGCACTCTGTTGCGCTACCCTTCCTTACTAATACCAATACTACTAATTTAAAGACATCATCGTAGTATCATGTGTTTGACTGTATATGGTAAACTTGAATTTATGGCTGAATTCTTTTACGCATGTAGGCAAAACGCAGGATTTTTTATTTTAATAATCATACTGGATGTTGCATTTATGTTTCTAGTGCTAGCCAACGAGGAGTGGCTGCATCATAATTTCGTATTATATAATTACAGATTACGTTTCAATGCTAGATGTTTATTTCGCATTTTAGCATAATTTGTAATTTGATTAGCTAGTGTTTGTTAGTGCGTTTACACTTTTACTATGAATCACGGTCTTTGAAGGAATAATTACTTGAAAAAAACATAAATTTCATATTCATTATACAAAAAACTTTCAACGTTCGGTTTTTAATGGCTACTTACTTAATATAGCCATGCTTACAAATCAAATATAATTTTTTTTTAAACTACTGGCTTTTCCACTACAGATATGTTTTTAATTTTGTATGTTAAGAATAGATACCAATCAGAGCCATCCAGAGCTGCAACTAAATATGCGTTGAGTGAAACCGAGAACATTTAGTTTATTAATCATGTTGATTTGACAGTTATGCTGCTTACAGAATGTACGGATTCATATGTACGACCTGTAGGGATTTCAAAGACACTAACTGCTTACTATTACTGTACTATGCTTATGTTCGCTCGAAACTGGAATACCTATGCATCAATAGTCTGGTATCCCATTTACCAGATCCACATTAACAACATTGAGTCAGTTCAAAGACGTTTTGGGAAATATTTAATCTTTAAGCTTCATGGTGTATATCCAGTGAGAGGGACGAATAAGTATGGCGATATACTTACTAGACTTAATTTGGTATCATTACGTATAAGGCGTATTATGCTAAATGTGAAATTTTTGTGGAACTTGTTAAATAACAGCATAGATTGTTCATGGTTGTTAGGTAGAATAAATTTAAATGTGCCTAGAATAGAAAGTCGTCATCAGTGTAAGTTTTATTGTGATCAGCACAGAACAAATGTTTTGGTTAAATCTCCAATATCAACAATGTGCACGAACGATATCGCTCATTTGTGTGATATACATAATGATTCTTTAGAATTTATATCAGGAATTATCACTAGTATGGCGTTAACTATGCCCTTTTCTCCTTTTTTCCGTATAGATAACCTTTATCTTGATCAAAATTTTGTATTTTTTTCCTGTATTTGGGTTCTACCTGTTGGAAAATAAACTATTAGATATTTGAAATTCTTTGAGACTTAAAATATTGGCGTGTTGGCTGTACCTATAGCGCTTCGAGCTTTTTAAAATAAATTAGAAAGCACAAGTCTGAAGGACCTAACAGTCTCGGTCTCGGTCTCTGAAGTTTATGTCCGAGCCCAATTTTAGCGTCAGTTATATTCAATCGATAAATTTTTGACTTTGGCTGCTGGAAAAACGAGTGGAATTTCATAACAATTTGTGTTGACGAAATTGTGGTATGAATGTAACATTAAATATATTCTGATAAGGGAAGAAGGCTACCGTGTTTGCATTTGGTAAATTATGTTAAAAAATTCTGAGTTATACATATAATATCAAACAAGTGGAATAGATTTCATTTTACATTCTGTCTGTCCCAGTCAGATAACAGAAGAGCACCCTCTTAAATTTATGCCTAATAAAAAAAAATATATACGATGTATACAGCAATTGAATGTATTTAAATACATCAGACAATTATCTACGTAAACGTCGCTGTTCGATAAATTAAAAGTATTCCATCCGGCGGCGGCGGTCGGGGAAATGATAACGTCGCTGGTGAACCCAAATAATTGATAAGCAGATTTTTTTGTATCCTCGCACAAATCGGATTAGTTTTAGTATTTAAATAGCACGTCACACCCTCCTCAGTTCGGCCCGGTCTAATAAATCAGTAATTACACTTATCTAATCTTCTTGTTCGAATGCGTCCATTCGGATTTTCAGTTTAGTTCAATTTACGGCCCGCAAAAGTTTAATCAAATTTTATAATCTATCGGATTTCTATTTAGTGCTCCTCACCGGAACACGATGTATGTGTGTGCGGTTGTGTGTGCATTGTTTCAGCAGGCTGTTAGAGCTTCGTTTTATCTTTTATCGTCATTTTCGGTGTTTTGTGGACGCGTCGAAATGATACATTCTAAATAAGTTGCAAAATATTGCTATTCAGGTTACTGTAAATGGTTGAAATTTAGGAAAGGTTTGGTTTACGTTTATATTTATTTGGCAGACGTAATTAATATTAATAAATATTTCTCGATATTCCCCTCCAAAATAGCCCCAGAACTAAATTGTTTCGAACAAAATCCGAAAGGCACGATCACGTTTTAAGTACGAAAAGAATATTTCAAAATGAAAATATTAACTGGAAAAATGGCATTTCAAAAGGTGGTATCTGTTTTAGCAAATTACAAACTATGACTATATTTTTTCAAATAGCACCTATAGTTTAAGGAAAAGTTACGAAAACTCTGTATACTAACTGAAGCTGCTTTTAAGTCAGTTGAACAATAAAATAGGATGCTATTAAATATGCATATAAGTATTTATAAATAAAAAAAAAAAACTTCATTTGCACTTGGGAAGAAACACTATTAGAGTAATATTTTTACCGAAAAGACGGGAGTATGAAGGGTTGGATTTATTCTTTTAAATAATATCTAAGACGCACCAATAAGAAAAGAAGGAGGAAAGTGTCGCCTCTTTATATTACAACTTAGAAAAACTGTGATCTATATTCTGTTACTTTTCTTTCCATCGTTGTGAGTGAACAGAATTGGTTCTCTTGAAAATAAACTTACAATTAGCAAACTAAAATGTTTATAGGCGCTAAGGCATCATGGTAGAAATACAGAGATAGTATGGGCAGAGTATAATATGGGCAACGATATAATCGTGGTTGTCAATTATTTTAGATGGAAATTGTGTCTATTAAAATGAAGATTTTAGATTATGTCACTAACTGAACACACTGAAATCTTGCAAAATTTCATCAACGAATAGACCTTTAAAAATTCATTCTAAGATAGTAAGATTTGAGCTATACCGACATATAATGTTATAAATATAATTGAGATAAGATTTGTTTTTATTTTTCGTTTCAGAACAATTCATTGCAGCTTCGAGTTACCATATTATTTATTCATGTATATATGGAAGTTGATGTTAACTGCGACCTAAAAGATCTATCGTGTCCTCTATTCTTGCTGTTTTACAGCTGGTCTTCCAATCCTATTCCTTTCAGAAAGTGTAAGATATTAGAAGGCCCCAGGTTAGGTGAGTCTTCTTCTTCAATTTCACATGATCCGAGGTGCAACGCCCTTGAGTGGCACAGTGCTACGCAATTTGAGAGGAGATGGATGGGCGTTTCATCCTGTTCCCTATAAAATCTACATTAAGATTCCTTTTAGAATCCAAGCTTACTCAGGTGTCCTTTCAGTTTACAATGGCCTGAGAGTATTCTTGTTAATATGCGAACGTTGTTCTTACTCAGGTTCATGCATTCTGTAAACCTCTCCTGGTTATAGGTTCCCAGAAGAATATTACTTTGCCTCATTCCCTGGAGATTCTCCCAGTAATGGGATTTTCCCTGCTCCATTTCTCTTTTCAGTTTCTTCAGTATTGTACTGCTACTTACCCCACAAAAGGGTTCAGGCCCTACAAAAGGTGTGCCGGCCCCTTTTTTGCGAGATTATCCGTTATTTCGTTTCCCTCCACTCGTGTGTGACCCGGAACCCACAGGAGGGTTACTTTATTCCTTTTGCCTAGCTTATTTAATTTCCCTAGGCATTCCCAGACCATCTTGAAACCATCTTGATAGCTGCTTGATTATCAGATATCATGATAATCTCCTGCTTTCGATAACTTCTATGATATTGAACTGGACGCATCTTTCAATAGCGTGTATTTCCGCCTGGAAGATACTTGGGTATTTCCTCAAGCTTTCGAAATACTTGGTTCTAGGCCCATATATTCCTATTTCAGTTCCCTTTGCCGCTTTTGAGCCATCATTGTACCATTTGATGGCATTTCTATTCAATTTCAAGATGGTGTTATGGTCCCACTCGCTCTTGTTACTTTCTACTTAGTTTTGTGATGAATTCCTTCACAAAGCTGATTTTTTTTTCATCCCGGCATTCCAGGTTTGATCACCGTCAGGAGATTGAGGCCTATGCCTAATCGTTCCTTCCTTGCCATTTTCTTTTACCCACGCTCTCTACTACAATATGGAGAGGGGTACGAATCTAATACTACCTAGAATAGCTGCTGCTGGGCAAGTTTCTCATATGCCCCCTTATGCATACGAATGCTAAATCTCTGCACTTTCGTGCCAGTGACTAAGTCTTGTCTGTTGTGGGTTTCTAGATATATTTGGCTATATTATTTATTAGCCATGCATCCTCTGTATCTCAACTTACATTTTGTCGTTCTTTTGGTACATGTTTGTTTAAACCACGATTTCAACTAGTTTATTAATAGTTTACAAATTGTGAGCTAGAACTGCTCAATACAATGCAATCTTTTGTTTAAATTTCTGAAGTAATAGAGCAATTGTTAATAACTATTCACATGTATTTATTGAATTAATTTATTATTTTACTTTATATGCTTATACATCTTATTGTAAGCACACAATGTGTTCAATTAATTTTTTTTATGTAGCCTATGGTATCCATGTTGATAGGATGTAATTTAGTAAATTAGATAATATTTCCCAATATTACCGAAGTTATGTTGGCATCGTTGACTAATGTAAATAGGAATTAAATTTAACATGTACTATAAGAAAAATTATATATAAAACAAATTAGATCTGCAAGGGAATTTTATCGTTTTATTTATGCACGTAATATTCACTCCCATAGTATCTTTATCTTATAGTACATTTGAAAATTACTGTTTGGTCAATCCGTAATTTATATAAAGATTAAATATGAAATTTACACAAAAAGTTTTGAAGATAAGTCAAAGAAAAACTAACAGGAGAATCTGCCTCGATATGAAAGGGCAATCAGATTCATTTCCGGTTGTTACATTACTTCTGAAAACAACCCAAGTGATCTTACTGAGACTAACTACGGTTAATTTGTGAAACCTGCACGGTTATATCAACATTAATATGGTAAGCAGGTTTAATAAACAAACGCGTTTTTTACATCTTTAAGTTCTCATTTTGACACTGCACAACACTGTATAGAAAACAACCATAAATTTAAAATATATTTTTGAAACTAAGGTCTCTTTTGTAACTCAAGTTATTCTGGTATAATTGGGTGAACTGCACTCCCATACATGCACTAAAATAGGACAATTCTTTCGATGTTAGAGCATTTTTTGATTGGCCTAAATATCAATTAAACCGTTTAGCTACTGTAAATGCTATACTGATGACAAGTTTAAATCCATGAAGTTGTTCCACAACATGCTTTCTCATTTCCCTGAATAAGTTAGTTCAGAAGTTCTCAGATCAGGAATAAATTGTTAGCCGTCCCCAATAAATTAATATTTTTACAGCTCCGAGATATATATTTATCCACCTCTAGTGCGCTTAACGTAACTTAGGATACTAAACTTGTACATTAATTTGTATTCGGTGTTTATAAAATATATGTATTTTTTCTGTGGAAATGGCACAGTTAGAACTTCAACTGATTTCGACAATTTACTGGCTCTTTCAATTGTGTAAGCCGTAATATTTAATTAAAATATAAAATTTAAGAAATTAAAATAAAATGTAGTGTTTACGATTACAATATTTATTTATTCCTTAAACAAGCAGTTAGTCAAACTTAACAACACAACCAATCTGCTCAAACATATTATCTTCGGAAACTATAAAAATTAAATTACGACGGATACCCCAAGCGCATTCGAAACCAATGATCTATAATTAATGTGCTAACAAGGAAACGGAACAAATAATGGTCACGTGCCGCGGCGGAACCAATCGAAGTCGGGGACACATTCATCTCTGCCGCTGAACCAATGGAGATGGATTCGATGCGCCTTGTAAGCGCGGGCAGTTTGAATCCGATTTCAATGCACACCGTGTCACGCGATTACATGGAGAATATGATCCGTCGTTGCAGGGGTACTTCACTAATAATGTTGTCTCGCGGAAGTTCTGACATGGGAAACAAGTTGCAGGGAACTACAAAGGTATCGCTCGAGTTTGGTTCTATTCTTGCGATAAGTGAACGATGGTATAAAGTTTGACGCTAGTGTATTGCATTAGGATTTATGATAAATGTTATAAATACACGCAAACAATTCATAGCAAATTTATTTTGCAATGTGGTTGGGACCAGTGTTAGTCAGGTAACCAGAACTTACCTGTTGCCTATATTATTTTAATAATATGTAATTACAAATCTTTAATACAATAACTTTTATTATACATGTGACGTGATAAATCGAAATAAAATTAGCAACTGTTACAAAGTTAACACAATGTATTTTAAACCTTATAATATCCCCTCTTTTTTAAACGACAATAAGGTATGTGTAAGTTAGGAACGGACATAATTGCTACGCTGTGTTATGGTCGATGTTGTCAATTCGTTAGATCTCCCCCAAAATACAGTCGAATATCCCTTAACCTTTTTGACAGATATTAACAAACTAATACTGTCTAGGTCCTAAGACCGTAGTTAGTAGATTATATAAAAGTAGTTTCAGTGTTTTGGATATATTTGAAAAACATTTTATATCTTGATTAAGAGAGAGATGGGACATGGACGTGAAGATATCTATTGTTAATTATCTTCTTGTTGGAAAGGAAAAATGACATTATTCCTAAGAGGAAGGTTGTAGTAATCCCGTTTTTTTTTTTTTTTTTTCAGCTAATTGTTTATATAGACTGATTGAAATTAAGTGCACAGCATGGCTATCTCTGCACACAGAAAGCGATTTCTTAATTGAAATAAAAACATTTTCTTGACTATATTCACTTAACACAAGTAAATATTTACTTCATTCAAGAAAATATTATAGGTTTAAGTTATTACACCTTTTGTGTAAATTATTTTATTTCTTGGGATATTACTGAAACCAAATATTAATTTTCTTCGTCGAAGTGTTTTAAATGCTTACATTTAGTTAGTCGGTAATGGTAGAAATTGCACATGTGCAAACGCATACGTTAATTGATTCTTATTGGTGATTTTAGACTATCTGATCTAACAGTGGGGATGCTAGCAAACGCGTACGCGACACATGAGAATGTAAGTGTTTAAATCAACTACATATTTATTTAAATATTCAAGAATTTTCTATTCTTCGCTTGAAGTAACTACTTCTTTGCGTATATTATGAACGTGCCGTTTATTGACTGAAGTGAGAATCACTTGGCATCAAGTAATCGTTTTCTGTGTGTGTTTATGTTGGTTAGAAAGTAGTTGTAACGCTGATTAATATGCAATATACGAAAAAATAATTGAATGACGCATCTCCAAGAAATTTTGACATTTATATATTTTTTTAATTGAACACCCTGTATATTGTTTAAAACAATGAATTTTTTTAATTTAATTTATGTTGCAAAAACATCAATACAATATTGTTTTAAAACGAATAATAAAGAAGTTATGATGGTTTTTATTTTATAAAATGTAAAGCAGTATAAGAATCAACTTTAACAAAACAGATACATGGCTTTATGGTTAATGTTTATTTTAACATATTACATCTTAAAATAATGTCGTTGAAATTAAATTCAATAGGAAAAAGTAAATGCATAATTTATAAATACCGCTCAAAGGTATCACCTTCATTCTCCATACATTTTCGTGCCCGCTTAAGTACATTCAAGGTAGCTCTTAAGATTGTCCTTCCATCCAATTAGCGGAAAACCTCCCTAACCTTATTTTGCAATTCGTTCACATTGTTGTACCGAGATCTGTATATCTGATCTTTTAAATATCCCCAAAGAAAAAAGTATAAAGGTGAAAGATCAGGAGAGCGTGCTGGCCATCGAATTGGCTCATTTGTACCAATTCACTTATCGGCAAAGATGATGTCCAGATAGTTGTGAACTATGCGGCAGTTATGTGTCGGAGTACTGTCCTGCTGAAAGTACAAATTTTGGCGCATCAGGTAATTGACGTTATCAAGGAAATTCTTTAAAACGGTACGAATAAATTCCACATATCTCTCTCCTGTCAATGTGCCATTGTAGAATACTGGACCAACAACTGTCGAACCAATTAATCCGCACCAGATATTAAAACTAAATCGAACTTGTGCAGCATGTATATGCATTATTAATAATAATAATTTCTTGCGTCCAGTAGTGTTCATTCTTCTTATTAAACATTCCTCTATTGGAGAAAGTTGTTTCATCACTGCATAAAATACATTGTGCTCCATTCAAACTTTCATCAGAAAAATTAATAAACCATTCACAGATAGCCAACCTCCTGTTCGAATCTCCTGGTTGTAATGTTTGTGAGATTCGGTACTTAAATGGGATATACTTATGATTTTTTTAAAATTCTCTGAACTGACGCGTAACTTAAACCCAATGCCTTAGTAGCATCTCTAATGCAAAATTCGCGATGGGCTTCAAAATATGCTAACACTGTAATTTCTACCTCCTCGTTGATAATGATATTTTTCTTTGTTCTTTTCTTCTTAAATAAGCAATCGTGTTGCCTAAATTGTCTGTAAAGTTTTCGAAGGTAACGTCGATCTGGCTGCTGTCGTAAAGGATACTGTTCTGCATAATATTCGACAGTCCTTATTGAATTTTTGCCGCATACAATGTATGCTTGCAGCATATCGCATTTCTCCAAATGAGAAAATACCATAGTGAGATATTATTTAATACTTAGAACTAAATATAACGAAAACTGTTCAAACTACTAATGCTAAACAAAAAAATGAAATAACCAACTTTTTTTAATAATTAACCGTGTAAAAGATTTAAACTCAGAGCGTTTTTGACAGTTTCAAACAACATACTACTTGTTTTGACTTAAAGTGAAAGAAGCCTACCATAAATTTTACATATCTTTGACATCAATTAAAAACCACCATAGCTTCTTTATTATTCGTTTTAAGACAATATTGTATTAAAACTTTTGCATCACAAATTAAAATATCTTCTATTTTTTTACAATATGTTCAATTTAAAAAGTATATAAACTTCAAAATTTCTCGGAAATGCGTCATGCAATTGTTTTTTCGTATATTGCATATTAATCAGCGTTAAAAACACTAATACTTTGCGGATTTAACCTACTTTCTAGAATCAATAATAACAGAGATAGCAATGGTGCACACTTAATTTGAATCAGCCTGTATATTATTAGTCACTAATTATTTTCAGGAAGAGAATATGTTAATATATGTTTAAGACAAAAAATGATGTAAAATTTGCATTGTACCTAAGTAGCCCGCAGCTTAGCGCACAAAGCTAAAGTGAGGTGAGTTAGACAGTAAATACAAAGCATCTAATATAAGGTAGGTGCTTACTGATTACTGTCTGGTTAACCTACCTTCAGTTTTCTGCGTTAATCTGACACCTTCCGACGAGTTCAACCTGAAAAGTTCGTAGCTCATCATATAAAACTAGTGAGATGAGCGAGACGGTAAATAGAAAACATGCGATGTTTTCGATTACGAAGTTGCTGGCATCCAACCACACCCTAAAAAAGAAAACAGAGGACTTTACCCAGCACTTAAAAGTGTATGCATACATGCAAAACTTGCGGTACATTAGACGTTATTTGCGGGAAACTGGGAAATACTCTATAACTGGGGTAATTTTGCAAGGTAAATGTTTTTTTGGTAGAAATACCTGAAAATAAGGCGTAAAATTGATGAAATACAAGAAATTTTCACTTTCTGGGGAAAAGCATGCATGGGAGTTTTCCCAGCACATTGAAATTGAATTGAGCAACTTAGACCTGTTTCAAACGAGGCGATTAGTTGATTCCACTAGTTGAACGGGCGGTTGTCAAGGAGCATACTGGTGTAGCAAATCATTGGGAACCATCTGAACCTTTTCACACCGAGTCAACTTATCCGCTTCGGCGGCTTCAGTAGGAGCTCTTTCAGACGAGGCGATTAGTTGATTTCCACTAGTTGAACGGACGGTTATCAAGGAGCATACTGATATAAACTCTTTCACACGGAGTCAACTTGTGCGCTTCGGCGGCTTCAATAGGTCTTCAGGAACTTAGTTGTTGATTCAACTATGTTGTCTGGTTTACTCTCAACTAGTTGATTGTCATTGAAGGCATACGGAAGCCACCGAAGCGGGCAAGTTGTCTCCGTGTGAAAGGGTTCAGACGGTTCCTAATCATTTGCTACATCAGTATGCTCCTTGACAACCGTCCGTTCTTCTAAAAATAAGTTTCATCCGTATAAAGTACATTTGGTAAAAAAGATGATCCTCACAAAAGGATGCAGTTTTGTCAGGATATGGATTAGATTGATCGTAATGGAACTAAATATGTTAATAGCCAACGCTTCATTTTATGAAGCCGCATATCCATCAAACCATATGTAATTGTAATTTTTGGAAAGGTGTGTATTCGAAAATGTGAATAGATACAGGGTGATCCATTTTAAAAAAAAGTTCCGATGACGTCATATCTCGAAACATATTATAGTACTGTGAATCAAAGTATGCTACAGCTAGAATAGAAATACTACAAAAACTTTTTAAGAAGGTTATTTTTTAATGGAACCCATAATTTATCCAAAAAATTAGGCGTTCCCACACGTTTGTCTGACCCTGTATAAGGAGATATTTCCAAGGTAGTAGCTTAGTAGTATCTTATTTTATTGCTTCAAAAGTAATAAATTACGAGTGCTATGTGTATTCTTCAACTACAACTACAGAGCTACTTGCTGCATTTTTCTTTGTTTAGAATATTCTTTCAGTTTGAACATGAGTACTAAATAGTACTCATCAGTATTTCAAAATGTTTACTACTTTCAAGCAATAAAAATTAGTTAGTGTTCGGTAAGAAATTAATAAATTCGTAATAATCGTCAGAATATTTGTACAACTCTGTAAATAATTTCGATGCGACTCCGTTCACTTAATTGTATATTATACGAACCAACTGAAAGTTGCAGCAGCACTTTTACGAAACGATAAATGAGCGAAATAATAAACGGGAACGTCGGTAATAAATTCTGCTACAAAGCTGTGATCCTGAGCTTATCTGGTCGGGGAATAAAAATGCATTAAAATATTTACAACAGACAGCAGAGCGACTATTGTCGAATATTGCCGAATGCAAGTCGCTTATCACGGCATTCGCGGGCCATTAATTCCAAATCATGTTACCGAGATTCAAACATTATAAAATGAGCACTTCATTTCACAACTACCTATTGTTTAAGAGAGGGTTAAATAATTGAATTAGCTCCGAGCTTTAAGATGAAGGATGGACGTGCGCTCTGCGTCAGTTTCATTAAGTTAGAGGGTGATAAATACAGTTCCATATCCTAGCCGTTTTATATATAGGTTTTCCTTTACTGCGTAACAGATTTTTAAATGTCCTTTCATCGTTTGTTTTAATAACGGATAAAAGTGCGCTTTTGTTGTTTAGTGATGTTTAATGTT
Organism: Protaetia brevitarsis; assembly: GCA_004143645.1. NCBI lineage: Eukaryota > Metazoa > Arthropoda > Insecta > Coleoptera > Scarabaeidae > Protaetia > Protaetia brevitarsis. The sequence continues at coordinate 384,184 of RXPK01000286.1, read as the reverse complement.
GTTATTGTTTAAGTATTCATATGAAATTAGAGTTAATGTGTCCATAGTGGTCAAAACTTAAAACTATTAAGTATGTATTGAAGAAAATCGTGAAAGCATTTTGTGCTATGCAGGCTAAACAATATCAATTTTAAATAACATACTATTGCTAAACTTTTGTATCAGTTTCAACAAATATTAATATATTAATTGGGGATATTTAAAACAAAGGTCATCTTAAAGGAAGTTTAAGTTATTTTCTCATTTAAAGGAATGTTCCATATTAGGGCGTACTATTTCCTAGTGTGCTTTGGAAAATCCCTTTTTGAAATATGGACGAACATCAGCGTTATGAAAATTATTGCTTTTTAAGATTTAGCATTTAAGCTAAGATAATGTTTTTATAAAAATACAGGGTATATCAAATAAAAAAGTAAATTTTGCTTGGGTGTTAACTACACGACATATAAAGCACAAACCCGCCCAAAACCGGATTTCATCATTAAAAAATAAAAAAAAGTAAAATTTAGAGCCAAAAATTCTTTAATCCGGGCCTGATGCAAGGAAACGTCATGTTAAGCACCCGCTAAACGTGGTATTATGTATAAATACATTGCACTCATTTAGTACTATTCTTAAAGGTATGCCGTAAGTTCGTTTAATGTTATTCTGAATAAATAAAGGCCAATCGGCCAGTGCGCCCTTGTAAAAATAGCAAAACTGAGGCATTTTATATTTCTTCTTTTTACAAAATAAACATTCCTTATTTGTTAAGAGCATTCTACGTAAGTCTACAAAGTATTATTTTTAATATCCTGATAAGACGATCGAGTTTCACCGGATATGCGATTTCAGTAGTTACAAAAAAACGTAAATATTTTTCTTTTGCTTTGTCGAATCGAGAGTTAGTCGTTAATAAACGGTACCACATAAATCTGAGTTATTTCTTTTGGATTTTTTTAATCAAATAACGCAAAATGAATTGAAACGAATTACACAGAAATAAATGTAGATACAGAAAATTTGCAAACACGCCTTTTTACTATGATGATGCACGAAAATGAATCTATACATTCCCACGCTTTTGCCGATGCATCAAGCTTTGATTTTCTTTATATGAAATCATGATGGTCATGAAAAGGATCGTTTTTTCGAGACGGGAAGAATTTAAATAAAATGTTCGAAGTGGCTTGCACTCCAAGCGGCGATCCACACAAAACTAACAGCGGTAATGGCTGAATGACAGTGGTATGTTGGGGTATACTCGGGACAGCATTTACGTTGGGCACAGGTGCGGCTCTAACCCGCGGCATTTACAAAATATTTTTTTTCTCGTTAATGCTTACAGATAGACCCCCTGTGCATTAATACTTTTTGATCGTATATGATTACAGCTGCTACATATTATTATATTTACCTCTATATCTGATACATCCTGTATAAATATAAGGAATAGCGTAGCAAAATCTTTAAGGAAGTGAAGAAGCCATTCAACTGCTGACAATTTTGCAACTGCTCAGGTAATTTTAGACAAAAGAACCAAAAATATTCCTAAAATATATGCTTACGATTGCAGCTGGCGCTAGAATTCAGTGAATTACAGTTTTTCTAAAATGATTAATAGGTATTCCATTTTGTTTCAATACCGCCTATAAGCACACATCTCCTGTGGAACGACAATTCGGTCGATTTACTAGTTTTTAAGAAAATATGTCACCTAATCCAGAAGACATTGTTTTGGGAAACGCGCATCCAAAAATTTTATGTCGCTTCAACTCAAATTTATTACACTCACTATTATTCAACTATCATATCTATAAACCCTATTCCTCTTCAAAGTAAACTTGGTGAACCGATAATTTTTCGTGTTTGACAACCCTGGCTCTTTTTGCTGTGTCAGACACATGTTGCTCCAGTCGTGATGCCCATAACATACTGATATGGTTTTGAACTCCGTAAACCATACCCGTTAAACAACCCTTTTATCGCTAAGGTGTATTTTAAGTTGCATATTTTGGTTGCTGTGATTTATTGTCTGTCCAGCTGATTTTCAATTTACCGAGAGTTTCCACAATTTTGTTTTGTTTTGTATAAGTTTACTTTAAGAGTTTATTGCATGATTTTAATTATGTAGTGTCAAGCTTTATTTTAATTAGTCCAGTCATTCAAATGTCTATTGTTCGCTTGTGCTGGTTTTATGCGTATTCTATTTAATATTGTCGTTGTAATGTTCTACGTCTGCGTTGTACGAATTTTGAGAGAGGGATTTTTGTAAGAAAAACAATTGTAGGATTTTGTTAAGGACTTCCTAGACGTATTTCTTAAATCATTGTTGCCACTTTGTTATTCATTTTGTATTGTAAAATTTAATTTTATATTCTCCTTTATTTATAGTCAATCAAGGAATTTTTATTGTAATAATTGTTAATGTATTAAAGTGTACACTTGGTAGATATAAGATCAATTATTATTTTTTGTTGAGGAAGATTTATTTTAGTTTTTCTCTCATTTATATTTTGTTAGAGTTAATTTTTCTGTTAATCTATTTTGCTGCATCATTTTATTTTTCTATCACCTCGTTTGGGTGAGTAAAGCTTTTGTCTCATCAGCTTTTGAATTTTTTTAATTTGATAATAAGACCGTGGATAGGAATTCAAAGGTTTTGTCTAGTGAATAATCTTCCTGAACAAATAAAATCTTCCTTTTGTGCTTTGCATAGGAAATACCATTGTCTTATTTTAAATTAGAGTCTAGTGCAGTTTTTATTTTAGGCCAGAACCTCCAGTTCAGGGTTTTTTTCTGCACCTTTGTATTTTAGCCCGTTTTGTTAAATGAATTTATTGTTTAATTAGCGTCACTGGGTTAAAAAATTCTGTTCTTTTATTTTATATTAAACCTTTACTATTTTTCGTGAAATTAAGAAAGTCTGATTTCATTTACTCACAATTTACTTTTCGTAGTTAGATTAAAGTTTTAATTCGCGAGGGTAACTCTGGGATTAACAGTTTTACACCATCAACAACTTTCTTTTTTCTGGTATATTTTCTTATTATAGTCAGAACGTTGACCAGTAAGGAAAATTTCCGTTTCTTTCACTTAGCCTTACCCAAGATTATAATACCATATTCTGTAGTTTCGTTTTGTTTATTTTTCTCTTTTTCTTCAACAACTGTGATACGTGTTGACGTACTGCCCTAAACTCTTATCTAAATCCATTAGTCCGCAAAATAAAGTTTTACTTTCTTTGCCTATTCCCAGAAATCTTACTACATATACTAATGGTAACTTTATTTCAAATGCATTATTTATTGGTCGGCAGGAACGCATTTTTGCAGACCACACTGACAGTTTCTTATAAACTTATAATATTAAATCTCTAACCCCGCGCAACACTTTGCTTCAACATGTATGCAATATTCAATGCACACCTTTATGTCATCTGTAGAGAGATTTAAAATGCAATAAGCAAACTGTTTTGAAAGAAATATCTCCATATTTTTATTGCCTCCCAATATCGTTAACCTTATTCAACATCCTTGACTAAATGCTTGTCACATTTGTACTCGAGTATCTAACTAGACCGGAGTATATCCCTTTCTACACTTATTCTATGCACCATAAACCTTCGAAGAATAAAAAAAAAACCATTTTGTCGATCAATCACACCAGAATATCTGTTTAAATTAGCAATAACAATAGAAAAAAACATATTTGAAATGTCATAGAAATGTACACGCAGGTATTCCAGCAAAAGCCCTGGATTCCTGGATGTTTTATTTTTCATTTAAAAAAAAATCTTTTCTGCGAAAACGACTTTTTTTTCTTCTTGTAAAATATACTACTATTACATAACCTAAAAACACTTTTCAACTGCTTTATATATACCTGGACCCAGAACATGTTCTAGAACTGTCTAAAAAAAAACACAGAATGAGGGCAAGTAAGAAACTGGGTCAAAGAGAAGCACAAAGAACACTGAAATAATACAAGCATTATTAAGGCGCCATCAAAAAGGAAAGCTGAAAAACTACTGCAGATGAGTAGAAATTATCTTCGCATCCTAACAGGGCACTATACACTGAAAGCACACCTACAGAAAATTGAAGATACCAATTACAGACTGTGTAATGAGAGGACAGAGAACACTTACCAGATTCCGTGTGAATGTGAGGTTCTGGACGCAAGATGACCTTTGCCTAGTCAAAAATGAAACCAAAGAATTACTTTGATCAACCAGCAGCAAAAACCTCTTTTTGGCTATACAAAGTATGCCAAAAGCAAATAAGTGCATATTTAATTCGTTATTTTAAATAGAACATTTTACATATTCGCAAGAAGTTTATTCTTTCTTCAGTAATATACAGAGAGGGTTAATAAAGTTACATATAATATCCATAGCTTTATAAATAATTACTTTCTGAAAAAAAAAACCCTGAAACACGTCAAGTTTATTTTTCTAAGAAGGCACTGGTCAACGAACAGAGCATTCTTCTTCATTTGCTGTTTTCCAATTTTTTGACACTATAATTTGTATTGTTTTAGTTGCAATTTCTTTCCCACACAAATAAATTCATTGCTGTTTTTCGAATACGATGATATTCCACACTTTCCTGTTGTATACAAATACGTTGTTTTCTAGAAAAAATGCGCGAGTGCAAACGATGCTCATTTTTAATGAAACTAATTTTAAAATGTAAAGCGGAAGTAGCAACAGTTCTTGCAATTGCCTCTAGTTCGAATTTGGGCACTAACTAGCATTTGGAAGTATTAGACTATTTCAAGCTCATACTCCTATCACCTTTACACTTACACATTTAAATTATTTGACTATGCCCCCATGAGAGGTGATACCACAAAAAAATCCACTAGATTTAAACCAGCTAAAGGAAATGATGTGTCTTATCTACAAGCCCCGTAAAAGTAAGATTTGCGAAAAATAGAGCAACGTGAGACAACTGACTCTTAAGTCTGCTAGATACAATATAAAGAGGTATTTGCAAATGACGCTCTATTCTTGCAAGTACACTGCAAACTCCTCCTAGACCCCTCACCACAAACTGCACTAAACTGGACGTAAGTTTCAATAGCAAAGCTGTCATCATTAGCAGAAACACTGAACTGTGTAACTCTTACAAGTATAGTAAATAAATAGGTAATCATTTTAGACACTGCATTGAAAAAAATCAGTTCTAAGTAAGTGAGCAATTTGTCCAAAATGCTTGCATGGTGATTATCAAATTTTTGACGGAATACATTCTAAATAATTGCAAAAGTACCACACTTTCGTGATACACATTCATATTATTTTTGTTTAAAATAACCATCGGTGACGCAAAAAATAGCAGGCTTCCTTCTGCTGAAAAAAGTGCCATTGTTATTTTGAAATGAGATATATAGGTGTTTCATCGCCAGGGAATTCTTCTATAACTCTTAAACAGTGGCAGATAGGAAAAAAAGTTTCTATAAATCATTTTAGGACTATGATTCTTCTATATCGCAAAATTATCGGGATTTCTACAGGGTGTTTCGTAATCTCGGTACAGGTTCCAACTTTCTTTTTTAAATTACAATAACCCCATTATATTGCATTTTTGAAAGCGCCATTACATTTTTCAAAAAATAAGATATATCATACTTTAGCGCTAAACTAGTCAGTTTCCAAGATATCTTTGACTTTCTAAAAAAAATGTTGCTTACACTGTTTAGAGGGAGCGACTATAATTTAATTACCATTCGAAATAAATGAATCAAATATTGAAATATCTTAGTACCGACCTATTTATACCTGTAGGTGTGTTTATAGTTGTATTTTAAAATACCGGGTGTTAGTTACTAAGGTGCAAACTCAGTCAACTTCAAATGGGTATATCCTATTTTTCTTAAATAGAACACCATGCACATTCTATATCTATCTCTTTTACTTTTCGAGTTATTTTAGTTTTTATTAGTTTTTCATTGTTGCTATCATATTTGTAATTTTAGTAGGCGAAAATTATAAAAATGAAGGCCAGAAAATAAATATTTAATACGAAAATCACAAAAGCATCGAAAAATAAATCAATATAAGTAAACAAACACTAGACCGTGCAAACTAATATATACAAAAATAATGAGAACCCCAGATTTTCGATATAACCGCCACTTTGTCTAACGCATATTTGTAGTCAGATGTATTGACATTTAGGAGAATTAACTACATTATGCACAGAATGAAGTGGTGCTCCATTGTATTGAAACCACATTTACCTTCTTATATCCAGAGGCACATCACGCAACAAACGAAGCATACCTAATCCCACAATAGTTTGTAAAAACTTTTTTTTCCTATTTGTCATTGTTTACGAGTTATAAAGGAATTCCCGGCCGGTGAAACACCCTGTATATAATGCTATAACTAGAAAACAGGAAACGGTAAAATATATTTTATTTAAGGATTAAAGAATTAATAGGTTTACAAAAAAACTTTAAAATGAAGCTATGGATATTCGGGATTACTTTATAAATAACTAGCATATTCCAAATAGAAATCAGATTAAGCACCATGGAAGCATTTAGAAGACACGTTCCACTATGTACGGTCGAATTTAATGAAGTAAAAAAAATAACACAAGTTAACTTGGAAATTTATGCGTTCCCAACAATAATTTATGGACTGCTTGCAATTAAAAACGTATCCCAATAAACCTTTTGGGACATGTTCACACCGCTCATAATACGTATATGTGAACGTATAACTGCAAGACAAATAAAAAGAAAAATATAAATAAATGATTTTTGATTTTAATATATACCATTTTTTTTGATACACTTAATTCTTTTCTTTTGTATCTATTCTTAACATTAAAATTGCTTCCTATGCTTTTATGTTGATTTGAAGATGAATGCAATAATGTTACCCACTTAAGATGCTCTCAAGGCGATATAGATGGCAGAGGACATTGAGATAACCCTTAACAACAAAAACAACTAGGTGCCTGTAATTTTGTTATTTAATATATCTTAAATGACTAAAGAAACACTAACAATAATCATTTTTTATTTTCGGTTGTCACATGTTGGGATATGTGTTTACAAACTGTGCTTCGTAAAATATTTCTATGGTTTATCAGAAAGATTAAGATATTGTTCATGAAACAATACTTTGCCTATATTTTAGTTAACCAAGAGAATATCTGCTGTAAATTTGATAAAACTCCAAATTTTACTTATCTTTATATCCCCATACCTTTTACCTTAACTTTTAAACAACTCCTTAATGTGTATCTATATATATTTATTTAAATTCTATTAATATTGCACATAATCAACAATACAGATTTAATTAAAAACAAATTTACATAGTGTACAGTATTTACAAAATTAACAGTAATTACATATTTTTATACATCATAGCCATCATTCGTCTTAATTTACAATGGTAATAATATACACACTCATTTCAAATTTGGAAAATTTTGATATTGCTAGCATACACGTTTCAAAATTTTATTGTGAAAGAAAATTATAAAAGAACGTAACAGTACTTTTGTGACCGTTTAAAATCATTTTCCAAAGTTATTAAACTTTTTCTTCTCGACGTCAGTTTCCTCCTCGTCATTGTCTTTATCCTGATGTGCCGTCATATGCCTGGTAAGGTGATGCCTCTCCCGGAATGATTCTTGGCAGACAGGGCATTTTAATTTGTCTTCTCGCTTTCGTTTCGTATAATCGGACGAATCATTCTTATGATGCGACCTCATGTGGTACACCAAGTCCGAAGTCATTCTGAACGTAATATTGCACTTCGCGCAAACATTCTGAGCAGGTAGAGACAAGGCAGCCAATGATGGCGGAAGTAAAGACGTTAGTATGGCAGCTGCTGGATTTCTTATATCAGGTGCGAATTTCAAATCTGGTTGTGCAAGTTTTAACATATCTTGGCTTTGGAATTGATGGTAATTGTAGGAAAGGTCAGGTCTATATTGGGCTAGCATAGGTCGCATTTTAGATAAATTAGGTTGCAATAGTTCTTGATTATTGGCTTTAAGTAGAAAAGGATTTTCTATTCCGCTAGTTACAGGAGTAGTAAAATTATTTAGATTTTCATGTATGAAAGCGTGCTGATATGTATTTTGCGTTTTAAAAAATTGATTTGGTGAAAGCATGTTGGAAAAATTTTGATAATTACGGTTAACTATTGGTGGCGACGGGCTTAGGGAGTTCTGGTAACTTAAATCAGGACTAATAGATAAATTGGGAGACATACGGCTCTCCTTGTTTAAACTTACTTTGGTGAATGCGCTCTTTTGCTCGGGAGATATGCAGAACTTTGCCTTGGATCTATCTAACACGTAACTCTGCCTTGGTTTAATTAAATTTGGATCGTCAAAGATTTGTTGCTTTTGACTCAGGTATTTCGTCTTCGTAAAATCTCTTGGCGGTTCTACATTACCAACTTCGATGTCTTCTTCACTATCGTCCTGATCATTAGTTTCGTTGTTGGATTCATCACTAGTAACATTGATATCATAGTTTATAGTTTTTGACACTTTTTGTTTTTGTTTTAACTTCTCGTCAGGTAGCATGAGAAAAGCGACATCGAAAGATCTTTTTGTACTCTTACTGTTTGTTATTTGTGTTTGTTCCTCGCCGTTCTTCGTCAACACTATTTCCGACTTCAAATCTGGTTTTCTATTGTTTATGTCCATTGTCATCTTTGCGTGTAATATTCACGATTTTCACAAACACCGAATTCACATAAACTTCGCTGTTAGAACACGCGACAAGTAAGCGGGAGCACTCTCCTGCAATGTGTTCACTTTGGAGTTAAAATGCATAATGTGGAAAAACATACTTGCTGTGTCTAAATATTGTTATATTTTACGGTACACCCCTACTCCCTACCCCCTAGACCGAAAAGAAATTCGCTTCATTTGCGCAAGAGAGACGGACGTTCCCGAACTAGAGAGCATTGAAAAGAGTAACTCGTGGATGTTTAATAGGGCGGGTTTCCTCAGGAACGGACAACTTCACTCAAACCACCCTATAGGGGTGAATTTAAGTTAAGGGGCAGTTTCAGACCAATAGAGTTTTAGCGCTGGGCGGAGTTTCGAAATACGTTTGCCCAATACGGTTTTCAGTGTTCTGCCGCTCAGAATGTGATACTTTCCGAACCGCGCGTTTTCTTTACGTTTCAAACCATATTCTAGAGCGCCAGAACGTTTCTTATTAGAATTTTTGATCTTAGCTTATTCGGAATCCTTGACTTTATTCTACTTTATCTTCTTTCCGCTTGCTACTGGGAAAAAATGAGTACTTTGATCTAAGTTTTTAATTGAAAATCATTACTTTTTATATACATAAAAAAAAAACTGAAAAAATGTCTTGTTTAAACTAAAACCACTCTGCAATTGCATTTCTCAAAACTTCTTATTTGTTTTAATATTACAACTTCACATTATTTCCTTATTATTTTTCATTGGATTTTTTATTTTTTGCTCTATTTTGATCTTTCTTCTCACGTCGTACTTCCCTTGTTGTTCTTTCCTTTTCCAAAATCGCATCTTTCATAATTATGTGGCGAATATTTTACATTCATTTTAATACGGCAGATAAAGTCTATATAAGTTGATGGGTATTAGGCTATTTATACCTTAAAAATTTGGATTCTAACTACTTCAGAGAATAACATTCGGTAAAATTGATTGTTGTCCACTGATTTTGTTTTAGTTGGAAAGGATTTTCAAGCGAAGACCAAATGAATTGTGAATCAATGAACAAAGATATTTGCAAGTGCTTTTTATTTTTTTTTAATTTTCTCGTTATGATTCAAATTCAGATCTTTCAGTTACCTAAAACGCATTTTTGTACGTGTTTCGCGAGGTAAAGCTTTCTGCCCTTTAAAAATACTGTGCGTTTCAGGTAAAAGTAAAAACAAATTAATTAAACTTTTGATCTTCTTGTTTCGATTCGGCTATGAATTGATTAAATCAACAATTGAGCTGGTGAAGTTAATGAATTACTTATCTGAAAGATAGCAGAATAATATTAATAAGATAAAGGATGCTTTTCACCTAAATTATTTAGATTTATTTATTTATCTATTAACTTTCGAATTTAAACAACGTCGAGCATTTGGTGTAGGTTCTGTGGAACCATATTTCTTGGGCTTTCAGATTGGTTGGAGCAAAAATCGCACACACAAGGGAAGGCAAAATATTTAATCAAACCTTCACTCGTTCTGCTGTCTGATTTTTAATTAAATAATTAATTAACAATCAAAATTACAGTACAAGTACACAAACTCTGAAGCAGCCTTAGTAACATAGCCTTGGTTGGGGGCTCCCAAATAGGTTGCAGTAGTTTATTCAATGAGAAAAATACAAAATATTACAATAATCTTGAGAGCGTCCTCCCATTTATTTTCTGTATTGAAAAGATGAGCTCTATAGATACATCTAACCAGTGGCTTCAAAATATGCTCTTTTGTTTTATAATTTACATTGATTTGACGTATAGTGCAACCGAATGTTAATGAAGAAAGTTAAGGTAACTAGAACCAATAAAAAACAGAGATTTGCCGTACAGTACTTGATAAAAGTTGAAACCGGTATTCTACCGACATGGAAACCATTAAAACCACCCTTGAAAAAATGTTTGTCCATAAGTGAGAGCCTATAGGAAAATGTTTCAATGTTTTGCTGTAAATTTAATTTCGTGAAAAAACAAATTATATTTTAGAATGGGAGTCGAAAAAAAATAGCTAACCAGCTAAAAGTGAACACTTTATTTTGTACTCACTTTTCAGGAATCTCACAACATCGGATCTCCTATTCATCTGTCAATGGATATACATATACAAATTTTAGGAGCCATGACTAAAATTAATTCATCAGCTTTATTCATCCGTAGTACTTTCAACTATTGCCTTTTAAACAATAGCATAATGTCAGAAGACGCAACAAGTTAGAACCACAACTTACATCATTAATACAAAGAATTATCACAATTGCAATCCCGAAAGTAATGTCTGCTTCCCCAACATGTTATTTGTATTAGAAACCCTTCTGGGGCTATCACCCTTACACGTTGTTGTGTGAAAATAGATTAATTAGACAAATCAATTAACATACCTGTTTAGCAATCTAGTGGAAATGATCACCTCACACAGCATGCTGCCATTGGATATGGTTACTTCTGCATTATTCGCTACCACGTTTCCAATTGGAAAGGAATTGATATGAAACGAAAAACAAAAAAGTACTTACGCAGGCAGCACATGGCGGTTTACGGAAAGTCTGAGAACAAACGGGGATGTGAATGTAGGAATGTTGTTGTAGTCCAAGAATCTAAAATGCTACAGCCTTGGGCAACACATGACGCCTTCTAAAAATAAAACACATGGAGATGTGTGCCAGAAAGGTTTTCAATAAAAACATCAGATCAACAGAAATCTTCAGTGAGAGCCTGTTGGTGCTAAAAGCACTAGAGACTCATCAGTACAACTCGAAATTGATCTGGAGATGTAAAAAAAGACAATCTGATTATGTTGGAAATTGCCGGCAATCTATCACTAATTTGAGTACCTGAATACTCATTCATTCAGGAAAATGAGTAGCCACTTTTACAATAAAGAGAGCTGTTAAACAGTTTCAGAGCCAGAACCTTTTACTGGCATGGCACTTACAATGATTAAACAGCGACTCAATTTCTAGGTAAATCAGAAGCCCAACCTTACCAAAGCCAATGAATTACTTGAGCTGGACCATAAAAGCGTGAAATGAATTGTTTGAGTGGTTTGAGAACAGACGGGGAAGTGGATGTAGGAATGTTGTTGCAGTCCAAGAATATAAAATGCTTCAGTCTTAGGCAACACAAGAAACCCTTTAAAACTGAAATATATAGAAATGTGTGCCAGGGAGGTTATCAATAAAAACATCAGATCAACAGAAATCTTCAGTAACAACTGTGGACTAAAATCACCAAGACTCATCAGTACTACAACATCTGGAGGATGTCAAAAACAATCGATTATAGTGAAATTGACGACAATCTATCACTAATTTGGGTACCTAAACACTCATTCATTCAGGAAAATGAGTAACCACTCTTGCAAAAAAGAGAGCTGTTAAGCAGTTTCAAGAGCCAGAACTTGTCATTAACATGACACTCACAGTGTTTAAACAGAGACTCAATATTTAGGTAAATCAGAAACCCAACCTTCTCAAAGCCAAGGAATTACTTGAGCTGGACCATAAAAGCGTGAAATCAATTGTTTCTGTCTATCTACAAGGAAACAATGGAGCAAGTTTTCGGCTATTAGCTTGCGGATACAAGAACTAGGCATGTAATATTTGGGAATGTTGTTTGGACGATCTGAACAGCAATTCTGAGGTACCCTGAACGTGTTGGATGATGCTTAAAAAACATACGCCCTACAATGAGCCCTAATTTTCGCATGAACCGGATGTGGATAATATCTCATTTACCAACACTAATAATACTAATTCGACATCAGGGCGTAACCTAGTGTAAAAAAAGAGAAATTACTTACATGGGAATACTTTAATAGTATTTGATAAATATCAAACATTAGTTTTATGTTACTACTTATAAGATGTGCAGGACATCTCTATCCCTCATGAAGATTACATGTTATTATTTATCAAATGATTTCGCATCTAAGAATTAAGAGAAAACACAGAAACACTTTGACTGATGGTTCCCGTAACGAACGGCGAAAGACTTTTAAAAATCCAGCGCGCTTCATTTACGATAAAAGTTGTAATTAATATGGCGAGTGTATTTTTGAAGTGTGGAGCGTACAAATTGCTATTTCATTAGCGGGATGATTAATGATGCCGACTGTATGTTTGCAAACTCACACCATAAGTTAGTCAAGCAGGAGGATTCTTTTCAGATGAGCTTTTTTGTGAAATTCAACCTTTTGTTTCGGTCTGACGGTTCATTATTAACGTTCCAGATAACGTATGATCAGATATTAAGCGGTCGGTCGGTGTGTGCTTTTCTTTGTGCGCGCGTTTTTTTGTATTTTTCTGAAATATGTCTTTGTTCTAGTAAAGGCGATTTTCGGCGGAAAATGGTATAAATGATGTTCAATCTTAATGCTAATCATGAAACAATGAGTTTTCTTTTTTTGATTAATAGTCGCTACGCACTTAAAACTGAAAAATAGAAAGTCACTGAACAACTTCATTACGTCTACTCATCTACTTTCGGCTACTATTTAACTTAACTAGCAACTTGTCATATATACTGGGTGAGTTTTTTTATCTTGAGACAACGGATTATCTCTAAAACAGTGCGTCATTTGTTATAATATAGGGGGCTGTTAGGTTATGTTAAAATAAAAAATCCCAAAATCATGTTTGCTTGCTTCTCTTTTTTGTGTATTTTTCTAGACGTCCATAATCACCCTTTTTGCGATTATAGCGCAATCTGTTACGAATCGAAAACACAAATTTCAAACAAAACTTACATACTTGATGGCGTAGAATCTGAATCTGCAATACAAAATGGGGGTTCCCATTTAAGATTTCAAAGTTGTCCCCCCTCCCACTCTGGAGGCGTGAGGTGGGGGATCGAATTCAGCCCCCTACATTATAGCAAATCTTATTAAGATCTATTTTTGATTTGATGCAGTGTTTTAGAGATATTCCGTTGTCTCAAGATAAAAAAACTCACCCTGTATACAAAAACAATGACAAAAATATCGAGAAGCAATTCTCAAGGATCAAAATATACAGGGTGGTTGGCAGAGCGATCTAAAGTTTTGTACGGTGAAAAGGTGAGGTTATTAGTAACCATGTTAACCATATTTATCTTAGTCCAAAGCATAATAAATTTTGAGATGTTTGAACTTTAATAAATTTTAAGCTTCCGGCAAAAATTAACCATTATTCAACTTTTATGTCAGTGTATTCTTCGTTGCTATATCTAGCCATAACAAGTAGAATAAAAATAGATACACTGAAAAACCGATTTACTTTATAATACCAAATTTTGTTTAAGTTAACTAAATATTGAGTTAAATAAGGGCAAATAAATATTTTGGTTAATTCAACCAAATTACTTGTTCATTTAACCCTTTCTTTATTTGAAATAACGAAATATTTTGTTGTCCTGAACAAAATGGTTTTTCCGAGCAGAAACGTAGAATAATATAACGTAAAGTAACGAAAGTAATGCAAATAATAACAACTTAATAATAAGAACAATAATGAAAAAGGAAACTTTTACGCTGCTCAACTAATGTCAGAAGAATTGACTGAGTTATTCATCGTATAGAAAATATGACAGGTATGAAAATAAAAGACAAAAGTGGTTCCTGTTCCGTTATCGCGCTATTCTAACATAATTAATTCTTTTAACACCAACCCATACGAAAAGGAGGTTCCAATGCCAATATAGGTCAACTGAATCCTCGTTCTGTTCAACATTATATACCGCCTATTTTTTGAAAGCTGATTTATCTCTCCAGAATTTTTTACTGAAAAAGATAATAATAATAATAATAATCTGTATTCATCTCGGAAAATACTTTTAACAAATGTTGTGGTACAAGTCAGTTAGTACAATTACATAACATAATACAATACAATAAAAGACAAAAGACTACAAACACTTATTACACAATTTAAAATAGTCATCTAAAGAGTATAAACAGTCTTGGAGAAGCAATATTTTGGTTCTACCTTTAAAAATGACTTACTCTTTATGGATTTGATATCTTGAGGTAGAGCGTTGAAAATTTTTAAACCAAAACTTGTGGTAACTTTTTAACTAATTCAGAATTAAACTGCAGTATATGAAAATCAGACTTCAATCTAGTATTATGATAGTGAACGTCACTATTACATAAAAAATCGTTTTTGTTTATGAATACTAAAATTAACAGTTCGTATATAAATATTGCTAACAATGGTAAAATGTTCCACTTAAAATAGGGTTTACATTACTGCCTACTATCTGTTGTTGCCATACTTCATATGATACGTTTCTGTGCTACAAATATACGCTGACTATGGGACAATACCCCTCAAAATGCTACTCCATAGAACAATATAATAGGTATATTCGCATAATAAAATGATAATAAAATATTAAAATCTATTATAGTTTTTAAATGACTTGATAACACAATGAGTTAAGTTTAGTTATTAAAGTATTACAGTGAGTGTTCCATGAGAATGTATAGTCAAGAGTTATTCCCAAAGATTTCAATTTGGACGCGTACTATTTCATTATTTTTTGAAGAAACATGACCAATAAATACTGGTTTATTATGCATATTATGAAAAATCATGAATTTAGTTTTTTCTGCGTTCCAGAATAAAGAACATTGAGAAAAGCACTTGTGTATTCCTTTAAAAGTAAATTAGCATTATTCTCACTGACATTAACATTTGGATGAGACACAACTTTGTCAATCTAAAAAAAACTG
This sequence comes from Protaetia brevitarsis, assembly GCA_004143645.1. Lineage (NCBI taxonomy): Eukaryota > Metazoa > Arthropoda > Insecta > Coleoptera > Scarabaeidae > Protaetia > Protaetia brevitarsis. The sequence goes on along the minus strand of RXPK01000286.1, from coordinate 368,763 downwards.
AAAACTAAAAACCTTAGTGGAAGTTTTGCCTTAATTAATACTCATCACTTCGCCATGCTAATATACAAACATATGCCCATAGACTGACTACTTTAGAAACATATTATTGCCCTTGCGTTTATTACTCACTATTTTTCTCTATAACATTAACTAGACGAGATTAGTGGACAATTTACTTCGAATACAAGTTACAATATCTAAAATAGGGATTATCGACCATCCGTATCATCGGTGCACGTACGGTTTCGACTAATCTGATCAGCAAATATAAACAAGCCATTTGAGGTCGACGTGTGTGTCATCCCTCTCTAGAATATTGGCTACAGTACCGGCAAATAAGGGTAAGTTTTGCGATTCTGGCGAAATAAATCGGGCACCTGCTTGATGGTTAGAGCACATATGGTGCAAGGCACTTTAATTGTAAATCTCCCGCCGCGAATGGGGGCCGCTTCTCCCATATTGTAAAGTGCTTATTAGGTGTCTTCACTCAATCTGTTACAGGATGTAAATCACGTTAAAAACTTACTTCTGCGTATTGAAAATTGAAAAGTATCTGTTGTTTTAAGAATAGATGCACGTGAAGTGAAAAGTAATTGAAATTATAACTACATTTAAAATTTATGAAAACATTATTGCTAATGCAAACAGTAGACATCTAATTGCTCAGGTTTGGTAGAATTACGGAACGTTACTAATTATTTTAAAAAAAGTAGCAAGTTAACTGATTTTCAAAGCATTTGCTTTGTTTTTACATAACTTCTCTGTAACAAAAGGAAAATGAAAATAAAAGTTAATAATGACTAGCTAGAAATAGCTTTAAAGAGAAAGAAAGCATCAACAATTGTTAATGCAGTGGAAGAGATAACACACGCATTCGAAAATACGCTAGATAGCATTAAAATTCTTGAAGTTGAAAATAATTATAAGAAACGGTTATTTTTAGAAATGGCACCTATAAACAACAGTTAAAATTCTACTATTAATTTTAAAACAGGTATAAATCAACTCAACCATATTTTTTCCAACTTTCGTCTGCGCGCCAGGTCAGTACTGAATTTTATGTATGTGACATCAACGTTTAACACAAGTATACAGTATTTATTTATTTAACTATAAGTATATACTCGTATATAAGTCCTTTACCTTATTTAAGTAACAGGAATGGTATAAGATTGCTGAAAAGTTTGTGGCATTAAGTGTTTCAAAATTTTTCTCACTGAACCGCTTTCATCGCGATGATAAAACATGTTTATATTTTGAAAAAAGCCGTTCAACATCTACGGATGTAACATAAGCATAATTAAAATAATCTTTATCAGTAGATAACGGATCAGATGCACCACCACCAATGTATAGTACGATTTGTGCCAGCACAATAACTATTTATCGCACACTGTACAAATTATTTTGACACCACCATAATATAAATCCCGGAATTCACTGATACACTTTTTACATTATGAAACAATGGTCGTTTTCTGAGATTCTCTACGCCCGACATTGTATTACGTTTACTATGTAACATTGTACTATGTAACACTGATACGATGCTAGATACCATGGTAAAAGTATATTAGGTATGCTCACAAGAGGTACGAAAATAAGACTTTTCTGCGCATCATCATCGCGCGTCATCAGATAGCCATTTTATATTTTCGAAGCGTTTACAGTATATGTTTGATTAAGTGTGTAATATTATAAACGTTTATTTTTTATTATTTTGTTTTTATTAGTAATAATAAAATTTGTTTTTTATTGTTTTTATTGTTTTGTTGAAGATTTTTATTTTAAATATGGTTTCTATTTTATTTTGTATCTACGTACAAATAGTACGTTTTGAGGTGAGGGGTTAAGTGGTCGTTATACATATTTGTAAATTATATAAAATGTTTGGTTGTGCGGTGAAAGGATGCAAAAAATCACCATTTTTATAATTTTCGATTATCTTTGATTAAATAACTGTTCTTTCTTTAATTGCAAAAGATGTACACTTTCCTCACAACACAAAAATATGAAATAAATAATATAAATATTTATATGAAATAAATATTTACAGAAATACAAAGCAAAACATTCTTGCAGTGTTAAGAAAAATATATTGAGAAATCATTTGCAATAAAATATAATTAATGCTACATAACATATATATTTGTAAAACGTATTCCTAATATATTTTATGCATATTATGTTAATAGTATTTGATGATGTTTTGTTCGTAGCCGTTAATTATGTATAGTTATTCCTTTTTTTTTTTCCTTCGTTTTATTTTTTAATTAATTTTAAATCAAACTGTTAGTCAAATAGTTGTTGTTAACATTGTAAAATTGTTTTAAAAATGTAACTATTAAATATGTTTTTTAAAATGTTTGTGAATGTCCCTAGATATATAATTTAAAAAAAAAAAATAATAATAAAACAAGTTAAATTATAAAATATACTGTTCTGAGGAAGACAAGAAAAATAAAGATTGTCGAAACGTTAAAAAAAATGATTTGTTTAACTTTTTAAGTCATCATAAAAATTAGCCGCTACCCTCACGAAGGAAAAAAAAAAAAAGGAATAACTATATTATGTTAATATAACTAATATTCAAGAATTTAATTTAATATTTTCTAAATATTTTTAAAACATGAAGTAACTATAGTTGGTCACAGGGGTTAATTTTATTTTTTTGTTGCATTTTTTTTGACTTTTCAATATAACTAGAACTAAAATAATTGAAGGACTTGAAAACATGATAAACCTTGCCAAAAATACTTCAATTTTAAGTTGAATAGTGATTAGTTTTATGCATTTTTCTAAAACTTCAAAGCTTGATAGCTCATTCTTTTATTTTATTTATTTTTTTTAAATAAGCTTTGAAGTTTAAAAAAAAATGCATAAAACTCACTACTATTCAATTTGAGGCTTATTATGTTTTTGCAATAAACCCTTCAATTTAATTTATATTATTATATTCAAATTGTAAGTAGTATTGATATATTTTCATTATTATTGTTTCATATCCCCTTGTAATACTATAGATTATATCCTGAAGAAGACAAAAATTAAATGACAAATTATTGAAATCCTAAAAAGTAGTTTTACTAAATAGAACAACCTACTCACAAATTTAATACCCCAAACAAAGTTCGGTTCATATTTCTAAATAATATTTTCTCTTACAATTGGCGGATCTACTTAATTCAATTATTTTAGTTTTTTTTTGTTGCTTAAAAACGTCGGAGATTTTAAGAAACCGTCAATAACATCAAATTTGTTATAAATAGACAACTTTTTATATGATTAAACTGAAACTTTGACAAGATACTTTGATGGATTCAGCTCACATTTCAAATTTCTTCGTATAAAAACAGAACACATTAAGTAAATAAAAGAAATTATCAAAATAAACATTGATTTTAATTTTGTAGAAGTGGATATTAAGTTCAAGGTTGCGCAACAATATACAATTTCCTTCCAATTTATAACGAATACAACACAAATACTGTGGCAATGAGTCAAGGACCGCGACCAAACTAAATACAGATTGTTTTTGCCACTATTCGTTGGGGTTGGGAAGGGCGATTCATGTGCATTGTATAGTGAATAAATAGGCTTTGACAGGTCTCCAGGGTTTCACATAATACCACTTGCGCATATGTTGCAAAAATATGTGTATCCCTACTTTAAGTACGTGCTGGTGACTGGCGGTGAATCAAACGAGTTAATTTTTGCAACAAAAATCTCATCTTGCGTCACAATTCCTCTACAAGAAACGTAAATGTTCACGTATGTAATAGTTAATGGAATGATAATAGACGATACTAAATATTCCCATTTAAAATAGAAAACTAATTTTTGAAAAATTTTTAGGAAATCGATAATTCTGAATTGATTACCAGCCTTCAATTCAAGCGTGTAGTGATATATATATAGCAAATATTCGGGGGCGTCCAATTTGTCACGGACTTTATGTCACGGTAGCGTATCTTTGATTCTAGCTGTCCCCGGAGATTTTAAGCAATTATAACCACATGCGACCTGAAAACGACCTCGCATCAATCAACTCCGACATGCCTTGGGACAAACAGCTGAAAATCACTTCCGTAAAAGACGCTGTAATCAAGGAAAAGACAATTTCCCGCAACACTATCAATTTTCTTCCGTGTGAAACTTGTTATTTGTTCCGTTGGCTGCCAGAAAAAGAAAGATAATTTTATTTGCGAATTAATATAGTGAAATTGTTAACATGAAACCAACTTTGTCATTAAAACAGTATAATAAAAGGATTAGAATTGAAATAAAAACAAGGTTGATGATTTATAATGGCAAGATCATTACGAAGACCTCAAGAAAGATACCTAAGGTACTTAGATTTTTGAATCACGCAAATACTAAACTTTCAATTGTATTCAACATTTCTATGAAAATGGTATGAAATGTTATGAAGGCAGTTTTATTAGTGTTGTAATATAACTTATTAGCTTATATTTTTAATGAATCATTGGTAACTTTAGCATCACTGTTATTTTTATTTGCGTTAAGTAAAGATGTATCGTCTGCAAGCATTACAACAGTAGACATATTCGTGTATATACTTGATGAGATGAAATATGTATGAGAGTTTTAAAATGGATATCGCATTATAACAGTAGATATTTGCTAAATTATTAAATTATCTTCTTATATACATCATATTTGTTGAAAGACATTAAGTCACTTACATGCGTCTAACGTTAACATCTATATGTGATTTAATTAATTACGTTGGTTTATTAACAACAACTTAATTGCTCTTACAAATATAGCATCATTATTTATTTTGAAACATTCTTATTCTAGTTACACCTGGACAATTTAGCAAATATCTTCACGAAAGTAATGTATTTTATGGCTTCGTCGATCCAACAGATCATCATGCATACAATTCTTTAAATCGACATATTACCATTGCTAATGTCTATATATTTTCAAACTAATTTCTTTTAATAAATAACAAGCAACTTTATATTCGTAATAAAAATATTTCAATCGACATCACGAGCTAGCACTGTGATGTTCATGTAGTGCCAAAGCATAGGTTAACTATATGTATGAACTATGTGCCTATTATAAATCCACAAATGCATATAATGCCTTACCCAATGAAATAAAATGCGTCATCGATAACAGAAGAATATTGAAGTAAATATACAGACCTCTATAATTTTCAAAAATATATAGAACGGTGTAATGTCTTCGGGATTTCCACTCCACTAAATAAAATAATAATTGGAATTTGCAAACTAGAGTCCTTATCAGCGCTACCTTGATGGTGGCAGTAGAAATACTGCCGAAACGTTGAGAGATTTAAACAATGCAACAGACGATCGAAGCAACTTAAATTGTGAAAAATAAGATTCTTTTAAAAAGATTCTCGAACATTCGGGGGTACTTCATTAAGAGGTGGAGTTTTTGGAGTCAACTACGTCTTATTTTTCAAATGTGTACGTGTGTTCGTCGAATTGCTTCTCACCTTATCTCACAAAGTTTTGAACTGACTCTTTGAGCTTTCACTGATAAAAACATTCTTTCTCGAAAATGGCACAAGGTTATGTGATGTAGATTGTTGTTTGTGAGCAGTTTAAGTATAAATTAATGATATGGATAAAACAAAACAAACTACTTCTTCATTCTTCTTTTAAAACAATACAAGTAATCTAAATTGTTCAAGAATGCAAGCTTTTTCACAGTATGAAATAATTACGAATTAATGTTTTTCTGCTAATAACTATAATAATTAAGAAGATGAAATTTTTTCTTGGGAAAAATTCTTCTTAATTATCACAGTTATTAGCAGAAATACATTAATTCGTTAATCTGAATTGTTGTTTTTTTAAATAATATAGCGGATTGAGAACACTACTTGTTAGATGTTATTGTAAGTAAACATTCTCTTCTAATCTAGCTTTTATTTGTGATTACGTGTCTATTTATATAAACTTTCTTTAATTTTCAATATTCGTTTTCCAGCTCTTACGTTGACTTTTTTGTTTAATTCGTTCAAGTGTTTGATTTATTAGTAAGTTAACCACTCTTTCTGTTTATTGCCTAATCAATTTAATTAGAAATCCCTTTAGTTTATGCGTCTGATATTCAATGAGTTAATTGTGGATAAAATTTTAACTATTTGTCACAAACCTTGTTTGTACTCTTTATGAGTAATGTTAAGAGACTACATATTTATACCTCGAACTGTAAACGTGAACATTGATTGTGAAGATGCCTTTTTTAGGTAAATGAATTAAAAAAAATTCCTCTCTTGTAATAAATATAAGTTTGAATTTTTACTGGCCTTAGTCTTGGAGTTTGGATTGTCATCTGGATGAGAAAAATTTCTTTGGAAACTATATGGGGATGGACTGAAATCAACGGGTCAAATTCTCAGGAAAATCCAAATCTGGTCAGAGAAGAAATATCCTCCCCATCCAGAGTTGGAATGTTTCGCCGTTTTTTTCGAATAAGATTCGGTAACTTTGTGAAGTGTTTTATTTCAATTATGGTAAAATATTAGAAATTTTTACACTTACAATAGAATTTTACTTTCCAGGCCTACTCAGTGTTTTTTTTTTTTAGAAACGATAAGAGGAAAAGAGTTCAACGCACGTCTTGCTTAATTGATGTTCGATAGCAAAGCGATGCCTATCTCTCTGATGTTTGGATTTATAGCTTTCTTCTAAATTTGTCGCTAGGGTAATCGGATTCCGTTTTCTAAGTCACGTGTTCAGAGACATGGAAGGAGTTGAGCTTCTATTTGACGACGTTTACAGTTACAAGTTACATCAGATTTTCTGAAAAATAATTAATTTTGTAAAGTTTATTATTAATAATAATGTGTCTTCATTACGATTACATTGGACTGCAATATAATATAATGAGAATAGTGGGCGAAGTTCAGTCATAAAATATATATGTCTGCCTCTACCACTCCCTCAACAACAACTTTTTTTACTTGGAATATTTACGTTAATAATTACATTAGAATTTTGATTATTTGCATTAATCTGAGTTTTGAGAACTGCTCTGATTTATTTCGTACATTATTGACATTTACCATACAGATATTGTTAGCCAGATATATATGACGCTGCTTCTGACAATCAATTATCTTACTGCAGTTTTTAATTTATTCTTATATGCTTTCTAAATAAATTGATGATTTTTAAATACAACGAGATATAGATTAATTTTTCCTTATTAAAATATACTTCTTTCTTTTTCTTCTTCTTTAAATTCCCAATGAGAAAAAACAATCTTTCAAATAAGAAATTTTTGCAAAGTTACACTTTTTGAAGACAAATTTAAATTTTGATCACGAAACTGTAAAATTAACAATCATATAATATGATTCTATTACAATATCTACCGTATAAAAAGAGCGTTCACTCTATTTGAGTTTTTTTAATTATCAAGTATTAATCTTTAAATTCTATTTCTGTAAGTAAAAATATTCATGCACAAGGTTATTTCGATACATCTTACGTGCATGAAAATAGTTCAGACATCAGAGTGCGAACGCAGCACCGTATCCACATTGATCTCGGCGAGAGTAAAACTGTATTTGACAAAGCTCTTGGTTAGTACAGTCAATTTAAGCCCTCTCTTTTTTTCTTCATCAGACGAGTTCAAACTACAAAAGACCCCAAATTCTAATCCTCGTGAATAGTTTTCAATATGAATCGTATAACCTACACATATGTTCACTTGCACCCTCGGAAGTAAGGTTCGATATTAACGCTAATTGTATTAGATCGGGACAGCATCAAAACCTACTACCTCCACGTATCAGCGTAGTTTATACCGATGCCAAAGCTAAAGGGATCAGTAATACGGGCGAGTATTTATTCATTTCATTCATACAGGTTCCAGGGGTAGCTGCGACGGCTCTGGTTTGTACCCTCAACCCCCGGCCATATGTTGGTCTTGGCCGCGAACATTTGAACAGATGGGATGGCAAAAAGTCATTAGACGATATTGTATAGATGGATCGACGAGTGCCTTCAATTGAGTATCCCTGGTAATAAGTTGGCTTCGAATTTTAACACCGAATTAATAAGTTTCATTTCTGTAAGAGAGAAGGTTGTAACTACAAACTCATTAGATTAATTTATATCTTCTACGACAAATACCTGTTACAGGTGATAATTTAGTATTTTAGCTAACAAATTTTTATTCTTAGAAATATACTACTACTTAATTTACTTAGTACTTATCTGATTAGCTTTGGAGCTAATAAAATTCAAAATAAAATTCGTGGAAAATTCTTTTTCTTTTACTACTACCTTTACCTATTGCAGATCGTCCCTTATTAAAATATAATTCATTATAAAAATGCATCTACTAAGGTATGAATGAGCAAATTTCGAAAAGCAAAAAATTAATTATGTAATTTGTAAATTAATAAATAATGATAAGTAATTTATTTTTAAAAAAAATGCGAGGCATTTAATGGGAAAAGACAAGATAAAAAAAAGAATGAGAAATAACAAAATGAGCAACCAAGTGACAAAGTTAGGCGCCTTAGTTACTAATTACAATTTAACGTAATTTAATTAAATTACTGTTTTATTAAAGAAGACATACAAGCTAAAATAAGGTCTGTTTAGTAAGTTACGCTTTTACATGGTTTTAAAGGCATGAAGGGGCACACACAATTTGTATAAGAGATTGTTATATTTTAATTCCTATATAGACTAGCGTAACGGAACGGGTTTTCTTATCTGGAAAATTTTGGGGTGGTTAGCCCAAATTCTTTTTACACTGAACGGAGCCCCGTTTTACAGATAATCCCACCTGCTCTTTTGACCGACGAGCCACCGCTGGAAAACAATCCTTTTGTTCGGTAACGATTGGTTCTAGAAGATATTGATGCATAGCGAATAGCATGGATGAGAGAAGTAAAACGACCGATCTCGACCAGAGATAACGTACAAGAGAGCGCTTTATTGATAACTTCGCGAGCACATAGCAATATTCAATATTAGGCAACACAATATACAACAGATATAGCGAAAGATGTTTTACAGCGGTGTTTTCCTCAGTCAGTCGAAGCAGGTCCGTTAGTTAGCCTGAAGATTGTCAACTTACCCACCTCGTCGGCTTTCTCTTTCCGAAATGACTTCTTCTCCAAAACTTTGCTAAGGGTAAAAATTGAACTTCTATTTTTTTATAGCGAAATAATAGAGTCACTATTTTTTACAGTTATTTATTGAATAAATTGAAACAATGGAATTAAATTAACAAGAAAACAAATTAATTAAAATAACAAGTAAAAAAAATACAAAACACAATTACTGAAAAGCATATTTAAAAGTTTTATAAGTTGTTTAACATAGACTGAGTAATTTTTACTTTACAATATTATTTATTAAGGAGAGAGAGAGAGAGCGAACGAGTTTCGGTTTTCGGTTCGCAATGGTTAGTTTTTTTAAGCAAATTTTTTGAACATCTTACCGACCGATGTGGGTAATTAAATCTTCCCGTAATCCAAAATATTTAATGGCACAAATCTTTACACAACACATACAAAAATTTAAAAAAGGGGGTTTTCGAACGGTTTTATCACAAAAACAGAAACACTTCTCGAGGAATGAATCTGTTCTTGAATTTTCAAGCTTATTTTAATTACAAAATTTATCAAGAGAAGTTTGATTTTAGCTTTAAGATATGGAAACACCCGATAACGAAAGGGTAACGCATGCTTTTTCTGTAGCTGAAACAGTCTTCGCGAACTAATTAATTATTGTATATACTGTTATTTCCTGTGAAGTAGACGCTGCTACACCAAATACTACAGTATACCCTTTGTATTATACCGGATGGAATTTCGAATTCTTACACTAGACTTCTAGAGGTTAATGTTCGTCTGGGATTTGGTAGGTGTATTTGTGTATTTCTTATTCTGTATAATTATATCATAATTGTAGAATGAGAAATTATAAGAAACAGTAATGGAAAGAGAATGTTGGAGTACTGTCAGATGCATAATCTTATCATAACAAACACCGTCTTTGAACATTGAAACATACATATGTATACTAGATAAGAGCTAAATAGAGGAGAAAAGTCAACAATAGACAACATATTAGTAGAAAATGCAATGAAGACAACAATTATGGATACGAGAGTCAGAAGAGGTCTAGAGAGAGATAGTGACAATTATATCTGATCAAGGAGACTTTCAAAACAAAACGGCATGCACAGATAAGAAAATTTCGAATCAATAAGGTCATACAGATTAAGAAATGACCTTCAAAGAAGAAAGTATAAAGACATGATAAACCACGAAATAGAAAAAAGAAGAATACAAGTAGGTGATTTCAATACTGAATAACTATGAAATAAATTTAAAGAAATTGCTATTAACTCAGCCAAAACAGTTTGGTTACAGTTGGTTTATTACAGAAACGCATCTTGAGATTAATGTTTGATCTTTGTTATCGGGAATCGTGCAGAGAGTTGTTCAAAACACATAATTTATTAACACTTTTTTTCAGTATATATATATTTTCCAAAACAAAGGTAAATTTACAACTCATGCTGATATACATAATTATGAAACTAGAAACTGTAACAACATCTTGCATAACAGGCCTTATCACACTTACTATCAAATATCTCCCATTATTATAGGGATTAGAATTTTTTAATGGCCTGCCGTCGAGCAGTCATGCCTCGGCCGGCGTCTCGACCTTCAAAATTAAATTAAAAGTGTATTTAATTAGAGATACTTGTTATAATATGTTCGAATATGATTTAATTGACAGACGAGATTGGTGTTGAGGAGCTCAATCATAGTGTCGTTGTATTTATTATTATATATATGTATATTTTTTTTTGTATAAGTTTGTGTACTGTATATGCAGTTTTTGACGTACCCCATCTATACGTAAGATACAGCCTCAGGGTCTACTAAATTATCTTTCTCTATTTATCTATGTAAAAATGTAATTTATTGACCGATACCAGTTACCTAGGTTACAATAATTTCCCTTGAACCAAAAGTCAAGAGCCGCTACTGAATTTTATGCCTACCTATACCGGGTGTCCCAAGGGCGAGAGGACGGAAGATTACTCATAGACTAACAGTATTTTCAAAAAAATATTCATGGATTATCGTACCTGACGGCATGTCCTAAAAATATTTTGAATTATACAGGATGTTCCGTTTTTCAGATACATATCAAGGTTGCATTTTTTAAATGTGACACCCTGTATTTTATTGAATATTTGGATTGACCCCTTTAACAGAAACAAATTTTCTTTTGCTATTTACTGTTTTATTGAAAAAAGACCCAAGTTTAATGACTTGCTATATCACATTATTCATTATTTGGCCCCACGGAAAGGACGCACTGTTGGAATTTTTCTAACATTTAAACAGCATTCACCCATGCATACAGTTCACGATCGAGAGGGAAACTGACGGAGGCCCCCCCTTCCTGGAGGTGTTAGTCACCAGGAATGGAGATGGAACACTTGGCCATAGAGTGTACCGGAAATTTACTCACACAGACCAGTACTTGCACAAGAACTCCAACCATTTACCGGGACAGAAGAGGGGAGTCATGAAGACCCTAAGAGATCGTGCCGTGCGCATCTGTGAACCTCGGGTTCTGCCCCTAGATCGTGCCCTACTTGCGAATGGGTACTCCAAGAAGGAGGTGGAGAGAGCCTTGCATCCTAAGACGACTCTTGCCAACTCACAGAGTAACAGGAAGGCACAGGAAGATGTTAAGGGTACCGTTTTCTTGCCCTACTTCAAAAATGTAACAGACCGGGTTAGTAAACTTCTAAAGAAACACCACGTGAAGACCGTTTTTAAACCGAGAGGACAAATAAAGCACCTTCTACGCTCCGTAAAAGACCCCAGGGACCCTCTGTCATCTGCGGGGGTATATCGGATACCATGTTCGTGTGGATCTGTCTACATAGGCACGACAAAACGAAGCATTAACGGCTGGGACAGGTTGAGAAGTCGATCATCGCAGAACACGCCCTACAAGATGCCGACCATAACATCCAATTTAATGACACAAATCCACCACCTCGCGCCTACCACACAAGACTATTCTGAGAATCCATAAAAATTCACAAACATGAAAACAACTTCAACCGGAAAGAAGAAGCACGTACTTTAAATAAGATCTGGTACCCGGTGTTGCGTGCTCGTACCACAAACAGAACGCATTCGGACCAAGACCAATCGGAAGCATCTGTCACGCCTGTTACACAGGCACCGACAATATATAACGACATCACTCATGAGGTCGGATCACTAACACTAAAGATGACAGATGGTAAGAACTGTAAAAGAAATGAAAAAAAAAACAAACTGAATGTAAACGTTTGTCATACTTTTGCAGAATTGTTTGACAAACCCCAAATGGGGTCTTTATTTAAATGTTGTGTTTGTAAAACAGTCCTCTTGCGACTCTTTCTTTTTGTGCAAATGGCACCTATTATAACGTTGTTGGAAAAAAAAGAAAAAAAGATTCGTGAGGTAAATAGTCCTGTTGTGCTTTGGGCACCGGGAGCGAGTGAGGAGATTTGGAGCCCTTGGGGGCTAATCTCGGTGGAGAAAGAGAACATAAGCCCAAGTCGGATCACTAAACGACGAGCCATCACGAAGGAAACTTCGACCTCACCGCTGAAGATGTTTACCGCAGTTGTGAACGAGACGTACGGAAGTAACTCCACAAGACCACGGCTCAACAGCCCGGAATAAAAAAACTTTTTATATTAGAATGCGGCCGTGAAAGCCTACACAACACTTTGATTAGATTATGCAATTAACAATACTTTTTTTAAGAAAGAAGGAAGGTTAGGCCTGAAACAAACAAGGAAAGAAGAAAATACAATACATTAGAGAGCAGATATTTATTAAAAAATGAGAAAATAAAAGAAGAAGTAGAGCCCATTTTAGAAAGTACGTACAGACAGAAACTGATATGGTTTGGGCACATGATACACATACATATGAAAGAAAGAATCATATGTATAAATGCACGTATGTGAAAGAAATCATCCCAACCCCGGACTCCTAAAGCTACTACAGGAGGCTACCTGTAGACCCTGTGAGACCCGCCAATACAGAGTAGACTTGGCGCAATCAAGATGAAGTGTGCTTACGATTAATAAGAAAACTCTCTATTAGATCGACTGCTCGATCGTTGAAACCTAAAGACCTCAGAAGTGACAGAAGTGTACTATGGTCAACTGCGCCAAAGGCCTTGCTAAAGTCCAATAACACAAGGATCATCACAAGACTACGATCAATAGCTGTCAGAATATCGTCTGCAATATTAAGCAGCGCAGTTATAATACGAAGGACATCCAATGCGGAATAAACTTTGCTTTCACACCCCACGTTCCACCATGGATCCGCTATGTTCTTTGCGTCTCGAAATTAGCGAACTTTAGGCCAATACTTAAAGCCAAGTTTTACGGCAATTACGTTACGTTTGTTGCCATTTTTAACGATTTGTGCTGAGGTAATTTAAAATGTCATTTTAACAATAAGTGTCTTGTGTTGTCGCCGGTTTCAAAAATGCTCGACAACCTCAGGCTGTAAGCATTGAGTATAGCGGTACTCTCTATTTGCGGACAAGAAGGTGTAATGTCTACTATCACCTCCAAAGCTGCAGATGGGTAGATGCATATTATACCTGTAATTCTCATACAGGAAATTTTTTGTAGCTTCTACATTTATATTTTGCCGTCTATTCCTTAAATATTCCCACACTATGGACTATGGATACAGCTGCCCACGGATTTTATAGCAGCTTGATATGGTAAATAGCTAATAAATTATCCAAAACAGAGGACGATTGATTGATAGATGGTTTTACTTGTTTTGTTCGTTGCATTACGTTTTTAAATAGGATATTACTATAAAAATGGCCTGGATGCTACAAACGTATAATTAAAGTCTGATATGTGATTGCTGAAATTTTATATAAAATAATAGAAACAGTTTTTATATATTTTCAAAATATGAAATACGCCATACAGCTGTCACTCCAAAGCATACTTTAATTTGGAAGTTTAGCATTCGAATCATCGTTTAAATTTTAAAATATAGTTTTGTAATGATCATTCGAATTATCATTCGAACACGATTTATCCATTACTACTTATAATGATAATGTAATGCACTTGAATCAGTCTGCGAGCATTCGCTGTAAAAGCACTATAGATAACTATCATTTCTATATAAACGACCAACACAATAGAAACACAATAATACTAAGCTATAACGATGTGTTTTGCTATTGTTTCGACCTAAACAAAGTATTATATAACTGTTAAACTGTTGTACACACATTTTTGGCGAATCTCAATTCGCAATAATAGCGTTGGTAACAACCAGTAAAAGCAGACCTCCGCAACACAGATATAAACATAAACATGTAAAAGTATCGTAAAGTTCCGCCGCAGATATCCACAATACACGCACAAGCGGACCATCAGAAACACCCACTCACATACGTACGATACACACGATAATTCTCACCCCGAAATATTCCGAATCGATTCGTTGCCGCGGAAAGATCCCGCTACTACTACTTCTTCTTCTTCTTCGGGGCATAAAATATGATTTTCATCCATACGGATACAGTCCATATAATAATTCCGAGAATCAAATAAAAATAACGATAAATCATGGACATTAGCATAAAGCGACGCTTCATGCAAATCGCGGGCGCCATTCCCGATGACGTATTCGAACTTCGTGTTTTGATAGTCGGCAACTTCTGCTTTTCATTTTTTTATTTGACTTATAATTATCTTAGGGATGATGGAGAATTGCCTTGCGATGGCGCAGTTTACGGTATTACGGGTGACTCTGAATAGGAGGAATAGGGCGATCAAGGAGCGAATTTTCGCATTAACGCTGTGGGAATGTGAGCAGTGAAAGTTCGAATTAATAAGTTTGCCCTTTTCTCACGAGAAATTCAGAGGAATGTATATGGGCCGCATTTTTTTGATATGGTAGGAGTGTCAGAAACGAAAACACTTCTCAAGAATGGCTCATACCTACATACTAAAAAAATTTAAGCAATTTTTATTGGTAAAAATCATTTTTTTGAATACTTTTCCGCATTGAATAGGGGTTAATGTACAAAAATTGAAGGAAAATTTCCAGATGTTAGAAATGTTCCCATAATACATGTAATTTGCGTGAAATTTAATGGGAAAATTTCTGTTTCTTTGAAAAAATCTCTAACATTGTAATACTACAAAGAAAAACATTAATACGTCTCGGGAAAACTTAAAATTTCTTACAACTAGAAATTTTTTTTTTATTCCTTTAAAAATCTTTCATTTTGAGGTTGAGGTTAATTTCTTGCCCTTATCTTCTCTCTCCACTTTTTCCGGTCTTTTGTCATTTCTCTTGCCTCATGCCAATTCATTTCTCTCTCGGTCAATGCTTCCCTTATCTCATCGTTCCATGTTCTTCTTGGTCTTCCTCTTGTATTTTTCCCAGATATTTTAGTTTCATAAATTTTCTTAGTTATTCTTCCTTCTGACATTCGGCATTGGTTCATACCATCTTAGCTGTCCTTCTTCTATTTTCATTCGTATTGGTATCATTCCCAATTCTTCCCTTATTTTCTCATTCGTGATTCTATCTCTGCTCGTAATAAACATGTTCATCATTATTACACGCGTAGAGCCAGCGATTTTCATCTGCCAAAAGCTGAGCTATCTGTAACATGCAAAGGTCTAGAATATATGGGACCGAAACTATACAATAAGTTATCGGATGAATACAAAAATCAAAAACAATTTAAAAAACTTGTTAAAGAAATGCCGACATGTAACTGCTACGACACTATAGACAAATTTTTCTTGTAATTTACGTCAATTAGCTAATCACTCGTGCATTTAATAGACAACGTCTGGAAATTTAGAAATATCTTTTTATTTTTGGTTGTTTCTTTCTTTCCACTTTTGTCATTTTGCTTCTTTTTTTTTCTTTACTTTTATTTTGGCTAGCTTTAGTGTTTATTATAGTTTAGTGTAGTACAATCATTACCTTTTTTTGCATTTATTTTCCTTTTTCTTTTTCTTTGACTGGTTCAATTATTATGTATTAATATTATAAATCAATAAATATTATTATTATTATTATTATTATTTTCTACTTTTCATAGGAATCTCATATCCATGGCATTAAAAAATATAATTCAAAATAAAGTAGTTTTCAAGTGGTAGAGAAATAAGTAAGGTGCGTAAACTTGGAACATTCTAGTCAGGCGTAGGCAGAACTGACATGGTGCTTAGTCAGACGTGGTTCAATTTCTTTCTTTATTTTCTTCGTTGTTCACATCAAAAAAAATATTACATTCATGAAAATAATTGGCTTCTACAGAAGAAGACTAATATATAAGTAAGTAAATGTTTTACCTTAATAAATAAAATATACACTGAGAAAAAGGATACTTATGAAATACATACTTTGAAAAAAAATATTTCACGTAAAGAAACCTTAGTTGAATTAAATATAGTAACTTAAGATGAATAATACAGTTTTTTTTTTTGAAGGGATCAAACTATTTCGTTAAAATAATATCTTTTATTCAAATAAATTATCTTAACAGCAAGAACATATTTATTTGAATATTTAATATCAATTACGATTTTCTTAAAGAAACTACATATTTATTTTATACAAAGTCGTTACAGTTACAGACAAAACTGTTTGTCTGTTTCTTATCTGTCGGTTGCTCCAATATTTAGAAATGCATGTTCTTGGTATTAACAGATCAATTATTAAAAACAATACTCAATGTGTGCGGAAATGTTTTAATTAACGTTTCGTTGTGGTGCATCACAACTTTTCAAAACGAACAAATATACCTACAACTGAAACTTCACATTATTCAAATTAAATTGGTAAAATTAATTTTAATTATTCAAAAAATAAACATAATGGACACTTTAGCAATAATTTTCCATTATGTTTATTTCTATTTATAATAACATTGTATCTACACTTTCGTAAAAAATGCCTCTGCTGTAAGGTTTCGGTTAAAGCGGCGTAGTTTGTATAGGCATTTGTTTAAGATATTCATATTTTAAATACCATACACACATACATAGCTTGGTACAACAGTGAAAGTAAAACCAATATAATTATATATAGGTGTCCCATATAATCCTAACCAATTGCTTAATTTTAGCTCACGGTAACTTGATTTTTTTAACAGCGCCCTATATCTTTGCTTACATTAAATGAACCCTTACACAAAATCCTTTTAATTTATGCTAAACCACCTTTTAATTTATGATACCTTATGCAGAATTTTGTAGATACTAGTGATTTTAAAAAAAAAATTACGGAATTTTCTATTAATTTTCATGTTGGTTTAGTATATAAACCTTATATAGTTAAATAAAACCTCGAATTAGTAAATATGATGTTAGTATCAGATAATAAAATTAAAACTAATGACATATTTTTTTGAAAAAAGAATGATATTAAATGATAATTTGCAGAAATAGTAATACCCTATTTTTAATAGGGCAGGCCATGATAATTATTTCACCAACATAATAGTTCAACGTTAAATCTGTCAACAAATTATTTTATATGAATATTTTACCCTTTTTAGATGTGAGTAATATTTTATTTAATTTCTTATTTATTGTAATATATGTTTACTTAGTTACTTAAATAATATGTATTTTATTCATAAACCATTAAACTAAGGCTAAATGTTTGCCTTTTATTTATAATTTATAATAAAAAACAATGGATGTTAAACCACAACAAAATACATCCTTAATTAAAGGTATTTACACATTTTTAATCATCAAAATTTATAGCAGTTGTTCAAAAATATATCCTCTTTCTGTTAAGAATATTTCTACCCTTTTGCAAATTTTGAGATAGTTTTTTTTAACAATTCTGCGAAATGGATAAACGCCTCCTCCATTCTATTCTTCCTGTTTCTTTAGCTAGCCCCCAAAAAAGAAAAAGACTCACGGAAAATATATTGATTTGAAAATTAATGGAAAATTCATTGGATTTATTCAAAAATAATTATTTATAATATCCTGCACGAGGCGCCACGAATGTTTAATATGAATTGAAAGAGCTTTACGTAAGGGTTAATTTAACATAAGCAAAGGTATAGGTTGCTATTTAAAAAATCAAGGTACCTTGGGCGAAAGTTAAGTAAATGGACTATAGTGGACCCTTGTATATAATTATATCGATTTGAATTTCACTATTGTATCAAGCTAAATATATATGTATGACGATTAAAATATGAATATCTGAAACAAATGCATATACGAACTACGCCGTCTTAACCGAAAGTTTCCAGCAGGGCTTCTTTTGCAAAAACCGTTGTTATTACAGATAGACATATAGTAGTTTAAATAAAATGATGTTATTTTTCTTCGTAGAATTTAAAAATGGAATAATATATATAGGGTATTTCACTTAAACTAACGGAGCAAGTATGCGTTTTCTTACTTTTGGAACAGCCTGTATAGTAAAAAAAATATTTTTAGGTTATGCAGCATTAAATTCTGCAAAACTTTTGCATAAAATACTCATATTTTTAATCAAAAATAGAGCTGTAATCAAAGACCCAGTCTTAAATATGATAGCCTGTACAATTACGGAGAGAACAGTATTTGTATGTCAATCATTGCCTCAATTTTTTGTATATTTTTATATTTTCTCCTTTATTTGAGGTAAGGTATTGGGAGACAAGACTGTTTTCTTTTTATTTTAATAACGGAATTGTTATTAACTTGTTCACGTTTTTAATAAAACTGATGGACGTATTTAGTTTTTCTACTGTAAGAGTTACAGAAAGAAATGCTCGCTTCTAACACAGATAAAAGGGATATTTGTTTTATTTTTGAGTATTAGAAGTCTGCTTTACAAATATAACGTTTCTTTGCTGTTTTTGCAGCATTTTCAGGTAAACCTTTTTTAAATTTCGCCTGCATTGTCTTTTTTTTTAATCAATATAAACGACTTTTCTTTATTATTAATAAATTGTTCACTTTCATATTAAAATTTTGTCAAGAATAACATGCTGTACATATTAAAATTGTAAATAACTGAACACATGCAACATCAACAAACAAACACCTATTTTTTGTTTATTCATTATTTTTGGCAATTAATTATACGGGAATTAGTAAACCTCAAACTAAAATTAAAATAAAAACTTTGAGTTTCGCAACCACATTGCAAAGCCATACTTTATTAAGTTTTACTCTGCAAAAATATTCCATTAACGAATGTGACTCAAAATATAACCCATTTGTTTCAATAAAAATAACAATTAAACGAGTTTGAAGTGTAAAGAAAAAAACATTATACTCCAAAATGCTCATACTTTAATAGTATGAAGAAAAGGAAACTCTTTTTTCTCCATAAATCCCATTAATTATGTCCTTGAAGAGAGACGACTAAACTTTTGTCGAGTATACGAGAAACAGAGTCAAGAGGGATATTTAAATTCAGCGGGCGCCATAAAAATATTCTATGAATGTAGATTTCTGTTCCGGTATCCTGTCATTTTTATGTATCTTGCTTCCTTTTCGCGAAAAAATTCTACAGTCTTATAGCTCTCCGACGTCTGCTGAAACAACATTGTTAAATTTCATTGTTAAGCTTTCCATACGTGGTCCTTTAGTAGCACGAAAGTGAGGAAGCCCATTATGAATATGTAACCGCTGTTTGAATATGCAAGCGCCAATTTACCATACATAAATATTAATGATTTCTCTGGAAAGAAATTCTGTTTTTTTTTTTGTTAAAAACAGATCGGGATCAAATGTTTCACCTTTGAAAGCGATTTATGTTAGATAGACTACAGCGTCCGTGGCCGTTTATTATCTCCATCCACACCGTGTTAAGCTAAATTTTGGGCGAAAGGATCCATCCGCACGTCACAGTGACACAATCAATATACGACATCGCAATAACCATAATCCAGAGCAAGGTGCGGAGACATAGAGGACAGCAGCTTTATCCCACCGCAACACACTGCCATGCTCATTGAATAATCGCGTTACCGCATTGTAACACAAAGCGGATCAAGTGGCTCTGATTAATGGTTACCCAATATGACGTCACATTAATTTAAATTTATCAGTTGCTGTTTTTTCACCACCACGCGATGAAAACAATTTATGGTCCTAAGCGGATATCTTTCTCTGTCTTTGCTTGAAAAACGTCCCTAACATTGAATTCAATTGGCATTATATTTACATTTATATGCTCCATACTTCATTTTTTATAAATATAATAACTGTATGTTCTACAGGTATATTTATTATAAGGGTAATTTAATTTTTATTAGCAGCTTTGTTCTTTGGTTTATTTTGATTCGTACATTTGTCACAGCTGCGTATTATAAATTATAAGAAACGAAAATCGTAGTTTGATACAGCTCTATACAAAGAAACCTAAAATGACTTTTTTCTACATATCAGCTATTCAAACACTATGAGCACAAAGTAAGAAATAAATCTAATGAAAACGTAAACATTTTTTTTTAATTTCAAACGCTTCTATTTTTATTTCAAATTGCATATTTTGATGCAATATACTGT
This sequence comes from Protaetia brevitarsis, assembly GCA_004143645.1. Taxonomy (NCBI): domain Eukaryota; kingdom Metazoa; phylum Arthropoda; class Insecta; order Coleoptera; family Scarabaeidae; genus Protaetia; species Protaetia brevitarsis. The sequence continues at coordinate 348,150 of RXPK01000286.1, read as the reverse complement.
ATACGATAAGTTATGTATATGAAATTGCGTCATTACCAGGGCGAAGCATTTTATATTTTATGCGACGACTATTTTCAATACGCGGTGGCGTAGAGGTAGCCAGGCTTTTTTGTACAATCGCCAACATTATTATTTAGCATCCGAACAAATGATTCGACGCTTTGATGGTGCTAAATATTAATGTCGGTGACTGTACAACTTTTTAAGATAAAGGTTGTGAAGACTTAAAATTTAGATAACGTCCAGACTATGTTGGTTTAGTATACCATTTAGTTAGAATTTTGTTATCATTGTTAATGAGTTTGAGGTCTAAAAAGGTAATGCTATTGTTTTCTTCGATTTCAATTGTAAATTTTAATCTTAGATGAAAGGAATTAAAATTTTCAAGTAAAACTGGTATATTTTTTTCTTCTAACGCGGTTATGCAATCATCTAAATATCTACACCTCATTTTATTCAAAAAAATTTCTTCTATATACTCTAAAACAATTTTAAAACGCAATCTTTAAATAAAACATAACAATATATTCAAAATCCTAGTAAACAAAACAATTTGTCATTTATTAAACAAAAACATTTTATTTATAATTTACACTTTTTACATTTATATTTATATACTTGAAAAAGCTTTGCAATAAAGCGAAACGTTGTAGTACTCATTCATGTTTTCAATATTTACGACCTAAAAACCAAGAGAAAAAGAAATTAAAAATTATATACATGGTCAAGAATTGAAGCTTTAAAATACATACATATTGTAATAATAAAATAAAAATAAATAGATTGATTGATTATAAACGTCAACAATTTTTTAATCCCAGGGTCGTTAGAGGATTCGAAATAACGATATCTAAATGGAGTCACTTACCTTGACTATATTCAAAATTATTTTGGCGCCTTTCAAGTTGTGTCATTTCGACAGTGTGACCACTCTGTAAACTATGCAAATTCCTGTTTATTTGCTTAGACGAGGTAAGTATTTGTCGCCAAATGAAATGATGTTCGACATAAAAGTGTGGTGTAATGAAATAGTACCAAGGAATACGCAAATTCTCAGGTAAATTTTAACTGGTATATTCTAAAACAAATAAATGTAGATTATCAAATACAAAGGCTCTGCTCCGATAAGCCATTAAAAAGTGCCCCTAAAGCTATCGGGCTGAAATTAAAGCAAATGAGTACTACTGTCACTCATACTATAAATACCAAAAATTAGCTCAATCGATGCCACCCCATTCGAGATATTAGCATAAGGGTGGAAAAATTCAATATATTTTTTCTCAGGAATTACTTAAACTATCACGTTCAAAAAAATTATGCAAGTAAACACTGATTATGGGCATTCTATAAAAAATCAAGAACTAATTTCCTCCACTCAGTTCAAAGTTATTATTATTTCCCCTTTTTTAGGGTGGTTTTTTTGAGTTTGGTTCAAGGTGCCAACTTAGCTTTTTGTTATATTAGACCATATGCATTTAGGTTTATTACATATTTTTTTCAGTTTTTTCTGTGTGGTAGAACATGCAAATAAAAAATCAAATCTCTTTGAATGGTAAGAACAATTTGTTATTGTTTATTTTAGGTTTAAAACAATTGTCATGCATCAATTTCAAGGATATCTGTATGTTATGTTTCAGCCGTAGTAGTTATAAAAGCATCGAAATACTAATAAAATAATTCTTGTAGAATCAATGAATAATAAGTAATATTTAATATATAATATATTATCCTGTTATTATATTTATTATATAACATGTATGTATCATAGTCAATATAAATAATATTTAGCTCCGTACACGAAGGTCAAATTCCCTTGGGGGATGGTTTTTGAATTTAGGTTCCAACTTGACTTTTTGCTGTATAGTAATGCCTGCATTGGATTTACTATATACTTTTTTCCTAATAAATTCTTTGTAAGTGATGTCATATGAACTGAGAAGTATGCTCTTGATTTACAACCTTCACTGACTCTTCTGGGAAGAATGAATAGCTCCAAATAAGTATTTCTATCATCTTCATCGTTTATTTATTTGTTTAAGTTTTTTTCTTCCAGATATTTTTATTAGCAAACCACCGCGATTAATACACTTTTAACTTGCTTTCTACAGCACTGCTGTTTATTCTACATAGAGAAATTACATTAAACAACAGTCTCCAAACTCTCACAATCAAATAATTGTCATTTTAAAACAAATTAAGCACGTCTCAGAACATTGATTAAATAAATATGTATAATAAATGTATATATCTATTTGGCAGTTAGAACAAAAGTAAAATACGAATAGCGGTTCTGTTCAACATTAAGAAAATCATAACAACTATAAATACATAGCTTGTTACAATAACAAATGTGGATAGAATTGTGTTGTTATTAGAACAATAAATATCTAACAGAGATTTGATTGATTTATGTTAATATGTTATATCATATAAAAACATATATATTGTACCAAAACGCATAGATTTATAGGTAACAAAAAATCAAGTCGAATTGTTAAATCCAACTTGAAAAAACATCCCCAAAAGGACAAAACTTCGAACAGCGTGTGCGGAATTAAATATTATTTTATTGTTACATTATTCTTTTTTATATGTCGATGCTTTTGTAGATACTAGGGCTGAAATGTACATACATATAAATAATCCTGAATCCGATCGATGAATAATTTGAATTTTATTCTTAAAATAATCAATAACCTAATGCTACTGCTAAGATCAAAGAGGTTTTTTTTTTATTTGTATTACTTCATTGAAAGAACTTTGCGAAATATATAATAAACCCAAATATAATTATACACTCATGTACATATAATAAAAAGTCAAATTGGCACCTTAAACGCAACTCAAAAAAGTCACCCCTCAAAAAGGGAAAATATAACAACTTTGAACTGCGTGTACGGAATTAAATATTATTTTATTGTTACATATTGTTTTGTATATTTCGGTGCTTTTATAACTAATAGGGCTGAAACATTTATACAAATAATCCTGAAATTAATCGATAAATAATTATTTAAACGCGAAAATAACCAATAATAAATTGCTCCTACTAAAATCATTCAAAGAGATTTGATTTTTTATTTAAATGTTCTACCACACAGAAAAAACTGAAAAAAATATATAATAAACCTAAATGCATATGATCTAATATAACAAAAAGCCAAGTTGGCACCTTGAACCAAACTCAAAAAAACCTCCCCTAAAAAGGGGAAAATAATAATAACTTTGAGCTGAGTGGAGGGAATTAGTTCTTGATTTTTTATAGAATGCCCATAAGCAGTGTTTACTTACATATTTTTTTTGAACGTGATAGCTTAAGTAATTACTGAGAAAAAAAAATATAGAATTTTTTCACCCTTATGCTAATATCTCAAATGGGGTAGCATCGATTGAGCTAATTTTTGGTATTTATAGTATGTGTGACAGTAGTACTCATTTGCTTTAATTTCAGCCCGATAGCTTTAGGGACACTTTTCAATGGCTTATCCGAGCAGAGCTTTAAAGGAAAAATTGGATCTTAACAGGTATTCTAGCTCTTTTACAAAATTCTAGTTACAACTTAACCTTTAAACTCAATTCTAACTGTTTAAAAGTACTTAAAATCCTGATTAGATTCTGAACTTTTAACAAAAATACACATTATGTCTCAGATTTTAAAATTGTTCATGTTACGATCGTTTCTTTTAAGATTAATGATAAATACGAATTTCTAAATGCATTAAAGGATAACTAAACTAATTATATGCAATATAGATCATTTTTTTATGTAGATTGAAATGGATCTGATTATTATATTGTTCTTTAACTATTTTATATCGTTTTAGATCTGAATTCTGAGCTCTTTTTAACATGTGTTATAAAATGAAAAGTACATGCTTGTCTATTCCGTGGTCTGCTTCCTTGTTAACGGTGGAATCTTCAGAATATCCTGTCATCTGGTCACCTTGAAATGCTGGTGATACCTCCAAGCTTCCCAGGACTTGAAAAATGCTGGATGATTTTCTTTCTTCCAGAACGATTTGAATTTGGATTTTCGCCTCAATACCCTCGGTAAGTTATTCTTGTTTTTTAAATGTTCACTTTAAATAAACAGTACTTTCGTTATAATACTTCTTTCTTTTTAATTTCTGGTCACTTTTTTTGTGTGAAATCATTTTATTTCGCGTGCAAATTTAATTTTTCTGGGATAATTTCAAACATACGCCCTTTTTCTTCTCTTCTCCACACGTCGCCCCTTCAATTTTTTTCTAAAATAAACCTCTCTTTTTCAGGTCTTGGCTTTCCAAAATCTTCGTATTACACGAATATTACGGCATTTGTCAGTTGCCAAACATTCATAAATCGATCGATAGGCGTTGAATCTTTCCAACCTCAAGGCACTTCTCGGTATCAATTATTTTGACATTTAATGTAAAAATTATTTCTCATTCAAATATTGGGTGTCTCTTTTACATTTTGTATGTGATTTGTATTAAAAATCAATTAAAAATGCAATTATCTTATTGACAACTGACTACAGATTTCTTTGGAAAAATTAAAATTTTCCGTTTTTGACGATAGATGTCAATAGTTTGACAGATGTAATTTTTATTAAATTAAATGATTTATAGTTTTGCTTGATAGTATTTATTCTTTTTAAACCATCATTTTCTGAAATGAAATTATCTACCATCTGTAGTTTCACTGAAATTAATCCTCTTAAAGCCCCCTTGATAGAGGAGAGCTTTAAAAGGCGAGCCTCAATAAATGGCGCTGTCGTTTAAATTTATAAACAATATAAAACTTATTTGTATTGGAATAATCTGAAATCCATAGGTCCCAAAAATTGTAGACTTGTTGTTCTAGGCAACAAAGAACCCTTTTTTATTTTACTTAAAAAAGCATACGAACCGAGATGTAAATGCGGAAAAAAAATACCTTTTGTACGCTTCAAACAATTCAAAACCTAAGTAGTAATGTAAGAACTCATCCTGCTGAAATACGTATTGTAATTAATGAATAATAACGACTAACAATTTTACTAAAAATATTTATAAATAAAACGGTTATACGCCAAGATCCATGGACATTATAATTAAAAAGAACTTATTATTTATATCCCCATATGACACAGTAGTTTTTCACTAGTTTGAATAATTTACATGTTTTAATTGGAATTACCCAGGACTATGAGGTATGGCTACAAATTATAGTTTTGGTTTTAAGTAAAATTACATGTGATTTTTGTTAATTTATAGAGATTTACGAGTGACCAAGAGGAAAACATTAAAAATAAAAAAAAAAAACAATAAATAGTTTGAAAATGGATTAAAGTAAGAGAATCCGAAACGTAACTGTATTAATGTAAAAAAAAAACAAACAAAATTATATACCGGATGCCCAAACAAATGAAGTTTTTCTTTGAAATATAGCATTGCTAAAGCTGTACCTAAGGAATACCCTTAAATAGGAAACTCTAATTTTCCAAAAGTGTCCGTTAAGTACAGGTTATATTGTACATGTGTATACTTAATTACGTAACTCAATCGTATGTATTTTTTAAAGCAATTTATGAATTTCAAGAATACATTATTTATATAATCCATTTCTAACTAAAAATAAGGATCAAATAAGGGTCCACTTTCTCACAAATTCTCTTTAATTATTTAGACGAAACCGGTTGCTTTAATTAAAAAGAATTCTGAGAAAGTGTACCCTTATTTTCATCGCTTATTTCCTAATTGCTCATGCTTGGTTAACAAACTTTCAGCGCATTTTTATAATTGTGCGTCTTTGTTATCTCAAAAACCCGGTTTAGAAGAAAACAAAATTATTTTAGTTGTATTACAACACAGCAGCTAGCAAGGTTCTTGGCTTGAACGGATTTAATAATTAATATATAGGTTTGAACGAAGTAGAACCCATTTTCTAAAAACAAACCAAAGAAAACAAAGAACTAACTTATTATTTTTAATCCTCCTTAGACCGTTGGAATAGATCACCCTTTATACTAGTGATTGTACATCTGGTTGCGTAACAATGGCAGACGTGGAAAATGTAAGGTCGAGTGTACCAGTAGTGACATCTGCAAAGCAATTGCATTAGTTATATCAGAAATGAGAAATAATTATTCTGAAAAAAAAATTAAATAATGTAGGTCCATTTTTAAGCTAATTGCTATTACTTCTTGTAAGTCTCCGTTACATTTCCACATTTAGATAGGTGAATCATTGTATATAGAACACTACGATTATAGTAGTTTCCTTTAAAGTATTAGATACACATTGTAAACATTGTGAACTTCTCAAAGAAGTAAAGAAACACAAAGCATGATTTTAGAAAGCAGATAAGGTTTAACCTCTCAACACTAGATGGCGACGGTTGCCCAGCGGTAAAGGTATTGGATAATCTGAGTTTTCGATACCATAACAGTTGATCACAATCTCGCTTGCAAAGATTTTTGTTTTTCGCAAAATTGCCTTTTAAACAAGTGGAGACTTCTTGTCCAAACTTTATAAGATTATTGGTACATATTACAAGCTATTAAATATTCTCCATTGTAGGCTTAGAATAGGAACAATGTGATATTTAATTTAAAAATAAATATATTAAAACTTTCATTTAATGTGTAATAAGTACCTAAAAATTGTATATTTTACATTCTTATGTTAATTTTATTAGCAAACATAAAATTGCACACATATTTTTCTATACTTTCCGTTTATATTTTTATACACCGTAAAAGTACATGGAAAAATTATAAATTTTACCAAAACCACTTTTTCCATCACTGTAATTTTCTTACTGTAACTTACAGTAACAATTGCAGTAGAATCAAAAGTTTTTCGCATTTTTTTGTGTTGTCAAAATTTTGATTCTACTGCAATTAATTTCGTCTTTTATGTAAATTTAAAAAAAAATACAATTTATCGAGATATATATCTATTACGGCTAACAACTGGTGTTCGCAAAATTACATGACAAAATTACGTTTAAATATTAAAAATAAATTACCATTTGTAATGGTGTAAAACAAAGTTTACATGATATAGGCATTGTAGTAAATTCATATTATTATATGTGATATTCCCGAATTACCATGGCAAAATCAATATGTACTTTTTTATAGTGTAGGCATTCAACATCTGCTTACTAAGAATTTTTTTTTTTTTTTAGATATCACATAGCCTCGGATATTCTGATTATTGAAATCTTCGGATGAAGGAAGGCTATGTGATATCTAAGAAAAAAAAAAGGTCGTCGGTTCTTACAAAAAAAAAAATCACCTTTTTTACAGAGCTAACAAGAACTTCCGGCAAGTTTACGATACCAGAGGACCTGTAGACCTTAATGAGAAGTATACACGAAACACGATTTGATATTCGATGAGTCAATACAGGATCGCAAATCACCGTTTATAATCACCGTGATTTGTAAATCGCTTTCACGACTCACAACGTGATTTAAGAATCACAGTTTCGCTCACCACTATTCAGAGGTGATGGATTCTGATTTGCCCGATATTCAGATTGCCATTCTACAAAATGAACTTGATTTTCGAATAATAGTGAAAAACGCATTTGTTTATTTTTTATTAGTTTAAAGACGCGGTTTTTACGTGTGTGTTCATTTTCAGGTTGCCAGATATAAGATGATGCTGTCGAAAGCCGTTTCATCGTTTTAAGGACAGAATTTTTAAGCCTCCTTATGGGGTGTTTGCGTTATAAAAGTAATTTGCCTTCTGAATTTTATATTCGTAAATTGTGAGGTTTGGACTAAGCGTTGATGAACTAGCTGGTAAACTTTCTTTTATATAAAGGGCTGAAAGCAAAAATAATTAAAGAACGATATTTTTCTTGATTGCTAAACAAATACATAGACTGAAATTTACTGTTAATTTATCGTTTAGAGACAATAGTCATTACAATGATATAGATGGTAGGGAGACTAATGGCATTATATATACAGTTTAGTATTGTATCTTATTGATGTCTTATTAATTTTCGGAAATATGCAGATGTTTAAAGTATTATTTAAAAATAAAGATTTGCGCTTACTTCTTGTTTTACTCTCATTAAATTTTTAAAACTAACATAGGCCATTTTTTGAAATATATTTAAATATTAGTTAATTATTTTTCTTTTTGTGATCTTACTTATTTGATCTTTGTTACGTTTTAATTAATATTAATGTATTCATGCATGTGTAATAGCATATGCACATATTAATATACACTTAACCGCAAAATTAACGCACCACTTATATATTTCGATTTATTATAATTACAGTCAAAATTATCATACATTTTGAAAAACATATTAAGAATAGAATACACAAACAGAATTATTTCGATAATAACAATAAGTTTGACTTAAATGAATTGTAGGAAATAAACAAAAACTGAAAATATGACTTCTTTAACAAAATCATGTAAAATGATCATTATTATTACGAACACAAAGATAACTTCTTTTGAACCGTATTTAGGTTATCAGTAACTAGTGTTACCACCTCTGGCTGTTATTGTAGCCTGACATCGTCGTGGCATACTTTCAATTAGAGATCTGATGGTTTCTTGAGGGATATCGTCCCATACGTGAATAAGACTTTGTCGCAGCTCGTCTAAGCTGTTAGGTTGTGGATGCTGACTTCTAATCCTCCGTCCCATTATGTCCCAAAGATGCTCGATTGGGTTCAGGTCTGGACTACAGGCTGGCCACTCGAGGATTTGAATATTAACGTAATTTAAATATTCAGTAACAATATGTGCCGCATGTGGCCTCGCATTATCCTGCATAAGAATGAACCCATCGCCAATGTAAGGTGCAAAAGGTATCACAAAAGGTTCTAAAATGTCTGTTATGTATCGTTCAGAATTCAGACGTCCACCATCAACGATAAAAAGTTCCGTGCGAGCTGTTAAAGATATTCCACCCCATACCATTACTGAACCGCCTCCGTATGATGTGGTTTCTCGAATGTTACATGCGGAATATCTTTCATTTGGCCTTCTGTACACTCTTGGACGACGATCAGAACTTACAAGGCAAAACCGTGACTCATCCGTAAATAACACCTGCTCCCAATGATGGATTTCCCAATCCACATGCCTTCTTGCAAAAGCAATTGTTTCTTCGGTGGTTTGCAGATAATCTGGACCAGTAGCTGCTGCCCGAGGTCGTAAATTTTGAGTACGAAGTCTTCTTCTTATGGTATCTTGACTAACAGCAGTGCCATGAACCGCGCTTAGTTGTATTTGGAGGCTTCGATCCTCCACCGCATTTGTAGCTCGTGGCCTGCCTTGGCCACGTCGTCTAGCGTAATCGTTGGTCTCTACAAATCTGTGCAGAACCCTACCGACCGTTGTATGAGCCACGCCAAATCTTCTACCAAGTTCGCGATTTGTTAGTCCTTCATTGGACAAAGTTACAATTTGAACACATTCATCACGATTTAAATTTCGTCTAGCACGTTCCATCGCAAAATATGTATTCCACGAATGACAGTTATCTTATCAATTGGTAAAACAATTAAAAAACAATGCCTACTTTTATTTTAGAAGTGAGGCTTATTTACTTGAAAAACAAGCCCCTCATGAAAAGCTGCTATGATTTCAAAATTAAATAAAGAATACAGACAAAAACCTACAAAAGGCGTGATAATGAACAAATTATTATAACTAATATTAATGAATCGGAAAATATATAATATTTCTTGAAATAAAACCAAAAGTCAGAGTGGTGCGTTAATTTTGGGGTTAAGTGTATATTTGTTTGAGAAAATGTATAATGTATAATAATAATTACGCTTTTAACTAACTTCAAACATTACACGGAGGTTATTTTAGGTATATAAAACCCCAAACAAAATTTGCTGCGGTGCCTAATCATAACAAAACAGGTAGGGTAATAAGAGAATCCCTTAATTTATTCCAAATCACGTACACACATATTTACTACTCTCTCGTCGCCAAAACTTTCATCGAAAGTTCTCCGAAAGTGCAAACTCCTTACTTATTTATTGACGGCTTCACTATATTTACCTATCAAAAGAAATACAAGTTCACACACAACACACAAGTTTCTACATCCTAAAAGTTTAAATTTTGCAGATATTTTATTATAAAACTATAGCCAGGATTGTATACCCATTGGAACCAAAATGGTAGGTATTCTTAAACATGAAAGTTGTTTTTAAATAGATGTTATAAAAAATTGGACGAGAGTGTTTATATAAGCAAATCACCCCCTCACGTCAAAATGCACACGAAATTTCGCGAAAGTCTAACGTTCTGAATACTTCCGTGAATTGCTCGATTTGAAAGAAAGAATACACAATTATTAAATACCTCTAGTTTTTACATTTGGTATTGCAAATATCAGGGTTCCCGTCTGAACTAGAAGGCCAAGAAGTTATTTAAAATATGTAGGTAGGTATGTATACAAGAATGCCTGAACAGTCGAAATTTACGTCAAACGAGCATCTACATCTTCATTATAAATACTTCAGGTGGAGAGACTCTTAAATACCAACATTAGTTGAATAATGGAGTGTATATAATAAAATCAAACTTTTTATTTAACGCAGATGTAAATTATACATATACACTGTATTGAAGAAACAAATGCTTGCTACAGAGATTATGGAAACGGTAGGAAAAGCAATAACAACCAGGTGGGATAAAATATATTCAATCTATAGCATCCATTGGCGGCTCGTTAGGAAGGCTATGGAGGCTAAGCCTCCGCTATTATTTTTAATAAAATAAATCGCGTTTATAATAGCAAGCGAAAAGGTTTAATGCAATCGCTAGATCAATGCGTTCTCGTAAGTGAATGTGTACTTTATACAGTGGACATGTATGGTTGGAAGCTTGTCTTGTAGGTGGAATCGTATGAAATCGGCCTGTTTCGTGCGTTATCGGTCGTAAAACGTTAGCACCCAACTGCCCATGCGGATGCGACTCTCAGTACTAATAATTTAAGAAGTTCTGTTAGATTATACACAGAAAATGGATAAATTGAACGACTTAAGAAGCTGCGACAATATTATCGACTAGCTGGTATGAAATTCTCGAACAATACACTTAGTTTGATGAAATTGAAATAAAAAATGATTTATCTGTGTTGTATAATAATTATCAAATGTTCCGAGAAGGTAAAACTTCAGTAGAGAGAAGTTTTCCAACACTAAAAAGAATTAAAAAGTACAGCCGCAACACTATGAATCAAAATCGCTAAGCAGTATGTCCGTAATATCAATTGAAAAGAGTCTTCTCTATTCATTAACGCAAATGACGTATTTTACGAGCAGGTAATTTATTACTTTGTTAGTAGAAAGAATAGGCGATTTCGTTTAATTTATCGAAAAGAGTACACCATACAGTTTTTCATGTTTCAAAAATGTATTAGATTATTTCCTTTATTTTTTAAAAATATTGGTCTGCTAAGGGTTTGTTATAATTTTTAGAATTTATTTCTGATTTACTTGACGCTTATTAAGAGTTTATTTTAGGTTTTTTTACCTTTTTACTTATCACCTAATCCATTTTTCTATCTAAGCAAGATTTTAGTCTCACTTCTACGTAGTTCCTGCTATAAAAATATATTTTACTTTAATCCCTTTTTGTTCATTTTTTATTCTACACTTACAATGCTATAATCATAACTATAAAAACATAATTTATTGACCGAGAAGAGTTACCTAGGTTACAGTAACCTCCATTACATAAAAGATCACGAGCCGCCACTTATAGCATCATTTGGCGACTACATAAACTTTGGAATTTCGAAGCTAAATTTAAAAAAAAATAATCCCCAAAATTCTAAATTACATAAAAGTCGTTTGAGTTTTCAAAAGATTGTAAACCATGGTTCCAAATTGCATAAATTTTGCCTTCATCCACTGGCATCCTTTTATCGATTTTGAAACGCTCATGGTAACTGGTTTCATTTTGGACGCCGTGTATAGAAAAATCAGATACATACCTAACACTAAATTTATAGCTCACAATTTAGAATAGCATCGGTAGAAATATGTTTGTTGAATTTAGTTTGCCAAATTCAACTTTAAAAGACATGTTTATGGATGCCTAGTTTGTATATATCACTAATCCATTACGTATTACGATTTTGAATCCTTTACCTTTCTAAATTTAGCCAAATATATTTATCGAATATCCACACCGTTACTGTAACTTGGTCTCCAAAATTATACAATAATAATTTTAAATCAGTATCAATATACATATCTCCAAAACGAATTATAAAATATTGTTTTAAAATTTATCAAAGTTGATAGATAAAACTAAATTGTTTAACAATTCATTGACCACGTAATGTTAATTCAAGTACAAGACCTATTTGTGAAATCGTATAAAGTTGAAGCAGACAAAATGCGGAACGTTCAACAAGTTGAACAAGAATAGATCGAGAAAGAGGATCCCTCCAAAGCAACTACCGAGAAGGAGGAAGTTAGATGGTGTTGGATCACTAAAACTCCTGAGTATAGTAATAAGACTGTCAGAGGAAGTAAAGTATCTCATCGTTCATTCTTGACGCCAAGCTTATTTGGGCTCGACATCTTCATAGACTTCGAACCAGGGCGGAGATAACACTTAGGCTAAAAGGAAAGATGGAAGTTGAGAAGATCTGCACCAGTAAAGTTACTATAACTTAACTTACTAAAATACAAAGGCTTGCGTATTTAGAAAAAAAGTCAGCGCAATGAGAAGATATCCTAGATTGCAGAGACTACCAAATGGCAGATATTAGAATGCAATAATATTGCCCATTATGTGGAAGGCAACCTTTTGGAAATGAGATTAGACCACATGATTTCGACACATCTACTTAACAGAAAGTTCGGGGTGGACAAGCTAGAATCAATCCAACTGCAAAGACAGGTTCAAGCAATTGCAATTGATCTGATTTACAGCAGGATTAAAAACCTACAACGAAACTGGAGGTAGAACCTACAGTTAGGTGAAAAGCACAATGACCACCCTTTCATTAGAAAAATAGTCCATGATATATCACGCAGATGCATAAGCAATACTACACTGTGCAGCAGAAATCAATCAGAAAGCTTATGGAAACAAGCCGATCTACATTGCAAGAGACAGTAAGGCGATACAGAGAGCTCTAGCGGCGGTCAAGATACAATGAAGACTGGTTGGTGAATGCTGTATTCGACAACTAAATAGCCTGATAGACCGTAAAAAAGTCACTTTATTGTGGATATTCGAAGGAATTTAAAAAAAAGGATCATTCACTTTATATACAGGTCCAGAACTTGTTCTAGAAGCCCCAAAGAACACAGCACGAGAGCAAGTAAAGAGTTAGGTCAAAGAGAAGCTGAGAGAACACTGGAATAATGATACCAGGCAAATCCATAACTCTATGAATCAAGATCTTTCGACGCAAATAATGTAATAATTCGTGCAGCACATCTACTGTTGTGATCCTTGTGGTCTTTCAAGGGATCTCAACTACTGGGAGGGGTCACGAGTTCGAACATCGCTCTGGTCAGTTACGATAACCACTTTCCTTCCGGGGCCGGTATGATAATTATGAGAGATTTGGCCCTACGAGGGTGTCTGATAAGAAACAAATTGCTTGGGCTTGACCTACACCGGAAAAAGAAATGTAGAGCGTTTTATTAAAATCTACTACTAAACAATTGAATAAAGTAGGGATTATTCCAAATTTAGGTATGCATAAGATAACGCGTATTGTTAACTTATTTACTTTTTTGTGACAAACATAACAGTGTACTTATTTATATTTTATTTTAAATTATAGATTTCCCTTAGGTCAGTTTATGATGGCGTTAATTTTATCTTGCAAACTGTGGACGTCTTGAACATCAGATACTTTTGAATATACCTGCAAGAAATTAGAGTATGCCAGAACGTCGCAGTTTAAGTTGTTTAAAAGATCATTCTCATGTTTAGTAAAGTGAAAAACCGAAAACTAGCGAAAAAACTGAATTTTTAGATGTATTTAAGTTAACTAAAATGTAATCAAACATTTTAGGTACGTAAAGATGCGTTGGAAATATTTTATTTTGTTTTCTTTTATCGAATTGTTGGTTAGAAAGCTTGAGAAATCTAATATGCATTCGATTTTTTAGAATATTGATTTTTTTGAATTTATTTCTGTAATAGGTGTTGTTCATATTAAACAAATAACCATCAGGCAATCCAAAACTGTAGTCAATTTAATGTAATTATTATGTCGATTACCATTTTTCCAAGCCTAGACCCCACTTCCTAAACAGCTGCTCTGATCTAAACATTATTACAGCATTATCATTAAGTTTTCTATTCTTACGCTAAATATATGCATTACAGAAATTATCGTAAAGATGGCATGACTTCAATTTTACCCCAACAATAATCTTATTTTCAGTATTAGTAGCAAGATAGACAGGGTTATTAAATATGAATCTAATAGATTTATCAGGTAAACATCTTTTAGGACCGTAGCATTAAAACGAAGATTCCACCAATGCGCGCGGCATCTAGTGGCGTTGTAAGAGCAGTGATGCTGGATAAATCTTTTAAATTATTACCTTTTAATTGTTATACTTTTATCGAATTCTTGGTTAAAAAGCTTGAGAAGCCCACGCATTCCAATTTTTAGATGAATGAATGGGTAAAACAGAATTAAAATTCACTATCCTGTTGGTGGTAGTAGATTTTAAATAAAAATCATTCAGAATACTGCCATTCTATTCTAACTGACAATTAATATATCCAAAAGGGCAGTCCATTATTGTTTTCAACGTTAAATTTAAATTTTAGTCTTTGGTAGACTGAATTAAAGATATTACATATTTGCTAGTTTTCTTAAAATCACGAACAGTTTTGTACCACCTCCATAATTCTGAAAAACTAAAAGTTTGCAATTCAAGATTAATTATTATGGAGGTAGATATATAGTTATAAACTTTATATTCTCAATAGTTTAAAGAGTTTAAAAGGAGATAATCTTTTCTCACTGTTCGCAAGACTGGTCATAATAGTTTCTAAGATTTCAGAAAGAGCAGAAGTAATTGTGATTGTTAAAGTATAGTTGGTAGTAAATGTTTAGGTTGGCAATCTGTAATAAGTATAGTAACAATAAATTACAACGAGAGATGGTGTGAATTGTAATAACGTAGGTTAACTGTGTACTCAAATAAAGATGTGCAAAGGTAGTGTTATATAGTTTATACTCATTTTCATTAAAGCATATGATATGACAATAAATTCAAATTCATCACCAGATGTATATTTCAAATTTAAATATCACAATGCTATTTCAATTAATAGTTGATGGTTTAGTTATTCCGTGCCTGTATTGTATACTTGTTTTGTGTTCCCATATTCTAAAAACGTATCAACGAAGTACAAAGTTTGATATTTATTATGCTGAAAAACAGAAACATTGCCTTGCAGGGAGAAAAAATATGCACGTGTGAGAAAGTAAACATAAGGAAGCTAAAAAAATAGCGATGAGTGCACTAGCAGAAGAAAAGAAAACAGGAACACAAGGAGGTACTGAAAGATTACTAATTAAACTTATTTAGGTTTCAAAATAATATAAATATATTTTAATATTAAAAAAAAATGATAAAGCGTTCACAGAGAAAAATCGGCATAGTAATATTTACACATCACCGTTGAACGAAAATTGTAGTAAGGATTTTTACTATTTTGCAAAATTTTAAAACAACGTCGCTCCAGTTTTGCATACCAGAGATACAAAGCAAGCAATAAAATTGTTAGAAAATATTGTGAAATGTTTTACAATATTTTACAACTAGTAAATATAGTAAATTGCATATGATGAAGTGAATAAAAGTTAGAAACGAAAGTATTTGTACTGGGAAACTTTATAACACTCGAACACTAGTTCACGGATCGAATTAATAATAAACTATAATTGCAATTTTCTGATTTCCGCTAGTGCTAAGAAGGACATTGGTCTGCCAAGATCTTGGACATGCCTCAAAATTTACGAATTGCTGTCTCTGAAAAGCAAAAGACGTGCATCAGGCTGTCGACATGGCAATAATAATTATTCAATTACGTCGTTGGATTGATATATGGATGTATATACTGGGTGGGTAGCACAAAACTGCTGTTCTCCGATCAATCCTTTAATTTATAAAAATTCACATGCAACTAGTTTCGGCCTATGCCATCTTCAGGTATCTGGAGAAGCAATTTTAATAATCAATTAAGTTAATTATTAATTAAAATGATAATTACAATAAAAATAACAATAAAGTTAAAACAAAACAACAATACAAAAACAAAGACTCCCAAATAATAAACTTACGCTTGTAGTATCTGTTGAAACTAATGAAACTTGTCAAAATTTTTTACATTTAATAAAGTATTTTAATGAAGTGTTTTATATATAAATGGGAAAATTTATTATAATAATTATATCCTCCAACTGCCGACATCTTCGACATCCCTCGAGATTTACGTGTTGTCGTTAATGAAATCAACAAATAAATCCTCAAACTAATAAAAGCTCGTTTATTTTAGAGATTAATTAGAGAAGAGAGAGAAAATTAAGAAATAATCGGTATAAAAAGCGATCATATATTGTTTTTTTACTTCTAGTTTATTAATTTAACATACCCATTAATTTGAATATTATTAAGAAATAAGGGTTACGGTAACCACAATTGTAGTTGATTTAATGTTTATCAAATTATGTTTAAATTATTTTTTTCCAAACCTAGCCCACACTTTTATAAACAGATTCCCTGATCTAACCATTATTATTACAGCCGAGTTTTCTACTAATTCAATATATGTGTTATACCCATTCTTGTAAAGATAGCGTTTCTCCTATTTCATTCAAATACGGTTATAAAATTTGGATTTGATGCATTTACCAGAAAAAAACATTGTAAGTCGGCGAAGGAGAATTTGCAAACGTCACATACAGAACAAAATAAATTTGATTTCGTTAATTTATTTTGTTCTGTATGTGACGTTTGCAAATTCTCCTTCGCCGGTAACGCGAAATGTACGCAAAGTGCTACTGAAAATTCACTAATGCATTTGCGGCAAGCAATATGTAATTTATGCTCCTGTTACAGGTAGGTTATGTCAACAAATTGTGCAACAAAACTACACATTATGTTACAAAAAACACACTATACAGTAAATAATTATTCACAACTAGGTATATTAATTATGGCAACAATGTAGTTAATATGTACGCAAAATCTTAATGTCAGTTCACTACACAGATTTGTAATAAATAGTAGCAAAAATAGTGTCAATATTTTGTTGACGATTAGTTGCAACTATTACTACTTGCCTAAAGTACTACCTGCACTTAATGCTATTGTAATATATAAGTTATGTCAACATAGATTGTATAACAAAAGTGCGCATTTGGTTGCAAAAAAATGCGATAACTTTCGTCAACAATTTTTTTTTTGGATTGATGTATGGATGTATATAGTGGGTGGGTAGCACAAAACTGCTGTTCTCCCATCAATCCTTTAATTTATACAAATTCACATGCAACTAGTTTCGGCCTAGGCCATCTTCAGGTATCTGGAGAAGCAATTTTTTATAATCAATTAAGTTAATTATTAATTAAAATGACAATTAAAATAAAAATAATAATAAAGTTAAAACAAAACAACAATACAAAAACAAAGACTCCCAACAAATAAACTTATGCTTGTAGTATCTGTTGAAACTAATGAAACTGGTCATTTTTTTTTAAATTTAATGAAGTATTTTATATATAAATGGGAAAATTTATTATAATAATTATATCCTTCAACTGCCGACATCTTCGACATCCCTCGAGATTTACGTGTTGTCGTTAATAAAATCAACTAATAAACCCTCAAACTAATAAAAGCTCGTTTATTTTAGAGATTAATTAGAGAAAAGAGAGGAAATTAAGAAATAATCGGTATAAAAAGGGATCATATATTGTTTTTTTACTTCTAGTTTATTAATTTAACATACCCATTAATTTCGCTTAAACAATAAGTACTCTTCAATTAACAAAGTGAATATTATTAAGAAATAAGGGTCACGCTAACCACAATTGTAGTTGATTTAATGTTTATCAAATAATGTTTAAATTATTTTTTTTTTCCAAATCTAGCCCACACTTTTATAAACAGATTCTCTGATCTAAACATTATGATTATAGCCAAGTTTTCTACTATTTCAATATATGTGTTACGCCCATTGTCGTAAAGATGGCGCTTCTCCTATTTCACTCAAATACGGTTATAAAATGTTGATTTGATGCATTTACTAGAAAAAAATGTTATGCCGGTGAAGGAGAAGTTGCAAACGTCACATACAGAACAAAATAAATTTGATTTCATTAATTTATTTTGTTCTGTATGTGACGTTTGCAAATGCTCCTTCGCCGGTAACGCGAAATGTACGCAAAATGCTACTGAAAATTCACTAATGCATTTGTGGCAAGCAATATGTAATTTATGCTCCTGTTACAGGTAGGTTATGTCAACAAATTGTGTAACAAAACTACGCATTATGTTACAAAAAACACACTATACAGTAAATAATTATTCACAACTAGGTATAATTATGACAACAGCGTAGTTAATCTGTACGCGAAATCTTAATGTCAGTTTACTACAGATTTGTAATAAGTAGTAGCAAAAATAGTGTAAATATTTTGTTGACGATTAATTGCAAATATTACTACTGGCCTAAAGTACTATTTGCAACAAGTGACCTGCACTTAATGCTATTGTAATAGTATTGTAATAGAGGTGGAGTTTCTGGGAATCACCATCGATAGTGGTTTGAAATGGCATCGGCATATTGATAACCTGTGCGGTAAGCTATCCACCGCTTTGTACGCTCTTGGAAGGGTTAAACGCGCGGCGACTGATGAGGCAGCTAGGATGGTTTACTTTTCATATTTTCACTCCATTCTGTCATATGGTATTCTGTTTTGGGGAGTGTCGGCGGAGGCGGACAGGGTATTTGTGCTACAGAAGAAAGCAATCAGAATTTTGTGCAGCCTAAGCTACAATGAAAGCTGCAGGTCACATTTCAAAACACAAAATATACTTACCTTGCCGTCGCAGTACATCATGTCCGTCGTTACTCACACGCACAACAACAAAGAAAACTTTGCCTTGAACGGAGATAGCCACCACTATCAAACAAGAAAACGGGACGAGTTGAGGATGCCATATCACAAGCTCACTTGTACGCAGAAATCCGAAAACTTCTGGGAAGCTAAACTGTATAACCATCTTCCAATGCAGATAAAACAATTACCGCCTTAACTTTTGTCAAGCGAGTGAAAAAACTGCTAGTGGACAAAGAGCCGTACTCGATTACAGAATTTTTAAATTCTTGATTTTTGCTTTTACTTCTGTTTTGTTAGTCTTTCTTTATGTTAATTATTTTGTTTGCTATATACTGAATTCTTTGCTTGTTATTTTTAATCTTTATTTTATTTTTATATGTATGTCTATGTATATTTTATCTTTGACCATTGTACAATGTAAAAGATAAAAAATGTCGACAATGTATGTAATGGTTAAATTGCACAAAATACACTTAAACAATAAACAACAATAATATATAGATTATGTCAACATAGATCGTATAACAAAAGTGCACATTTGGTTGCAAAAAATGCGATAACTTTCGTCAATAATTTTGTGGGAAATTTTAATACAAGTTGTGCTCGTCCCTATATGTTCAACAACTTGTGCGAAATTTTATAAATGTTTGAAAATTGACAACATTTTTTTTCTGTGTTGGTTTAACATTGTTCGTATTGTGTTTCATTTAATTATTTCGGTACCTCAGGACAAAAGTACATATTTTCTTGTTTTTGTGGGAACCATCTGACCTGAAGTCTCCGAAAACACTGCAGTCTCTTGACTTTTTGTTTTTAATCCCCACTTCCTTTACCAATCATTTGAATATCGTGATACCCTATACTACTCTGTACATCTCTCGCTGGTTGATCGAAGTAATCTCCTGGGTTCATTGTTGGTTTGTCATTTTGCGTCTAGAGTCTCGCATTCACTCAGAGTATAGTAAGTGGCCTCTGTCATTCTATTACATGGTCTGCAGTTGATATCTCCAGTGTTGATCCCAATTTTCTGTAGGTGTCACTTCTGTGTACAGCGTCTTATTAGGAGATTTGTTACTGTGCTAAGATGATTCCTGAGCTAGCAGTAGTTCATCAATCAGTCTTCCTTTTTGATAGTCCCTTATTAAGGGTTTTCCATGAATTTGTCTGCTTGTACTATTCCAGAGTTCTTGGTGTTTCTCTTTCAGCGTATGATTAATCCCTACCTGCTCCCACGCTGTGTTTTCAGGCAATCCTAGAACAGGTTTTGGACTTGTACATAAAGCCGATGATCCTTAATATGTGAAGTCGTATTAAGTATGTACTAAATATAATGTTAACGAAAATGCAATTCTAATATGAGTTATAATTCTTCAATTGACGATTTCATAAGCTTTTCTTTATGTAACTTAATACGCTTCTGCTCTAAGATACGAATAGTTATACACATATGCGTATATATTTCAAGATCCAGAATATTCTGCTGTCTCAAATTCTATTGTTCATCAATCAAAACTGCGTAAATAGCCATAAATATGAAACGATTTCTATTACGGATATTAATTTCTCTGCCTCTCCAAACGCACCTATCCATGCAAGTCGAATCTAAATCCGTGCCTGATACATGATCTTTCCTCTCCGCGATATTTTTCATTCATAATTAGGGAGATGAAAATTTCGGCTCAGTTGACACAGTTCGCGTTTTATTTTTATAACCTGTACGTGTCCTGAGAGGAACACGTTTCAACAGGAGCGCCGCTGCTCTCGTTTTATAATATATAATTAGTCAAAAGGTAGCGTTTTAGGTGAAAAAGAACGAATAAGAAGTGAATTTATACGCCGCCGAAAGACAGACGTACCGAAATAGACCACGAAAATTGTGAGATTGTGTCGTTAGCGTTACAAGTTCACTATAATTTTAAATGCAGTTGGACTTCGCATGTAAACTATTACAGATCGGTGGTAGGTATTGCATATTCGTGTTTCTCGATAAGTGCATTAATAAGAATGCGGTGGCGATGAGTCGCTTTCGATGTCCTTGTGAGTTATTCTTAACTTAAAATTGTTTTATTAGTTTCCATTGAACATAAATTTGTCGTTAGTGTTCCTATTATTATGATCATCGTAAATCGACCCTTTCCAAGTTTCTGGATTTGCATTCCAAGTTTCAACCGTTCCTTGTATAAATTCTTTTGACTACAACTTTGCTTTGAATGATGTTCTAATAGCCGGTTATTTTGGACGGAATTAACTAATTCAAGCAGACAATAACATATTATGGGGGTTTCCAAAAAAAAGAAATCAGAGGAATTTTTTTCAATTGACCCGTATTTCGTGTTATGATAAAACTTGGACATGTAGAATTGCAACCTCTCTTCTTCTCGAGTGTATTAGAGCCGCTTTCCTGTTCTAATACTTGTGTTGTTGGAATCTGAAGTGGAGCAACGAAATGAGATAAAGTGAGATTGAAACACTTCGGTTTGGCGAAAAACGATTCGATACTTAACAAGTAGAGAATTGCTTGACAATGTGAACGTTGCTCATTCGATTTTCAATATTTGGGAGAACTAACGATTTCGATAGCGTAGATAGGAAATTGCGTCTCGCATCAGATTTGTCGAGTCCATCGACTTTTTTTTGCAAATGCAAAATGCAGCAAATGTCATCACGTGCCACATGTTGCAGAAAAAAGGCGATAGGAAGATAGGTGCAGACGCATTGTGCGTGATGTTAACTGGGGGAACGACAGACACGAAATTAAAAATGTGAACGTAATTTGGTAACCAAAGTATTTTACATTTCATCAGGCAACATTTAAAACATTATTGAATAAACAAATGTAATAAATAAATATAACTAAAACTACTTCTTTAAATAAATGACATTTCAAATTTTATATATCTTTTCTTTGAATATATGTGACATTGTTTGCATTTTTTGTTGAAATTATGTTTCTTTACTCGTTTGTAAGCGAAAACGTAATTATTTGCAAATATGTTTTGTGATTAAATTTCGTTTTATACAATAATTACACGGACGTTATACCTATAAGTGTACTTAATATTTAAAAGAAAAATAACGTAATTGAAGTTTAAAAAAAAAAAACAATTTAAAAGGGGTATGTGCTATTTTTTTTATTTGTACTCTAACGTTCTAAAATGCTTCTTCCTTTATCATTTTGTTCCTGCAATATTACTTTAGTGTTGGTTGTCGCAGTCAAATTGATGATTTTCATTACCTAATTGTAATTTTTTAGGGTAGTAGCGTTGTCAGAATATTTGTGACCTTTAAGTGTTCTGATAAATATTGTTTGATCTGTCCAATATATACGCCATTGCAGTCCTTACATGGGAGTTTGTCTACTATATGGGTTTGTTTTTGTATTGGTGTATTTTTTTGCCTGAGGACGCTTTCATAGTAAATCGAAACATCCCGCAAAAAAATTAATTAAATCAAATAATATTTTGTTCTCATCTTTATAATATTTCACCCAATCCACTGAACTACGACAATGTTTTTATTGTAGTGATAAAATTTGATTAATTCCTCTGAGAGGTTGTGTATGTATGTACATAGGGTAAGGGTAGGTATTTATTTTGTGAATTTAAAGTTTATAGGCATGTAAGGATTATTATTATAAAATTTATGAAACCGGTTTTTAAAAATGTATAAATGAGTTTTCTGGCTATATGCAAGAATTTCTTTTATTTGTATGAGATTCATAATCTGTATCTTAGACTTCCTAACTAAATGCTCTATCAGCATACGGAATGACTGGACTTCATTTAATGTCACTCAGAAACTACTTGCATTAAGCTAACCAAAATTTAGTTAATTAGCATTGTTAATAGTTAATTAACAATGCTGCTGGTTGTATATTCTTAGTACAACAAATTTACATTGTTATAGTAATCCTGGCAAGAGTTCAATCCAAGCCTTTGAAACGTATCATGTGAAAAATAATTGTTGAAATAATTTAGTTATGATAACCAAAATTTAAGTGAAATTAACCAAATCCTCTTAATTAGTTCAAATATATTTTGTGCTTCAATTTATGAAATTTCGAATATTCCATTTAAATAAATATTTAATTGAGCCAACTATAATGTTGTTTTAACAACGTACTTATTTGAGGGAGACATGCGGTCGATATTGTAAAGCGAAGTGTTTGTTCCTCATATTGGGGGTTGATTAATACATGAAGTATTTAACGCATTTACTGTGCTACATAGGGAGAAAACGGCTACAAAATAGATCGTGCTACTATCGTACTGATATTCTTCAATTTCTGCGGTCGAAAACGTAATTTGATTTAATGCTTCGGATTTGTCTATCAAACTGCATTTTTAGTGGAATGGAAAAAAGACTTGTTAACTTTGAAGTAATATTAAAGGAACTGTTTTCATTGTTAATTGGAACAAGTTCAAACTGTAATTTAACTAAACGATTTAAGCTAAATTCTTTCTTTATAGAACCCGAGAAATTGCTTTGGTTTAACTCAAATTTTGGTCATAATAACCAAAAAGAAATCAACAAAGAGCATTTTGTTAATTCAACACAGTAACTTTTCTGAATATGGAAATCTATTTATATCCAATCTATAGTTAATTATATTGAAAGTAAATATTTGGGCAGAAAAAAAATGGGAAGCTTTAAATAACTGAATTCTTTTCTACTATATTCAAAAATGTTCGTGATGGTAGGCAGATTAATATAAGCCGACATACAAGAAGCAACTTAAGACAGATATTTCCGTTGCCAGACCTCCTTTACGATTTCCTCCTTACAGAAGAGAACACGACAGGTACGTCAGCTTATAATAATGTATCCTATAAAAATTTCGTCAAACGTGTTGATCGCAAAATAGGCGGGCCGCCTTTTCAAATGTAATTTTCGGCGTGGGGAAGAATTAAGAAATCGTGTCACCGGCACCGACTGGGAGATTATAAATCTATACCTGCCATTTTAACACCCCCCTTAATGTGGCATAAGTAAACGTGAGATTGCTGTGTGCGGGATTTGTCGAAAAAACATCGAACACCCACCCGAAAGATAAATCTCTCTGTGAAACCGTCGGTTTCCGACGCGTTTCTCCCAAGTCCATTGTCACTGGGCGCCTTTTAAAATCGAAACCTCGGGGATAACGGCTAACGGGATTTATGTAAATCGTGCGGGAAAAAATCAACTCACAGGTGATATCGATATTTTCTATTCCCGAGTATCAAGTTTATTTTATAAAGAAGTGAGAAAATGCTTCATAATTTTTCTCACGGATTCCCTACCTATACAAACAAGTAGTGAAGAGTTTTTAAGGGACATAGTGTCTATAATAACTTGCTCAACTGGCGCTTCTAATATGATAAACCAATATTTTGCTGCCTCTTAGACTGTACGCTACCATTTATAAATAGGGTTAAGGTGTATTCATTCTCAGTTAACTCATTATTGCCTTAAAGATATAATTAACGTGAGAATGGGTTGCGTTTTATTGCACTTAGATAAAAACCGTTTTCACATTTCTTACACGTACGTTTAAGTCTGTATGTCGCATTGTTCTATTCTATTATATAATTTATGAACCATTCGACATAGACCGTTCCTCGATGTGTGAGAATATAGAACCGACTATTTGCAAATATAGTTAACATAAACATAATCGTCTGTTATCAGTTCAACAATGTTTTTGGTATAATTTTTATCAGTACCATTATTACAGTGTAAATCCTATCCATTTCTTGTAATAGTTACGCGAATTGGATAGTTTAAAATACAAAATTAATTATTGTATTAAATATGTGCGTTGTCTAGGAAGAAGGGCGTTCTAAAGGGTATGTATTGAGGCCTATGCTGTTTAGTTTACATGTTAACGACCCAAGCAACACTGTACATACATGAATAATTATTTATAACGCATAAAATAACAGAATGAACGTTTCATATTAGTTAGCACCTAGTATAATAAAACGTAAAATATACAGAAGAAATTCAGTTGGTCATACATCAATAATTAGTACATCATAGCTTATATTTCAACACTATGTAGCATGGATATTTCATGTATTATTATATTAGGTACAAACCAGATATTAAAATTGAAGAACAGCGATTGTTGGGTAAGCAGTCGAATAAAAATGGATTCCTTTTATCGCCCAAATCATTTTATTACTTCTTCAGAGTTAGCTATTAAAACTTAAAATACCCAAAATACTCGCAGTTTGTAATAATATGGACAAATAAAATCCGCTATAATTCATACTATACAGTGGTTTGCCGTGGTTAGAAGTACTAAAATTAAATATTATAAAGTTAAACGTTAAAAAGTTTATTCTCATTATTTTATTATGTCGGGGTTTGACTACACTAAGCATTCGCTATTTCTGGGCTTCGCTTGACCGTCCTTTCACATCTTGTGATTGTCCTGTTAAGATTAATATTTATTTGAAATTTTAACTTCATAATGCTTAATCTTTCATCAATAATTTTGTTAAGTCAGTTCGTAGTATGTCTTATTATATACTTTACTTTTCTACATTATTGTACACTGTGAGTGTTTTGATATTTATAATTATTCTATTAATTACGTTTGAATTACAGCTGTCTTTGAAGAAAAAACAAATTGTTTGTGAAAGCTTAGATGGTAAAAAGAATCTTGTTTTAATCAATTTTGGCTGTATACTAGGGTGACCAAATCATGGATGAACTGGAAAAAAATGGGACACGCCCAATGAAGATTTGGGAGGATACCCTAAACTATTTATTGAAGTATGCTCATTTTAATTATTTTGAGACTTAGAAATCCTTTTAAATTTACCTCCCCTCTTGTAATTTAACTTAAGCCATGTGGCATATCATAAGCGTCGGCAGCGGGGTGGAGGGGGAACAGTGCAGCCATCACGCGAGCCGACATCACTACTGGCACTGGCTATACAATTAGCCAAAATATCACTTGACGTTATATTATAAATTAGGAAGTTTTAGTGATTTGAAAATGTGTTTGGTTTTAAAAACGGATCATTTAGTCGCCCCGAGAAGTTTTTTTCGGGACACCGGGTACGATTGTGAACAATCTCGTTTTTACGGGACGTTTGGTCACCCTTACCAACAACAATCGCCCTTTTTATGTCGCTACCTAACCTTTTGATTAAATATTTATTCAACTATTTTGACATTAATATGCGGCTATTTGATATATTTATGAGGAGAAGATTCTATCGTTTATTATTCAACATAATGTTGGTTATATATATTCTTTCTTATACATTGTACCTACATAATTGTAACCATATTTGACGGCTCTTATTAATGAAAACATAAGTTTTAGTAACAGCCTGTAAAAATATATTCTAAAGCATTTCATTTTACAATAGCTTTTTCCAAAAACTTTAGACGATAATATCATCACACTTGATATAGTTTTAAATACACCCAACATAGCTGTTTATTTGTCTATTCTACAACGCTCCTTTAATACAATTTAAAATTTAACGTAAGTATTAATCAGTTCCTTGTTTCTTTCTTTCATTTGATAACCAACACAAAATGAAAAGGTGGTTCAACACTGCCTCGCTTTTTGTTTTAACTCTTTGTTTCGTCTTACACTTCTCAAACGAAAAACGTATTACAATATTTTATTTAAAATAAGACTAAAATAAGCTGTGTCACATAGAAAATTCGCATGGCTAAGCATCTATTTCTACTGATTAATTAACTTTTTACTACTGTTAACTATTATCCTCGATTATTTGATGACCATTATAAACAAGTGTGGAATCTCTTTTCAGCAGTCGAGTTGTATTACATTAAAATTTGATTCCTCACACAGAATAATAAAACTTTGGATAAATTATCCTTTTTTGCGATTGTGTCTTTTAAAACCCTAATTTATAAAAAGGTTTTCTATCATCTGTGTATGTTTACATTTTAATATTAGCATTTTTATAAATTAAATTTGTTGTTGAATTTTTGGTCAACATTTAAACGATTAGATTTTATCTTGACTAATTTTACACTATTCAGATTTTGAAGTAAATAAATGCAATGGTAGGTTTTCTAAAAAAAAAAATACGAATAAACCAAAATTCCAATTTGATTTATGGAATTATACGGATACATAAAAATTATTACTTTTGATTGAGTTAAAGTTAATGCTCTGACAGAATTTAAAATTACGATTAATATTATTAAATTCAGGACACGACAGTGCGTTGCCCTCATTTTTAAATGCGATTTGTTGGTATTAAAATTTGACGATTGCTTGCCGTAAATCCACTGATAGGATCTACAAATGAATTGTTTCATCGTTTAACACCACAATGCACCTAATTTCATAATAATATATACTTAATCCATGCGTTTATTCCCTGTTAACGACCGATAAGGAAGCCTTAATTTCAATTGAGTTTATAGCTAGATATTATAAAGTTACCATAACCTATTTTTCAGTGTCAAAGAGTCAAGGACCACGCCATAAAAATATTAAACTAATTATAATTTATATACCTATTATTAAGATCTTAAAAATGTAAGTATGTAGATATGAATATTATGATAATTATGTTTTGTCTAAATTAACATGTTACAGGAATATAATTATAAAAACCTATTTCACTTATTTTTAAGCTTGCCTAATTTTATACCATTACATTATTTAATTATTAAATGGGCAACGAATTTTAATCACGACAGCGAATAACATGAAAATTACATTAAGAAAAACTATTAGGAATAAAAGTGAAAATGCAAAACAAGAGAGTAACAAAATAAAACTCATCGTTTCCGTGGGAACAGGCCAATAGAGCGCCTACAAAAATAATAGACCGTAGAATATCCTTTGCCTGATAGATTGTTGATTTTTACGCTTATGTGGTTTCGTGTTTTTTACCAGGGGACCGCTTTATGTGTTCTAATATGCCCCACAAATTTCCTTAAAGCTTGTCTAAACACACGGTTAGCATATTTATATAGTGGTGAAACCGAAAACAAATTTGTGTAAATACATATGCATGTAATTCCATAAAATTAATTCATTTCATTTAGTTATTAGCATAATTGTAATATTTATTTAACCTTATTGAACTGATTTTTTTTTTATATATTTTACTAATATATTTTGTATTTGTTAAATAATAATAAGCGCAATAGTATAACAAAACCTACTACAGGACTAACAACTAAAAGGTACTTACATAAGAGTAAATAGCCCAGTAAACCAAATTCAAATTTCCCGCAATTATTTTTAGTAACTTCAACATTCAAGCATGAAATTACCTACGATTTTGTATTAGATTAATAGTTATTTGAATACGTTTAAGTTGAAGTTAGTAAATATAATTGCGGGACATTTGAATTTGGTTTACTGGGAGTAATATAGAAAAAAGATGCTAAACAACAAAAATACAAATATAAGATGCGCCAAAAATTAAGGCACTATACTAAAGTTAAATGTTCTTCTCGATATTACTATTAAGTAAAGAACCCAATGAGCTAAAGAAAGTATCCATGTCTCGCATAAATTATTACATACTTGAATCATAAACAGTACTGGGAAAAATATCGGGCATAGTCCGGATACTTTGGAAGATCGTAATGTTGGGCTGTGTGGGTGTAGAATGATCCAGAATAACGTTAGAGTGTTTACTTTTCGACGGAGACTACGTCTTCCACACTTCTTTCTTAAAAAAGGATGCAATTTTCAGGTTATGTCACCACACAAAACACATGGAATTTTGGGAAAAAAACCATTTATCAATGACCGTTATAACCGAGTATTAAATTGTTCTAACTAACTATTTTCTTGAAATAACACCTTTCCATGTATTATTTTTGTCAAAAAAAGTAAAGGTACGTTTGTATTCGCCATAAATGTAATCCTGTGACACCTTGTGGTGACCAACGTACCAACATAAAAAAAAAAACGCTAGTGAAAGCTGCAGTTTATCGCGAATACAAATGTATACTTTTTTGGCAAAAATAATACATGAAATGGTGTTAGTTTCAAGAAAATAAGTTAATTGAAACAATTTAGTACTCGATTAGAACGGTTATTATTTGATAAATGCGTTCTTTTTCTTTAAGATTATCGCGCGTTTTCTGTGGTGACAACCTAAAAATCGCTATCTTTCTTCAAGGAAAAAGTGTGGTAGACGTGGTTTGCGTCGAAAAACAAACATTTTATCGTGAGTCAGAAGTCATTCTACACCCATACAGCCCAACATTACGATCTGCAGAGCACCGGCGCTATTCCGGATATTACCCCAGTACAGGCAACTTGACCAACATATTAGTTTTGGGTAGTGCATTATAGATGGTATAAACATTACGTGAAACAGCTCTAGGTACAGCAAAGTTCAATTTTTGCAAGATATGTGAACAACCTATGTAGTTGTAAGCCACCTTACACAAAAATGTTAGAGCAATACTTAATGTTAGCCTGATCGTACCGCAAGCTCAACAATAAAGAACGATCACAAAAATACTCATATCTGTGGCACTAGTGACACTACACGCCTTAAAATACTTTACCACAAATTCCATTACACTGAACGCACACAACAACAACATGATAACAAAGCTATCGTCATCAGCAGTAACACTGAACTAAATAACTACCCTAAAGCTATGCTGATTTAAATTTAAAAATAACATGCTACAGGGACCACGGTCATGATTGATGACCGTCATGCTTTATTAATCACTAATCCAAACTTCAACCTAAACTAATTTCTTTCTAATAAACAAAAAAAGGTTAAAATATAATGGTCCTGGGTCTGAAATCATCATCAGGAAGTCTTTGTCTTAATAAACTTCCATATTTTCATAACAATTTAATAGTGGGTGGTTGTTTACATTCTTAAGTAATTCTACATTTGTCAGATAATGTTCTTGACAATTTTCTTCAAGCATATGTAGGCTACACTATTTATCGTACACTGCTCGAACAGAATATTCGAACGGTACGAGCAAAGAGTAGTAGATATTGTTATTGAACATATGATAAATTTCCAACCACAGTAGATGTAATTATTTTATGTACACACCTGTTTGTAAATCCAGTATATATTGGGTGTTAATTAATTTGCTTCGTAGGCGTGGTAATTAGGTGTATAAATTTATTATCTGGTAACTGTATGATTTCAATGTAGTTTCCTTGGTATCGATACTACTTCAAAACGGTGGAGACGCATCCCGGTATGCATAGTCGTGCGCCAGCATTTCGCTAGCCTTTCGCCAACCAAAAAACAAAAAAAACAAAACACATGTGGCGAAACACTAGTAAAATAATGGCGCGCGACAATGAATACGGGGTCAGTGTAGCTTGTATTAAATAAATGAGTTGGGTCCATGGAGACGAGGTGGTTGTTGATAAAAATCTTCTTCAAATTTTTTCGTCAAGTCAAATCAATCAAATTATATTTCCGTAATATATCCGAAATCAAAGGGAATCTTCATTGCTTCATTGTTAATTGATATGTTTACCATGGGGGTAAAAGTATATGGAAAAAACGTCAAGATTTTTCAACATTAGAAGAAATTTTCTGTATTAACATACCTTGTACCTTCTTTTGTGAATGTACTAATCTGCTCGTCCTTGAGAGTATTACTACATACCTTGGCTGTTTGGAAGAACTTGGATTTCCTGATACCTGCTTTGTACGTTTGATGGGGGTGCTTTTCAGCAACATTTTTGGTTTGTCACTGTGAGGAAACCCCATTTTGAAATTCTTTGGGGTGAATGCAAGCTGATGTAGGAGGTATTTTGTCTAGTTCATGTTTCAATTCCTGTATAAATAAGTAGTTAACATTCCCAAAACTTTGAGGTTATCCTTTACATTTATAAAGGACAGTTTAAATTGAAATTTTAATATGTATATTAGTTGGTGAGCATGGTTGATGAATTCATTTTATAACGGAAGATTTAAAAGTTGTTTTGATATTTAAATTGGAATTTGAGAATCCAAAATATACTGGATAGTAGTTGATATTTCATTTAAATATTGAAAATAAGTGTACTCACCTTGAGTACTTTACTACTATACTACTACTATACTCTTTAAATGTTTTTGATATAATATTGAATAATAAATCGGGCATGTAATTGATATTTACAATGCTCTTATTAATATAAAAGCATTCAATACATTAAATGATTAAAAGTAGACTGTATATTTAATATTTAAAAAAGTAAAGTCCAATAATATACAAATTATTTATTTAGAAGGCACAAAACGTACAGCCACCACGGCAACATACCGACTCATTCGTTAAAAATGGGAGACGTTATTAATGCGCATAACCTGCAGTGTTAAAATCGAGGTATTGTGTAAGCTCTTAGCCATCTAGTGAAGGGGGATTGTTACAACGAACAAATTAATTATAACATTAAACATTTAACATCTTTTCATATTTACAATTTTGATCAAATTTATTTACTATTTCTCATTTAAATTTCCTCCTTTGCTTTTTTCATTTTAACGTTAAACTTTATAAAAACGTGTTTACTTCATTGCGTACTCTCGTATGTATGTGTCTTCAGTCTGCATTTCTCTTCTTACAAATCAGTTGTCTGAATTCGTATCCGTGTAGTTTGATCCTTTTAAATTTCAAATTTTATATTTTGATAATTTTTAATTATCCGTCAATTAGTTTTAATATGTGTAACTTTCCTTTGACTTTTAAATTTTTGCATCTGCTATAACGTAAGTAATTTAGTAATTTAATAACTTTCTTGCATTTTTGTAATTATTATGTTTCTTTTTTTAACATTTAGTCGGCTCTGAAGATGGTTAGTAAGCTGAAACATGGCAGCCAATATAATTACTTGTAAACTTTGATTGAATTTCTCTTACCTGTTGGTTTTCTCTATCATTAATTTTTTTCAGTATTTTGAAAAATACACATGGTATCCGTCCTGTTGCATCACCCTATCATGAGTAAAAATGTGGGCATATGACTGCAAACTATCCTTAAGGCCATTTTTATACGGACATTGTCCTTATGAGACGTACAGGGAAAGATTGGAGGGAGAAATTTGATTGGTAAACACCGTGCGGAATACTAAGATGTCATCTATACTTACAGGCAAATGTACCCATACTTCCAGAATTTAATAATACTTTGATGGTTTGTTGAGCTTATAAAATGATATGACATAGACCGGTTTCTATTCTCATTGAGAAACAGTTGTGGGTGTGGGAAATTGGTCTTTAGGGAATCTAAATTTAATTACAGTATATACTTGCGCATAAAAGTGTGTGAATCGATCTCAATATTCTGATTTATCAAAAAAAAAAAAAAAATTTAAGGTAATCTTTTTAATCGATCGTATAATTCCATGCTTCATATTAATATCGATTTCTTGCGCTTGAAAAGCCATTTATATCCGAGTATACAGCAGTGTTGGGCAAAATTTATTCAGAATAGGAATGAAAATAAATTGTCAGCTTCCTTGTTCTTATTCAGAAATAATAGATAACTTTTTATTCAGGATTATATTATTCAATAGTGAATTTCCAGATTCATTTCATTCATTATTCAAATAATTATTCTTCATTTGAATAAGTACTGTTATTCAAATAAATATTCCTATTCGAATAATCGTTTTCATTTAAATAACTGCTTTCATTCACATTGCAGCCTAAAAGCTACATTATTCCAGATTGACGTACTATGTTTTATTTCAACAGATTTGCGGTAGCTGGGGTTGGTGCAGGGAGACATAACATTCTTTTAACCCCACGGGAAGAAGGGGTTTTATTTTGTAGCTTAGAGCAAAAGTGTCAAATCTTTCCTTGAATTTAATCTTTTAGCAACATCGACAGGGTACCTTTTTTTAACCACTAGGACTAGGTTGGGTGAAAAGAGACTTATTATACTTTTCAAATGATGAAAATTTAAAGACTAAATGCAAGGCGATAATTTTTTATTAATATATTGGCAGGGCACGAATGGGGGAGACATAATTTTGTCAGCAAAATAGTGGGATGGAAGCGATGGTTGATGAAGAAGTCGAACTGTTTTTTTTTTTTAAAGATGGAATTTAGTTTTTTAGTAAGTTCGGGAAGAGACAGAGAGCCTTTTTTTAGTATCGGGATGTGGTGTTCAGTGGGAAGAGTGTATTTATTTCTTAAAGCTGTGATATTTGTTTTTTAGCATAGGCGGGAAAGGAAAGGGATAATTTTTTTCTATATAAGGGGTTGAGTGGTCGGTTGGAGAATCGCTCTGATTTTTTTCTTAAATGGCAGAATATATTTTTCAGCAATGTTAAGAAGCGGTATAAATAACTTTTGTCATCATGAGAGGGTGGGGAGTTGGTAAAAGCGACGAATTAGTTTTTTTGAATCTAGAAAATTATTTTTTGACGGCATCGGGAAGGGAACTAGATACTTTTTTGCAATATCAGGGAGTGGGGATTGATAGGGAGGATGTATTTATTTCTTAAAGCAATGATATTTGTGTTTTAGCAACGGCGGGAAGGAAAAGGGATAATTTTTTTTCTATATCAGGGGTTGAGTGGTTGGTTCCAGGGTCGTATTGATTTTTTTCTTGAATGACGAAATATATTTTTCAGCAATGTTAAGAAGCGGTATGAATAATTTTTGTCAACATCAGCAGGTGGGGAGTTGGTGCAGGAGGTGCATTAGTTTTTTTTGTATTTTGATAAGATTATTCTCATCTGCCATCTAAGTAAGAGTATATATCTTCAATATCAGGAGTGGGGATTGATAGGATTGGATTTATTTAAATTATTATAGCTATAACTGATATGTCTATAACACAAACTAAAAAAGATATCCAAAGATTTTTACGCGTAGTAACAGCTGTAGGTAGATTTATTAAAAGTTTGTCACACAGAACACAACCTTCAAGAGAAATCATTAAACAAAATAATATCTTTATATGGGGTAGTAAACAACAACAAGCATTTATTGAATAAAAATCAAACCAAAAAGTTTTTCAATATTTATATACGTATTCAATACATATATACATGCTAATTACTTATAACTAACTTACAGAAAAAAACATTTTTAAATCAGTTCAAGCAGTTTCAGCAATTCCATCAGTTCAATCAGTTCCTTACAGACAATTCTTCAAATAAATTAATGTATTTCTGCTATTAACTGTAATAATTAGGAGGAATTTTTCCCCAGAAAAGTTTTTCTCCTCACGCAGGATCGAACTCGGATTCGAACCTACATTCTCTCATTTACCGGACGAGCGCTTTACCAACAATACTGAACATATGTTGATATTAGATCTTGAAAGGCCGGCAAGACGGCAAATATGGTAGGATTGCAAGCTTTTTACAGTGAGAAATTACCAAATTAATTAAAATTCCTCCTAGTTATTACAGTTAAAACATTAAAAACTATTGCCGCCGAAAAATACAAGTAAATTACTCCTTTCAAATATTTTATTATATGTGGGTGACTGTTACATATATCAAAAACTGCGTACTTAACTTCTTTCTTAGACAATCAAGTAGACAATATATCTCCTTATTGCAATAAATTTGAATAGTGGAAAAACAATTTTAGGGTCAGGTACAGCCGCCGACATTAATATTTAGCACCATCAAGGCGTCGAGTCAATGGTTCAAGTGCTAAATATTAATGTCGGCGATTGCACAACTATTATGGTATTAATCGCAACCCTGACACGTTCAAGCGCAAAAATACTTCTATTCTTTGCAGCACATATAAAAACACGGGTGTTAAGGTAAAGAAAAGCGAGCAGTTATACATAGGTGCATATTATAAGTACCTGGATCAAGTTTATTCCATTATTTGAATGACGATTTATTTCGTGAGACAATTATTCCAGTAATGCTTTATTTAAATAACGTTTCATTCAATAATTCCTTATTCAAATAACGCATGACCACTTCATTCGACAATAACGTAATATTGAATGAAGAATAACTTATTGAAATTTCATTCAAATAATCATTTGAATAAAAAATTATTCCTTGATGCGCAACACTGGTATACAGTGATAAAGCATTTTCTTCCAAAGAAAAAAAAAGATACATTCTTTATTATACTCGACTGGTAATATTTTTCCGAAGAAATTTAATGGCGAAGGGGTTGACAACCTTCCCGAGGATATTCTTTTACAGGGTCTAATAAAGTGTCCTTTTTTTTTAATAGCAAAGAAAAGACGAGGAAATTTTTCTTTAATGTTTTCTGATACCGAAGCGTCCCGTAGACGCCGCCTTTATCGAACGATCTTGGCGCCACAGGCAAGTCGCGGCGCCGTTCGAAAACACTATCAATTTACGATGTCGTCTGGAGTTCTGAAAATTGTATCACGTTGGAAGGGCAGTAAAGGGATTGTTTAATTATTGTTGGCGTATTCGCCCTTTAATAACGATTTAACGGCTGCTTGATATCTGTCGTTAAAATCCCTGTGGGAAATTAAAAGTATCCGTTTTAATCAATGATGTAACCGACGGATTTTTTTTTTATCAGCATGTCTGCAAAGATAATGTCTGAGTTCATATAACGTGTTGGTGGATAAATGAACAGATTTGTGTTTTAACCATTATCAGTTATTTTAAGTAATCTGTTAATCACAAATATCCTTAGAAGGTATGATTAAAGTATCATACAAGTTAAAAAAAAACATCGGCAATGCACAAACAAGTTTGACCTTCAATTTCTAATAAATAGAAAAATATTTTGTAGGTAAAATGTGGTTTAGAAATCGTATTTTAAGGACAAGAGTTAAAAATTTTGAAAATTAGGCAAACCGTGAATTAATAACACATACAGACAGCACAGTCGAAGGCAAAAGACCTCAAGTTTCACGAAATCTTTAAGGAAGACAGCGCTGAGGAAGACATTTACAGCAAGTTTGGGAATGGTTGAGTAGATTTAAGAGTAGATATAACCAGAAAACCATTGAAGATTAATATAAAGACTAAATTAATCACCTGGCCAGTTTAATACAGAAACGACTAAGAAATACGAAGATAAAGAGGGAACATCAAAAACGTTTCAGACGTGGGAGATTGACAGTGGATCAAGCTTTTACATTGAAATCCAAAATATGGCTGCCTTCTATTGATTTAAAAACATGACTCGATTTCCTGGTAAGATTAGAAATTCAAAAAAAAAAAGATAAATAAGCTTGCTGAAAATGGCACTAAAGAATATAACAAATAAAATTTTGATAGACGGCGACGGCAAGGCACCCTGCACCTTGCAGCAAAGATTTCTGGGAAATTCTTTGCCACCGTATATGAAGAACAGTTCTAAACTGTCTGCGAGGTACTAATAATTATAGTTTCTATGAAACTGATCCAGATAAAGGTATTGAAATGTTAAAGCTAGTTTGCGAATTCGGTCAAAAAAAAGACAAATAAACGTTTAAAGTATTGCACAAAATTGAAAGAATTCAAGTTGTTATAATAATTAAATTTGCCAAGAACGTAACACTAGAATGACCGCAAATATTCCAGAATTGAAAATATAGTTAAGGTAAAGTCAGGTAAGTGTGTAACCGAGGCAAGTGTGTAGTTTGTTTATATTTATTTTTAAAATTGAAATACGCACGTCTTTTTTTCTAGTAAACCGTTGATAATTATAAAAGGTGTATCTATTGAGGGCTTTCAACTGAGCATATATTACGTACTTCTATGTGTAAAATTTATCAAAATGTCTTATTATGTGAACAGTGTTACATTTTCTTCGCACTATGCAATTTTTACTACACACTTACCTGACTTTACCTTATCAGTTTCTAAACGACAAAATAACTGTAACTTATTTTTTTTTCTAGATTCCACTATAAAATATCAATATTTTGAATGTTACTTGAGTTATAAAGGTAATTTATTTTAACTCTCCATTGTATACAAATAATCTTACGTCAGTATCTTGTAACATTTTAACGAAACACAGGTCTGAAAATATATTAATATGATAAGAAATCATGTGCCAGTGATCTACGCTTTTTGACAATAAGGAAAACGGAACAAATTAATACAGAAAAAATCGATCATATTCATATTTCATGTAAGTAACAACAATGAAGCAAATGCCTTGTATACGTTATGCATAGCACAATAAATTAATATTATAATAGCAAGTAAAATAACCATTAAAATTAGATGGTACTGAGAAGTTAATCACTTGAGTTAAAAATGCTTTGCACAGGGCACTTTGATGTGAATTGCAAATTATATAATAATGGTAATTATTTACACAAATTTAATTAATAATGTAATTTTTATTGTGAGGAAACATGACCAGCACCAACAATTTGTTTCTTAAAATATAAAATTACTTATAAAAACTATGAATGTTTCAAACATATTATATGTTTGGCGGCAGAGTTTCTTTAAAAAAT
The DNA here is from genome assembly GCA_004143645.1 of Protaetia brevitarsis. Classification (NCBI taxonomy): domain Eukaryota; kingdom Metazoa; phylum Arthropoda; class Insecta; order Coleoptera; family Scarabaeidae; genus Protaetia; species Protaetia brevitarsis. Next base: position 310,711 of record RXPK01000286.1, on the reverse strand, counting down.
GCCTCAAAACTGAGAGAGAAAATTTTAAAAAAATCAGCAAGTACGTTAAGTACTCGAAAAAAAATTATCATTTAAACAAAATGAGACAATGTTTAGTATTAATTGCACCATATATCTGCTTAAATCAATAGAAGAGTAGCATATAGAAACCATATTCGAAATGCGTTCTTTGGGAAAGTTGCTTCTAGCAACTGTAAAACTACGTCCTCGAAAACAACGCTTCCTTTATTTTCTACAGCGAGGAAAAACCAAAATTGTATTTTTTTTCTGAAGTATTTTTATTTAATTATATTGATGTTTATTATATGATATGCTTTACAAATCAATAGCTTAGTTTATTTATTTCTTGTCAGAGGCGTTGAAAGTATATGCAATTATTAAAGATTGCCCTTAGTCTAAATTCGGCCAAATAAAAAATTGGCAACATTGGCGACATTAACTCTAACCGGCAGTAGGTCAATACAAGTAATACAGGTAAGATATAGAGTGTTGATATAATACGAAGGGAGGGGGGAGGATGAGATCACGTGGTTTCTTCTTCTCTACATTCACATAGAGTAGATATGTAGTTCGGGAAATCCCATGTAAATAGTTTTTTTTTTTTATTTTTCCTACAAAACTGCTCAGTTTATTTAAATATTTTTTAAGCTTTCCATTGAAAATCTTCACCAAGAGGTAAAGAAGTCCCCCGTGTATGTAATAGCCAAATTATTGGGGGTGACTTCCCTGAAACATCTCTTAAGAATGTTAATCTACAAAGACATTGCAAATGTCGACGTATTGCTTTCGAAAAGAAATTAGTTTTTATTAAGGTAGAATGTTGTAGATAATGGCAATAATTTAGTTAGGTAATTAATCAGTTTAACCAGAAAAAACTTGAATGTATTGTAGAACCGTTGCTATCTCTTCCTTCATCCAAGGAGTTCGTGCCCATAAGATAGCTCAGTGTTTTGCTGAATGAGATTATTTTCAGCCTTCGCAAAGTTTACGTGCCTGATTCTTATAGCGACAGCAGATTTGAAGAAAATATTCTCGCTGTGTCCTAGTCCTTTAACCTCAGTCGGCATTCAGTCCCATCAGACAGCTCCGATTCTGTATAACTGCTTTCTCAATTTATAATGGCTTATAAAGACACAAACAGTAATAGTATATTTGAAACCAAGGGAGGAAAGTCTTTTATTGGAGCCCAAGGCATTGTAATTGCCCAAGGCTTGCAATAGCATTTTCCTCACGTGGTTTCAATACTATTTTTTCCCAGCCAGTCCAATTTTAACTAAATGTCTAAAAATAATAAAGACATACCTGTGAATGACATGATAGATAGTAGACTTAATCTGTCAAATATTTTTTGAGAACTGTCAAGTTAGCGTCATTTTTAAAAGTGATTAATAATAGTTTAATTGAAGTTTAATATCTAATAATTTAGCAATTATCTCATAAATGGGCTCAGACTGGGTCGAATGTACTAATGTCATCTATCAGTAATGTCACATATTATAAGATGTACAGTTACATCATGTCAATGTCACTTATTTTTCCTCCCTAGGATGGAAAGCTGTACTTTACCCCTAGTATAACGTTCCTCCCTCAAAAAAAAGTTTGTTTTCCGGGTTGTTGAGCCGTGGTCTTGTGGAATTACTTCCGTACGTTTCGTTCATAACTGCGGTGAACATCTTCAGCGGCGAGGTCGAAGTTTCCTTCGCGATGGCTCGTCGTTTAGTGATCCGACCTTGGCACTTTTACATTGAAGTTCAAAGCAGTTCCTTGCTTCTAGCATGATTAGGTGCGATATACTACTTCGCATATACCACACCAGAACAGCTGTTCCAGTGTTGGAGCAGTTTCTGATTTGCCCAGAATGTGATTTGCTCTTTAGCTACGGTAAGTGCAGGTGCACCCTTTTCCGGAAGGGTGTCTGCTTCTTCATTGCCGATAACAAGTGTCCAGGTACCCTGATCATACTTTATTACTCATCCTCAATGTATTTAGAATGTATTTACAACCCCAGAACAGTTTCGTCTGACATTAATGGGCATGGCAATAGTTTAGTGAATAGCGGTTAACCGGCCATTGTCTAGTTACAATTTATAACTGTCTTACGCCGATTAACTAGTTAAATATACAGATTTATCAGTAATAAAAGATACATACATAACAAACTTCTCGTTATGGATACCCCATCTTACACTTTTGCCCAGGATCAGAAATAACATGATTTTTTATGAAAATCATTTGATTTATATTACTACGCATTCATTAAAAAAATGAGCGAAAAAGAAACATACGAAGTTCAATAATATACTTAATATTTAATAAAATGATCTATTATAATTTCCCGAAATTTATGTTCAAGGAAATCTATTCCTAAAAGCAATAAATCAATTTACCTTGTATCAAATAGGCGCTTAGGAAAATCCGAAACAATTATTCCATTTTATCTTATCCAATTCTCGGTACGATCTCCATGCTTGTGTTGCTTTATTGCATAGTAAACTAACTTATTATTTTGTTTTCATTTCCTGCAAAAGTTTAAACTGTTTTAATGTTACACTTATCTGATAACGAAAAAAAAGCAATAAACTGATATAATTTGAGCGCCTAGTAATACTATGAAAAGCTATTTAAGATATTGCAAAAAAAATTATTAAACTTCCAACCGCTATTAGTTAAATTAACTTTAACTTTATTATTAGAAACCTATCACTCTTTTAATCATGTACGGTGACCACTAGAGAAGTTCGAGTTTTATTTAATGCTAAGTTTCGGCAAGAAAACAATTAATTATTATTAAAAATTAGTTAAATCGATTGAAATGCAAAGGAACAATGCAGAAAAAGCTTAAGCGGTATCAAATTATTTTCATAATTCCAATTAATTTAGTGTTTTCCTGTTTATGAAAGGAAACAATTCTATTAATTTCAAAAGTTACTTGAAAATATTGCGAAAACCTAAGAATTACGGCTTTTCGTTGCGTGTTATAATACTGAAAAGAAAAAAAAACAAATATTTGAATTTTATTCAACACTTGGGTTGAATTCAAAGTAGTTAGAGTAGAATATTTAAAAAAAATACCTTCAGCTTTATAGCATATCTACTATACAGAGTGTTGATATCAACTTTCTTATTTTAAATGAAGTGGTTCAAATTTAACGAGTTCACTGAATTTATTGAGTCATTCGTAGTCATTTTAACATTTAAATTTTTGACGTTTGCATATTAACTTTTCAATAAAAATAAAATCAAGTATTTCTTAGCTAAATGCGACACAATACTTTTAAAACAGCATCGACTGCAGTACAAAACTCTACACTTATTATATAATAGGGACTTTGTATACATACATATACATAGGTGTCCTTGATAATTTATGAAATATTAGAACCTTTAAACGTAAAACTTTGAAATAGTCTATACAGGAAATAGATAATAGAGTAAGGGTAGGAAGCAGAACAACTGAAAGTTTTACAACATTCACAGAGGTCGGACTGGGAGGAATTCTGAGACCACTGCTCTTTATAATCGTGGTGAATGAAATATCGAAAAGGGTAAACACCAGGACGAGAGGAACCCATATAGGACAGAGAAAGCATAGACCGGTATTTATACATGAGTGAACTACGCCGATGACTTACTGATAGTTGCTAATAGTAAAGAAGAACTACAAAACAAAATGGAAAAATGGGCCAAATAGGAATAGCAATAGGAAAATACGTACTACAAATAAATATAGAAAAGACCAAAGTAATGGAGATAGCTAATCGGACAGAAGACATACAACTCCAAAGACAGGGAAAACAAATAGGAAGCGTGAGAAAATTAAAATACCTAAGAACAATTGCTAACTCGAACGAAAGGGGAAATAACAAGTAGATTAAGTAAAGTGAGTGCATTGTACAGAATTCTATATAGATAATTTTTTAATAAAAAGGAAATAAGCCAAAAAATAAGAATTTTTCCTTCGTTCCTATGCTCACATATGAAAGTGAGTCATGGGTCCTAACTAACATGTTAAAACAAAAAATAACAGCTTCTGAAATGAAAATTCTACGGAAAATTGCAGGAGTGACTAAACTAGATAAAATTAAAAGTGAAATAATAAGAAGTGAACTGAAAGTGATGAATGTAACAGGAAAAATTGAACAACAGAAACTGAGGTGGTTCGGACACGTTGTTCGAATAGACAAAACAGAACAGCGAAAGTAGTATGGGAACCAGAGATTGGGAAAAAGCGAAGAAGAGGAATGCCAAGAAGGAGATGGAATGACGAAGTGGCAGAAATACTAAAAAAGAAAGGATTAAGCTGGACGCAAGCGGAAAGTGAAGCTGACATAAAGAAATGGAGAAAAATTATTAGCTCTACACTGACGGTAGAAGAGGTTGCGGATAAATAAGTAGAACTTTTGCGTAAAATTTCCTGAAATATACGAAAAAAATCTATTCTTCTCTATTATAATTACGGCTGGTTTAACTTACCTCCTGTAAAACTTGGCAATGGGAACAAAAAATACAGGCAGCAGGTGAATATATATTTGATCACCAACACTGATCTCGATTTGGAAGGAAACCAAACGCCACTAATCAAATGTCACCAGTAAAAATGAACCTCCATCTTTAGTTAACCTTAATCCAAAGTTTCAGTGCGATACATTTAATGTTGTAAATTCTCAAAGTCCACAGGCTTATTCGAACAATTAAATTAAACAGACAAAATATCAGTGCTGTAATTTTATAACTTTTTCGTTGCAACAATTATCTTGTGGCTTTCTGTTATCTGCAGTGAAGTCCACATCTAACTTACTCACTCCTTAGTATGAAGAATTCAAACATGGACGAATGAGTCTTAGTGACGATCCAAGAGCAGGTCCCCTAAAACATGTCAGTCACCTAGGAAAAGATCGATATTGTGCATAAACTCATCAAGGATTATCGATATGTGATATATTGTGAGATTAAGGAACTCAATTCAGAAAATTTTACATTTTGTGTAAAAAAAAATAGTTTCGCGGTGGAAACTATATCTGTTGCGTGAGCTGAACTGACGAATAATTGAAAGAAGCTACGGTCAACTGGTGTCAAATAACTCCAGACCGTTTCAAGGCAGGAAACTTTATAGACGTGCACAACATCATCAGTGGTGATAAATCGAATAAATGAATTTATTCACATTAACTCGAAAATAAACGCCAATCCTCTGTTTAAGTGTTCCAAGGTGAAGAAAAGCCGACAAATCATCGGTCCTCGCAGTATATCCAAAAGGATGGTGGCGACATTTGTCTCAAAAGCCGATCATGCAGTTTCTCTGCAAGATCAACGAACTGTTACTTAGCTTCGAAAAACCAACTTCGAATGGCGAATCATCCTGCATCAAGACAACGCAGAACGTCGAATTGTTAAACCATCCTCCTTACAGTGCCGACCTATGTCCCAATAATCTCTTTGCTTTCTCGAAAATCAGGAACGGACCATTTTAGTCACTAAAAGATGCGATCTATTCCTTAAAAAGCGTTTGACTGTACCAACGAACGAGTGGAATAACTAGTTCCAGAGTTGGTTCGAGAGCATGCTAAGCGCATTAATCTTCATACTACTACGAAAAATCCTTTCCAACTACAACACCAAAACCGTTTTTAAACCTAACTCTAAACTTTCAGACTCCTTTTCTGTCAAGGATCGTAATTCTTTTGAATCTCCTGGTGTTTAGCGCATTTCATGCTATTACAAACATCCCCATAACTTGAACTTTGGAGACAGTTGTCTCCTACACAACACCTGAAAGTCCTCCACTGATCCGTAACTCATATAAACCCATCCCCGTTTATTAGTTTTCAGTTTCAGGTTAACAGCAGTAGCAGTAGCTCTGAAGATGTCTCTTACGAATGTAGAAGAAACGTCGGCTAGAAAAAGCTCCAGGAGGCGATTCAAGCCCAGAAGCTCAGCATAAAGCACAGTATTGGCAACGACCGCGGAAACCCACGTGTTAGTTCATGTAAAATACTTTCGAACACAATAAAGTCTTTAAAGGTATCTACTGTTTTATTCCAGCTCTATATGCAATACTAAAAGACAGCTCTCGTACTTAAAGGTCAGTAAGAACTGCAAATCTGTTGCATATATGAAGTACAAGCTTAGTGTTAATGAGATCGTGCTTAAATTGGTTAAATGCAATACAAGCAGTGCCCTATCTAAAATTAGTATCAACTAATTACTTGAAAGAGCCGCTGGCAATTATAAAGCTCGGTTTCCAATTTAATGTGTGTTTTGTTTCTCCTGGCGTAAACTTACGCGGCGACTGTAAATTATTACGCAAACTCCTATACAAAGAATTATTCCGGATTATTTAGTATTGCGCGTAACTCCTTTGATGTGCACCCGTATTATAAACTACAAAAACAGATTCACACAATTCCCGTACGCGAGAGCGCATAGTGGCACAGTGTTCGATAGTATAGCGATTACGAATACGGATAAAAATACGAGTATTGTTCGAGTATTTTTGAATACACGAAGAAGGAACCATCAGAGTGGCGGTGGTTGGGAGCGCAGGAAGGCTGTACTTGGGACGATGTGACTTGTTTTAATGTAGAAAATATCGCGTTGTAAGAAACGATAAGTTATTTTTTCCCAAAATACAACCGCTCTAGTCGGATAGTGCGTTCACTAAATGTTGTCTATTTTTAAGCGCCTGTGTGTTTCCTCGAATTAAGTCAATTTTATATGAGAATTGAATGGCAAATAACAGACACAGTCGACTTGTATTACGTAGTGTACAGAAAACACTAAACTACAATACAATTTTTACATTGATATTGTTTATTGTTAGATTTAGTGCTTTTCCTAGTGGAAGGGTGATCAATATATTTCCAGCTGCAGTCTGTTTCCGGTTGTTGCATCCGTCTGTAAAACAGTTAATTCTTCGTACCTGTCTCTGTAGTTAAATTGATTCTAGCTTATCCGAGCGATTTCCACCTCAAAATTTCATGTCAATCTGGGGCCTGTTGCATAAAAGTACAATTACAATTTACAGGTGATACTTTTGTTACAACTTCAAAATTTGACATAGATATATATTTTTGCAAAACCCCCGTAAGTCAAATTTTGACAGATTGTAAAAATAAGCACCTGTAAATGGTAATTGTACTTTTATGCAACACGCCCTATTCATTCTAAAAGATTGAGAATAGATAGAGAATAGATCTCGCCCGAAATATTTCTGCCTGATACTCAATCCTCACATGTGAGATTACATGTAAACTCGTTCCTCCTGTAGTTCGCATCTTCTGAACCACGGGTCGTTAACCCGGCTAGTTCTTAGATGCTTTTCAGGACGGTGTCCAGTTATCCCAACCACAGTAATTGGTTCTAGCTTCTTTTTGCATGGCGCCTGAGTAAGGTTATCAGAGAATCTAGCATCCACCCATACGGGCCTGGACCATGAAGTGTCTGTAGTGCCTCTCTTGGCTAGTCGGTGGTATTACATGCCTTATATCCTATGTCTCGGCACCAAATCAGAGACACCATGTAGTCTCGTGCCAGTGCATTGGAGATGTTTCAGTCTCTAACTAGTTTGACCTAGTTACGGGTTCAAGCGGTCTTGATGACAGCCTGGCTGTCAGTCATTTATTAATTTTTCTCCTTATGTAGCACCCTTTTGCAATCATTTTGGCACAAGCTGCAAGCGCGAATACCTCTGCCTGGAAGACCGTTGTATGCTTCGCCAGGTTTAGGATATCCCTATAGGCTGGCCCACAAATACCGGCTCCTGTGCCATAAGCTGGATTTGATCCATCCGTGAAACCATTATCAATAGCAGTGATCTAACTCGTGCCTGCCTCTGTTCGGTAATGGAGATTTTCCCTTAGCTAAGATATTTCGTGCATGCCTGTCCGTGGCATTGCAGCAAGAGCCCGTCCAGTATCGTACCCGTAGTATAAGTGTGCCCTCCCATCCTAAAGTTGGGATGCCACAGGTTGTTGGCTTTTAGTTTAAGGATCGCATTAACTGCCTCCACTCTCACATAAAGCTCCAGCGAGGGAAGGCCCACAATGGTCTCCAATAGAAGCAGTCCCTGTGCTGTCAATTACACCAGTGCAGGTGCCAAATCAGGACAATTATTCTAACGAGTTTGAATCTCGTTCTGGTCAGTTTGCCGAACGTCTTTTTCCGAAAGAGTAATGATGATTAGGAAAAATTTGCTCTCGCTGAGGGACGCCTGGACAGACCCAGGAAAAGAAATCAAAATAGATCCTGAGGTTATATGTTAAATTTTAAACCATTTCTTCAATGGCTCTTTCGAATATAGGTACATTACGTACTAATCTTCATTAATTAGGAAACAACGACTACCTAAAAGTTGGCAACAGCCCAAAACGTCTAGTTTTAGATAAAGACACTAATCATTTTATTATTCTAGAGAAGTAAAAATAAAAAAAAAATGGATGTTAACTAAGCAAAGCGTAAACTCTGTATATTTTTCTGTTCACTTTTTTTGTCTTAAACCTAAATTTCTATGATCTCTAATTAACTGTATCTAACCTTAAAAACGTCCTTGCATCTTTATTTATCAACAAATCTACATAAAAAATCATTATTCATTCAGAGAATTTAACGGAAATAATTCCGCAAAAATAAAAATCCTTTTTTTGTTAAAAGGAGAAAAATGTATATCTTTGCATCTTCTGAGTTACAAACAAGAATCTTAACAGCGAAATAAAAAAAGATTTTAGTAAATGTTATTCTTTAAATAAGATGTGTATGTTTGTCACATGCTGTTGCAAGTACTAAGATTAAGTACTTTCAGTAACCAATGCAAATTATCTGGTGTTAAGTAAGGACTAGAAACATTTAAAAAGTACAGTAAGTAATAAGTAATTTACTTGAAATTAAAGTTTCAAGTACTTAATACAAAGTAATTTACCTTTAAGTACTTTAAATATTTTAACTATTATACTAAGTGATGAATATTTGGAGTAAATTAATGTACTCTAAGTACTTTTGAAATAATTCAAGTATTTAAATTAATAAGCGAATGTAGTTCAAATACTTTTGAGCTATTCCAGCATTTTTATGTTAAATATTTAAATACTTGCTGTACCATAATGTAGTTAGTAAAATATATTTTCAGTGTTCTGCAACCAGTAAGCAGAACATAATTTTGAGCATTTTAAACAGACTGCATAATTCTTGATTTTAACTTATTAATACATTATTGGAATTACCGAGAGAATGAGGCGCTTAATTTGCAAACGTGGATCTTCATTCGAATTAAAACAAGTTTTTGTAATAAATCAATATTAAATAGTGAAAGACAACACAACATATAACTTCACTAACTACAAACTACAAGTAAGTACATAAAACTCAAACAAAACGGAAAAGCCAAAATACCAACAGCAGGTTATTTTAAACACATGCATTGCTTTTGAGCAATACAAGTTTCTCAAATTTCTCTCTTTCGCTCAAATGTCTTCTAGGAGCATTTATAGTTTGTGCAAAAGCTTCCGCAGGAGCTGAAGAAGGCACCAGTGGATTAGTTTGTTCATTAAGTTAGAGTGGGTCTATGTGCGGGCACTTGAGCTAGGTGCTCATTGTGCATCCTATTAAGTTTCTTAGTTTTACTTGAGCAGCTTGGTGTTCTCTATAAAGCCCGGTACCTTGCCCAGTGGAAACTTGAGAACCTTCGAGGGCTCCAATAGATCTCTCCCGAAATATTTCTGCCTGAGTGCCTTCAGTTCCTCACATGTGCAGATTACATGTAAACTCGTTTCCTCCTATAGTTCGCATCTTCTACATCGCCGTTCGCTTATCCGGCCTGTGTTTGTTAGTAATGCTTTTTCAGGGACAGTGTCCAGTTACCAACCCAGTAATGGTTTTAACTTCTTTCTTACTGCGCCTGAGTAGGTTATCAGAAAAACTAACATCCCCATCCCCTATCAGCGCTTTGGTATAGAGTTGACATTCAGTTGACCTCCATTTCTTTGTACTTTCTTTCAGGGCCAGATCTCCCTTCTTGCGGAATCCTTAGTAATCCCACATACGGGCTCTGGGCCCATGAAGTGTCTCTTAGAGCCCTCCTTGGCTAGTTCGTCGGCTATTACATTGCCCTTTATATCCTCATGTCCCGGCACTCAAGACACCGTGTGGTCTCTTGCCAGTGCATTAAGGGATTGCTTGCCTCACCTAGTTTCGGGGTTCGAGACTGCCTTAATGACAGCCTGGCTGTCGGTCATTATATTAATTTTCCTCTTCATGTAGCCCCCTTTTGCAATCATTTCTGCACAGGCTGCTGCAAGGGCGGATACCTCTGTCTCTTGTCAGTAAATTAGTTATTTTATAAAGATTTTCTTCACATTCAGCATCTTCTTAAAAATAATAAATCGATATCCTTCCTTTGGGTTTTCATCTGCTGGTACCTCAAATTGATAAATTTCTTACTCAATAGCTGCCTCTAATGTCCAAGATTTAATATCTTTCACACTAAACAAAATTTGACGGTCTTGCAAGTCACCTGCACATTTTAAATGTTGAGACGGTTACTGCAACTATTATCGCAATTTTTGATAGATATAAAGTTGAAACGTTTTCGTAAAGAATCTAAAATATTCTGTAGCGGTTTAGCTAATAGCTCAACTGCCTACTGCAGTTTTATTTTTCCTAATTTTGTGTACAACGATATGATGCTAAGGAGAGGATATCTAGCAATAGAGGGTTTCTGCTATAGATTTCAGAATCTTTTTATATTCCTCCAAATAGAGTATTCTCTGTAATTATTGGAATTAACAGTTTATCACAGAGTTTGTTTAATTTTTCTTTGCATAAGTAAGTAATTATAGTCTGTTTTGGGTATTAAATTTAATTCGATAAAGGTATGGTCACTTGCTGCTTCGAAAGTTTCTGTAACAGTAAAAAATTGTATAACTAGAGGAACGTTAGTTTCTTCGATAATATTTTCTGAATCCGTAATTAGTGCCTCAGTTTCAGAAATCATATGTTTTATAAATATCGTATAAAAATTCTACAATCCTGACATACAACCTCACTTCTGTGACATGATAAAGCTGCGGATTTCCTTTCTAAACTTTCCCTTAACCAGTGGCAAGTAACTCCCACAAAACTTCTTACGCGACCATATATCTGCTGTTGTACATACAAAATCGCATTTTGACAAATCCAGTTTATTTTGCGTATTGGAAGTACTTTTTACATGACGAAATACTTTGAATAAATAAAAGTACTTGAAGTATGTTTTAACTACTTCAAGCACTTTCTTTTCCGAACAAGTATAAGCGTCCAGTACATTTTAGGCAGAGTACTGGCAGTAAATTACATAAAGTAAAAAAGTACTGAATATTTTACTTGAAGTACATTTTCATTGGAAGTAGACTCAACTCTATCACATATAAAATAAAAAAAAAAAACATATAATACAGTTATGATTAGAGGTGACTTCATTTTCAACGTTTTGCAAATATTCGTTTAGGAGAACCACAATTATGTGTTTGATGTCGAAAAATAGTATTGTATCCGTTGTAAAGGAACTCAAAATACATTTATTTTCTATACTCACACCCCTGAAAAGAATGTATATAGACACTAACATTGAAAAAATCTATTATTATCATGCTTTTACACTGACAACTGAGCATTTTAAATACTCAAAATTGAAAAAAAAAAAAACTACAATAACAAAAATTCATTAATGAAAAAACAAAAAAAAGACGATCTAATACTGAAAAGTTCACTCTGAAACAAACTATCAAAAACTAGTCAGCCTTTGTGGAAATTCCACCACTTGCAAATTTTTCTATCCGTTCTCTTCCTGGTGTTGTACTAAACGCAAAAAATGTTTTCTTTGTATTCTATTTAATAGAAAAAAAATATGTTCGCTATATCTGAAAGTTGTTCAGTAGGTACTAGATGTTACATCTGCGTAGACATGCTTCACAGAAACTTTTACTATTTTACATTATTTGCCTATATTTAATGCCTGACAAGCTACTGACTTTTTGTGTATTGCCAAGCCAAACATCACAACGTTTTATTTTTAATTTCTTTTAAATTTGTTTGGGTGTTCTTTAATTACACTGACGTGTTTATTAATTCGTGTGTGGTTGCACTGCGGCGTACATCGGCGGCATATTATGTCTATATTTAAGTCGAATTCGACTTTACTCCGATATTTATTTAATTAAATTCCATTTCGCAACCAAAAACCTCGTTTTCTGGGAATAATTTTAATTAAAGTTTGGTTGACTATAACTAATAGGGAATCCCCTACTATCTCTAAAAAGTGCAAATATAGCTGTCGCCAACTTGCATAAGGAATATCAATTTGTGTGCTATTATTAACACACATAAATTGAGTTTATTAGATAAGCCGTATGTTTGAGAATGAAATACTTATTATTGTTTCCCAGATATGTTAATATATTTTTATCTGTGAAACTAGATTACTTTATATGTAAAAAATACATACTTGGAATTCTTAGTAAAATGAAATACATATAGATAATAACTAATACCTTTTAGATATTGATTAACCCAATCCAATGCTACCTACGTTTTAATTTGGAACGTTACTGAAATTATTATTTAGGCAATAGGTTAGGTACTATATTTATAGAATCATATATGACTTGACTAGGTTAGTGTAATATTGTTTACTCAATTGCACTGCAAGAAGTTGTAGGGTTTTACATTCCTTTTGTGTAAAAATATGCATATCAGATTTTAAAATCATTTTGGAAAAGTTACTAATAGTAGTGAAGTATTTGTAAAAGTTATTATGTTATTATTTTCTACATTGAGGAGAAGCTAAAATATTTTTATAATGTATTATATATCTACACTAGGGTTTGCCACCCGTATTCGTTTCGCGAGGATTGTCATCGTTTCAAGACTGTGTCCTCTTGTTCTCGTGGCACAAGAGAAATCCTAGTAAAAGGCTGATTTATGTGGAACAAAAAAAAGTTATTACATAGGGATACGAATAGGATATACATAATATACAAAAATGGTCCTAATACTGAATGAATGAGGAATGATTGATCATTTGATAATGCCACTGATTTAGTAATCTTACCCTGATATCCCCTTCCCCCAAGTTTGTCCTCGCCAAAAACGTATTAAGGTGACAAACCTAATGTACACTGCCCGACAAAATGAATGTTGTAAAAAACTGATCATCATTTGAATCATCATTGAATCAATCATTTGTCGGGCAGGGTACATGTAATGATAATTTTGGTTGTATATATACATATATACAACTTTTATTTTTTATTTCCGTTTTGTATTTTACCAAGTATCTGCTTTATTTTCCCGGTTTTGTGAAAATTTTTAAAATAAAAAAACCAAAGCCAATTTAGAATAAACTTAATAGATATTTTGCTGCTGTTTTTGTTTGTGCACAATTGTTAAGATCTTAAAATTAACTAAATGAATCTTTTATATTTGAATTATTAGTGAATGATTAGCATGAATTAATTGAATTATTAGCTAGATTTGCAATATCTTGACGATAATTTATAGCCTTACAAATTATTAGCAATTAACGAGAATATATGGTCTTTCAGAAAGAAAAAAAAATAGCATTCGACTGATTTTAAAATAATTTTTAACAACCAACACCTACAAGTAATTTATACAAAATAACTTAAAATGGGATAAACACATACATACAATAACTAATAAAAATGCAGTGGCCACAGTATCAATAAACAACATAAGAAACACCGTCTTAGAACATATGAAAAAATCAAGACATCTGATGGTTTTTACGCACATCACATTCAAATTGCTTAATAAATGTGGCACGTCAAAGAGGAACGTAATGAAAATAAAAAGATCATAAAACAAAGTAGGGTAAACTGGGGCTTGTTGTGACAAGTGTAGGTAATTACAACGACAACTGTGGCTAAAAAGAGGACGCTCTATTAACCTCAGGAAGTGGCAAATGATCGGCCGATGGTGATGTGATCATTTGCCACTTTCCAACGTTAATATAGCATTCTCTGTTTAGCCCCAATTACCGTTGTAACTACCTATCCTTGTCACAACCAGCCCAAGTCTCCCTTACTGAAATCTAACTAATATTCTCCTATTTGTTTTAGGTCGTTTAAGAAATATCTGGTTACAGTATAAATGCAGATACAAGTCCAGGTCTTAGACGATTGGAATCCAACTCGGTCATAAATAATGGAGCTCTCATCAGGATTTCTTTTTAAGAAATTGATCGTGCAGATTATCCAAAGGTCGTTACAGATAATGGGAATTTAAAATGGTGTGGATTTATAAGGAAACATTTTTGGATAAAAAAAATGTGGAACTGATATATTACTGATTCTGGACATTAAAAAGCATCTGGGCAGCCACTAACACTACTGACTTGTCTCGTAATCAAAGAATGGATGAATTCGAAATTTCTATTTGGCGTCGACTGTATAACAAAGAACTGATATTTAACCAGAGACTAAAACAGCAGTTAGATGATCGTTATTCTCTCTAAAGGAAGGGGAACACGCCATTGAAATCAAGCATCGGGCCATAAGAAATATATATGTAAATACCCGGAACACAAACATTCCAAACTTTACACTTACAATAATACAGCTAAATAATGGTATAATATAAAAATAAATAGCATTTTGCTTTAGTATGGCTTATTATAATAGTTATAAATAGCAATTCACGTTTGACATGTGGATTATGCAACCAGACATGCACGTTGTTGTAGACAGAATTCCTACGGTATTTTACATACATTTGAAACTGTTTTAAATATTGATTAAATTAAATGAATTACGTTAATTATTGACGACATTCCTTGACATTCACGGTGTCTTCAATAATACTACCACAAGAAAAACTGTTACACCGGCTTTTGCAGAGAATAGAAAAGCCTTAAAAGAAGTATAATTACATCGACAATCAAAGTGAATACCGTCGAGTCCATGGTGGGAAGAGAATACTCCTTTTGTTTCCTGTACTGTGAGCTCCCTTGATAGACGAACAAATCTGGAAAGTGACCAGAAAGAGCTTTCATCGCCTAGGGTATGCTTACTATCTTACAATTGTTGTTAGAGGGAGATTTTCAAAGGTAATAGCAGAATGTATGCAACCGCTCCAAATACGTTCAATAATTGTCCAAACGAGAGCGCTATCAGTCAATACTCAGAACACACAAATTGCCACGTTCACAAGAAAAGGAATGCTGGAAGGCTTACAACCACTAGTGATAGCAGGTGAAAGAATTCAATATGTGAAAGGGATGAAATATCTCGGAGTATGTGTTAATCAAAAACTGACGGGGAACCCACATATCCAGAAAACAACCACAAGACCATTATTATCCTGGGCAGGTGCGAGAGGTTGTGTGGAAGAAATTGGTGTCCTGCTCTCTAGATTGTTGTACTCAAGGGTAATTAGACTTATGATAACATACGGAATAGTAGAATGGTGCCCAAAATTGCAGCAGGCAAGAGTGGCCAATACGCTAAGTATTGTACAAAAGCATGCTTCTCTGCGTGCCACGGGTAAGATCGACCCTTATCATTGTAATGGAAGTAATTCTAAACCATCCACCGCTACTTATTTATTATCCAAGGAACTGCTACGTCTACAATATACAGATTTATGCGCATTCAAGTACCGATAAGTAAATCGTACTGTGCTGACCAACTAAAACTACTAGACGAACTTGAGATCCCTATGGGATGCCAAGTGATACCACGATTCAGAAAATCAGCCTATATGGAAAGTATCAGGTTGATATACCATATACGAAGGACAGAAAGACACTTCAGTAAATGGAGTCGAATTAGTGTACGACTCTAAAACTGACTAGCGCGTATGAGATGGGCACCCAAAGGAAGTTAACGTTGGCGTGGATTCCGATTTAATAAAATTAAAAATCATGTGAGCTCAATGAATTAATATGAAGGTCACCTAAACAAAGACAGGCAAAAGAGTTCTTAAAGGAACGAAGGCCTGAATTTACTCAAAGCTGGCAATAAGTAAAGACAGGAACACTGTCAAAATGATAATATGATAATTTTTTACCGGTAAATAAAGCTTAACAACTTATGTAGAGATCAATTTTAGCAGTCCAAATGCTTCCAAATAGACGAACCAAAAATAATACTAGAATTTACTGGAAAAAAGTAAGAAGAGATCAAATGAATGAATGACTTCTTTCGGACAATGGTTTCAATGAAGTACGGAAAAATACGGATTGTACTGCTAGCTCTGATGCCTCTGATTGTCATATTTTTCATTTTAAGTGAGAAAGACGAGAAATAATATATTTATTTGGATGAAAATCAAAATTTTTAAGATCAAAGCTTCTATTACCATTTATTATACCTATAGCTATAGATTATAACTTAATAAAGAATTTTAGGACTCTGTGTAAATTGACTGTAAAAATGTAGGTACCTAATAGGGACACCGCAAATAAATCCTTATGAAATTTTATATTTCGAAGTAAGGTTATACCGAAGAATCATAAGTTGCCAAAGATACCTAGCATAAAATTATGTTTTGCTCGTTAATGTGTAGGTTTGTATTTATTGGAATACAATATAATAAATTACCAACTAAATTCAAAATAATTAGCAATGTTAAATTTAGGAAGCCATGGAATACAGCACACTTTTTACGTTTGAGGAAGAAGCGTTTTAGACTACACTACAAAAATAACGGAATTACGTTCGCTTTTAAAAATATTAATTACACATGCGAGTAGAACTTGAAATATACCGACATGGGTAGAGCTCATCAACATTCAGACAGAGATAATTACTTATACTCGTGAAACATTGCAATTTTCCAGTGATGTCACGATAAAAATGTTTTAAAATACTTAAACAGGCACAAGTCGCGCAAGTTTTTAGAAATAGTACCAGTAGTAATGACACCATCAAATGCCGACAGATTTATTCATGAATCTCATAGTAGAGATCCGTGCGAAAAGAGAGACATTTATCATTCCTTTTGTCATAATACGCGTAAGGTCGACGATTCTAGATTTATTACTTCAGGGAACAATTGTCATTCCATTTATAAGTCTTTTAATATATACAAGGTGTGTCGCAGTTTACTACTTCACTTTAAACCAGTCTCTATTATGATCGAATACGAAAGAAGAGAATAGATTTATTCACTTGTAAATTATCTTAAATGACAACATTAATTAAATTGTTAAATACGATATAGTCTTCATCAGCATACGAAGCGATATTGAATCATATCAATCATATAATGGTAATTTCATCTTTTTTTCTTTTAACAGTGTTATTTATCTAACGCTAAAGAAATTCATGTAACATGCAGAATTTATTAATTAAAATTGTACTCCCATATTTAGAACGTCCAGAAGAAAAGCATTTATTAATGTATCCAAATGTGTCCAAGGCCTTATAGCCTTGACAAGTATAATATGTAAGAAGTACGTACAATGGTGGCAAATTTTGGTATATAGCTATCAAGAAATCTAATGCCTTTCATGAAGTGTACTTACAGCCTTATCGAACGAGCTAACCAGTAAATTGCAAAAAAAAACTACAGTAGCTTAGTTTGCGTTTGTTGAGTTATTTTATTAACATGGAAAAGAGATTTGGGTAAAATTTGTAGCTTTCTCATATAAACTTAAGAACATAAGAACGCCTAAAAAAATATGTATGTACAGTTTTGCGTTTGCTACTATAATTGACTTAGGAATATAAAACCGACTGTTTTTTTTTCAGGTAGTTGTTGCACATTAAATGTATCTAATTTTACTAGTGAAAAAATAAGTTTTACTTGAATTTTTAGGTAAACCTATACTCGAAAACATGAAACTTTATTCCGTGATGTGATTGGTTGATGGTTATTTGCCTATGCGCGTAGGTAATTCCGTTCGCTTGTTGAACTGATCATCGGCTCAATTATATCTCGGGTAATTACGGTAAATCACAAACAGTCGCAAGTTAATAAGTATGGGTATTGTATTATATTAAATATACGTTTCAATATATGTTTACATCTAGTTAATATATCAATGTGTCTCCCTTTACATTTCATATAGAAGTAGTATAATGAAATAGGTGTAAATATTAACCACTACTTAAAGGAAAATTGAATAAAAACTCATCAGCTGTTCTAATCAATCAGTTTTATTATATGTACGGCATGTAGATATGCGCTACATTAAATACAAAACTTTTGATTTTATTTTACATATTTCCCTCAAATTTAAAATTAAAATTAAATTCAATTTTATTAATAATAATAATTTTGCAATACCTACCATTTTAATATTTCACTCACTTTAAATTCTGACTATTGGCGTCATTTATTTGTTTTATTCACACCTGTCAGTTACGCCTGACGATGGCCTAGGCTGAAACATGTCGTACACATAATAAAAATAAGTGAATAGAATGGCTGATTAGAGTTTTTATTCAATTTTCTAATCAAATAAGGACACAATGAATGCATTACCTATTATAATATTTCGTAAGTAACAGATTATAACTCAAGGAGCAAAGATATGGGAATTTAAAAGTATACAGTACACTGTAAAAAATTA
Source organism: Protaetia brevitarsis (assembly GCA_004143645.1). Lineage (NCBI taxonomy): Eukaryota > Metazoa > Arthropoda > Insecta > Coleoptera > Scarabaeidae > Protaetia > Protaetia brevitarsis. Next base: position 292,146 of record RXPK01000286.1, on the reverse strand, counting down.
CAGTAATTTTGCCATGGTAAATCAGGAATATTACATGTAATAACGTTGTGAATTTACCACAATGAATCATATAAATTTTGTTTTACATGTTTTTTTTTTTAGGATATTTAACATAGAAAAAGAGATGTCGGTAAAATTTATAGCGTTTTCATGTAAGTTTAAGATGTAACAAAAATTCAAAAGGAAAACACAGGAAACAACATGTACAATTTTGTGTTTACTATCAAAATTTACTTAGAAATGTAAAATTGACAATTTTTTTGGGTATTTAGTACACTTTAAAAGTAATTAATAGTCCACTAGTGAGGACTATTAATTTTACTGTACAGAATATGAGGCTCTTTTATATTTATTTGTTTTTACTTGAATTTTCGGGTAAAACTATAGATATCATGGAAAATATGAAATTCATACGCTGCAGTCCAAAGCCGAAAGCCTGAAATCGCATTGTCAACTTGAATCTGAACGATGTATATACATATGTTAATTTTTTTTTTTATTTTCTCAGATTTTATGTCTTCAGAAAAACATGGAAATGTTCAATGACGCCGACGTTCCGCTTTTATTGCAAAAGCTTTTTCAAGTAAAAATATATAAAAAATATAAGTCATAGTGGTAATGAAAATTATTTATAAATAAATTTGTTATCTAATAAATGACAAAATCACAATTGTTTTGTTTACTATAAATTTTAGATATATCGTTTTGTTTTATTTATGGTAAGTTAAATATGAAAACATTATTGAATTTTGTAATTAAAGAGATTTCTAAAAAATATTATTGTATTTAGTTATAAAATCAAGTTATATAGTTTTGTGAAGTATTGTATATCAATTTTATGATCAACTGCGTTTTTATGTTTATGAATTTGAATCATTTCAAGTATATTACGTGTTTTTAAATTTTGTTCCTTATTTAAAATTGTTATATCGTTAAAATCAAAATGTATGATTTTAATTTATTTTTTTTTTTTTTGGAGTTGTAAATTTTTGATATATTATATTCTTTTATTCTATTTTCTAAATATTCATGGATTTCAGTTTGACAAATAACACATACAAACACACGTACCAATATTTTAAATACAATAAAACCTAACAATATTATTAATACATTATCATTAAGATCAAATTTTGCTTTAGATTATAACACAAACGAAATTCCTAGTAATAATATAATAGCTACACAGACTAGGCTTTTGAACCTTTCAAAAGACAATTTCAAATGTTCTTCTCTCCTTTGTTTAATGAAAAACATCATTGCGTTGAGTTTATACTTTGGTATCTTCTCAGTGTTTAGTTTAATAATAAAATACCTGTTCACCCATTCTTAGTTTTATTCATATTATTGAACGTTTTGCATGTTGTGCAAAGTGCTTTAAATTAGATTTTTATTTAAAGTAAGCTGTGATTACCATGTTACCAAATGTATATTGGAATCGTTGGCTAGTTTAAATAGAAAGTTAATTTAAGGCGTATTACGCTGCAAAACATAATAAGCTGTAATATTAAATTACACATGTAAAAGAATTTACCGTACAATGTATAAATACATATTTTACGGTGATTTCTTTTACAGGTGTAATTTAATATTACAGCCTTGGCAGTAATATTGAATTATACCTGTAAAACAATTTACCGTACAATGTATATTTATATATGCGATATTCCACTCTTTAGTATTTTTACTTGCTTTATTTGCAAAAATACATCTGGAAATTACTTCAGCGTTCGGTAAATATACAGTTCATATAAATATTACATACGAATTTTACAGTACAATCTTTGAAAAATACATCAGCATGTGAAATTTGCTAGACGACATAAAATTTACCTGTAGGCAACTTTGTTACCAAGGATTTTACATGTAATTTTACTAGAAATTTTTCTAGTGTACTTTACATTATAGGTAAGTATCAATGCATAGCGTTAGCATACGATATTATTACTTATTATGTACTATTTTAAATACTATTACCTTAATACAAAATAGCATTATAAGCATTACAAGATTATATAGTAAGTTTAAGCATCACATATTGCACACAGTAAAATGTTACATTACAGAAAGTACAATACACACACATACACTGTCTCTACTATACGAGGTAATAAACACCATTAACAGAAATTTATTATACAAATATTTTCAGCGGTAATATAATATATGATTGTCCCTATGGGAGCTATAAAATATAGTAAAGCATAATATATTTATATTAATGAGTACAATCTATTTCTCTCGGTGTACGAATTGGGTTTTTTAGATCTTGAAAACTATAATTTTCTTTTGATCTCGTTATATTTAGCTACATTTCCTTATTTTTCTTTTAACAACATTCCCTTTAATACTTTTAATTTCATCTTGTATTAGTCTTGTGTTTTATTACATTTTTTTCCCCTAGAACATAACAAAATTATATTAGGTATAATAAATTCACAAAAAAAATTAGGAGAAATATAACATAAATCCCTCCCGAAAAAGCTATTTCAAATTACATAAATTAGATTAGAAATAAGGTGTCGATTATATTCCCTCCAAATTAATAACAAACTGCTTATTTTACATAACTCTTATTGCTATAAGCATTTTCACACATTTAAAATGACAATCTATTAATTTCTACTTAACCTTATTTGTAGACACGAAATAAACTCGACTCCCCCACACATTGCAAAAGCAACAACGTAGCTTACGTTAAATTAAAATTAATTTGGAATCGTCTGAGATAATATGAACCGGATACAACGACGGTAAAACGGAAATTATTGTGGTGCTTATTTGACACCATACGAACCGACGCGACGGTGACTTGCTGTTTTCGTTCTTCACAGTTCGTGGTTAATATGGGGTTGAAAAAACGCACCATCAGATGTAAATCTATTGCCCAGAAATTTCAATTTTCCAACGTAGAAGTTCTCATAACAATTAATACGTATTCTATGGAATAGAATATCCCATCTTTAATTGACAAATTGTGTATAATTTAGGAATATCCGAGTTATTAAGTAAATAACAGATAAGCGATAGGTAGTAGCAATTAGAAGCATAAAAATCTAAACAAAGTGGAATTAGTAAAAGTAGAAATTCACACATTAAAATATAGAGCAAACTGGCTTAGGTATCTTGGCTTACTGTATGGTAAATATCCGTTATCCGCAAGCAACGCTTCAGACAGTACTTTAGGCAACAACTTATGGCTAAAGCAACCACATAAAAATTGAAAAGACGGAAACGAAATAAATATCACAAACGAAAAAGACGCCAACAAGCAAGAAGGCAAAGGAAATTTTCAACAGAAGCCGAAATGGTGAAGTCCTGAGAAAAGATAATATTAGTGCTAGAATTTATTAATTATGGAAGAGAAGTACTGCAAAAAAAAATGTAAGTGACAAAAAAATGGACAAAAGAGAAGATGCTGCTGAATTAGGAGGTTGTACAAATTGTAACCGTACGTGAAAAAGTCAAAAACAAATAACCAATAAGTAGAGAGATCCAACATTGCCAAACACAGCTTACAAAATATTGTCCACACTAATTGTTGATAAATTTGAGCAATTCTCTTATTTTTCAGAAATATTAAGTAAGACCTAAGACCTTACTACATGTGTTTCGAATTAGTAATCTCCATCCTTATTAAGCAATGATTATTTCTATTTGCTTATATTTTTTATCACTAGTAGGAAGGTTGCCGTGTAGCTGCACATGTTTTTCCTTCTATATCAATAACTTGCATATTATTAGACTATTACTACATTAAAAATTAAATATATAGTCTAATTTTAATCATTTAATATGTTGGATGCTTTTATATTAATAAAAACAGTGTAAATATTAAGTACATGCACAATTTCATTATTCAATATTACATCAAAAACATTTACAGAGTATAAAAACTCTTACTCAAGTTGAGTACGCTTATTTCAATATTTAAATGAAATGTCAACTACTATCCAGTACATTTTGGATTCTTAAATCCAATTTAAATATCAAAACAACTTTTAATTCGCCCGTTAACATAGGACAAATTCACCAACCATACCTACCAATCTATACATATTAAAATTTTCAATTTAAACTGTCTTTTACAAATGTAAAAATTAACCTCAAAATTTTCGAAATGCTAAATACTTGTTTACACAGAAGTTTAAACATGAACTAGACAAAATACCTCAAACATCAGCTTAAATACACCCCAAAGTATTTCAAAATGGAGTTTCCTCGCAGTGACAAACCAAAAACGTTGCAGAAACGGATCCACATCAAAACTACAATACCGATTTCAGGAAATCTAGGTCCTTGAAAACAGCGAAATACCTACAATACCAAAAAAGAAAAGGTACCAAAGTATGTTAATATAGCAATTTCTACTAATGATGAAAAATCTTGACGTGTCTTATATACTTTTAGCCCGATGGTAAATAACATCAATTAGCAAGGAAGATTCCCTTTGATTTCGGATATATTACAGAAATATAATTTAATTCAATTGTTTTGACGGAAAATAAAATAATTTTTTAAAGGAAGTTTTTTTTTATCAACAACCACCTCGTCTCCGTGGGCCCCAACTCGTTTATTTAATACGAGCTACACTGAGTCTCCACCTCTTTGAAGTAGTATCGATGCCACCGAAACTACATTGAAATCATACAGTTACCGTACAATGAACGTATATTCCTAATTACAACGGCTACCATGCAAATTAATTAACACCCAATATTAAAGGATTTACAAGCAGGTGTGTAAATAAAATAATAATTTCATCTACTTTGGTTGGAAATTCCTTATATATTTCATAAAAATATATTAATTATTCGAATAGAATTAAGATTAAATATATTTTTGTAAAAAATAAATACTCAAATTAACATTTCCTTATTGTTCAAATTACTATTCAATTGTTTTAAGGCTAAGTTAAATATTTTTTTAATTCTAAAACACTTTGTATTAAGTGTTACATTAAATGCGAAATCAATTTAACAATAACTTTTATTCACTTTTAATGCACTTACCTATTAATTTAACAATAATTTCTCCTTATTTATATGGGTCCTATATATCAATTTCACAAGCAGTCCGTAGATCTGTCAGCTTCGTCAAGATACCTAAACTACTTTTATGAAGACTATGAACACTATGAAAAGCTTAAAGATTCATTTTGTAGCACAAAGCGCGGAAGAAATTAACATTAGAGGTGATTATTGAAGAGTTTTTTGTAATTGCAATAGACCTGCATTTTATATCGTTTCTTTGTTACTTTATTCATATATTTACAATTTTTGCTTTAATAACAGGCAGGTACTTATCAGTAGAGTTGGGCAATTGTCCGGCGGAGCAGATACGTATTGCGACGCGGGCCTCAAATAATGTAATATAAATAAAGCAGATCAATGGTATTATTGTGATTTAGTATGTATTTATAAAACATGTCATATTAATAGAGTTGTGCAAATTCTCCTTGGGGACAGAATCAGACAAAGCAGGCGAACAAACGGACCACCTTGCAATGCAGTCACATTTTATATCACTACATATTTAGATAAAATAAAAAAAAATTACATTTTATAAGGAAAACAGGTACTGTTGTTATTAGCTTGCAACTCTCCGGTTCATCTGCTTTATGGAAGTACATTAGTTACAGCGCACGTTCTGAATACGTACCTGCCGCGCCGGAAAATTTGCACAACTACTTATCAGACATTATTGAGAACAAGTAGGGCAACATATTTCTAAAACATATGTGATAAACTTAGTTGTTATTATTAACTTTTCTGTGAAAGGGTATATGGGCAAATTATTCTGTATGAAATAAAGTTGTATGGAAGCTATTTCATGATGCTTTATTGAAAGTAATGTTTAGTACAAAATAAATTATGTTTTACACATTGCAAAATACTGAAGCAGTCTGCAGCCTTCTTTAGTTTTCTCTAATATGTACTTTGTTTTTCCTCTCAATGATTTGATGAAAATCTGCAGGATTCTAAAAAAATGTATTGTTAGTATTTATTAATATTTCAGTTAATATTTCATTGATATTTTGATGTGTGTCCAGTAGATATAGATAATTTGTTTTTATAATCATAAACTTAAAAATAAAATATGAATACCGCAATATGACAAAGAAAGTTGTTTCATATCTCTAATCGTAATGGCGTAAGGAGGTTAAGTAGAGGAGAAAAAGAATACTGCTACTAAAATATTAATAACATTTTACAAATTGTTTGTTTATATCATTTCTTAAAACAACTTTGACTAGCTTTTTCTGTGACTAAAACATTTTTAATTCCCATCAGAATTGAAATAAGTTGCTACTTTTCTCAGGACAAATTTTGTCGAAGTCGCTTTATAGTAATGTATAACGGTCATGTATAGTAGGACACGGGAACTTTTCTAAGTTATTATGTATTTCGTGTAAAATCAAAAATTTCTGACGCACATCAAAAGATTTGGGTTATTGTGAAAAATGATCCTGGCGCTCTAAGGATCGAAATGTCGGCCTGGATGAATGTAAAATGACTCCAGAATTACGATTTAGTTTTTACTTTTCGGCGCTGACCATGTCTTTTACAATTTTTTCTTAAAAAGAAGGTGCGATTTTCAGGTTATGTCACCACACAAAACATGTCGAAATCTTGAAAAAAAGCCCCATTTATCAACCAATAATTGTTATAACCGAGTACTAAAATGTTTCAACTAACTTATTTTCATGAAATAACACATTTTCATGTAATGTTTTTGCCAAAAAAAAGAATACGTTTGAATTCGCAATAAGTGCCCTTAGACTAGGGTTTTTTTTTTGTTGGTACATACGTTGGTCATCACAAGGTGTCACAGGATCATGGTTGTTGCCTGTAACTGTACCTTGATAAAATACGCGGTGTTCCTGTGTAGTGGGTGGGAACTCATTTAAGGGTAACTGCGCTCGATACTGTTGGACTTTCAGTGATCGGATGAGAGAATAATGTTGTTGCAGCACCATTTTTGTTGATCTTTTTTTTTATTTTTACATTTAAACTAATACCACAACCTGCATATAATACTTGAGTTATCAAGGCACAGTTACAGACAACAACTATGATCCTGTGACACCTTGTGATGACCAACGTACCAACATAAAAAAATTTCTAGTCTAAAAAGCATTTATTGCGAATTGAAACGTATTCTTTTTTTGGCAAAAATATTACATGAAGAAGTATTATTTCAAGAAAATATGTTAGTTGAAACATTTTAGTACTCGGAGTTATTGGTTGATAAATGCGGTTCTTCAACGAGATTTCAACGTGTTTTGTATGGTGACATAACCTGAAAATCGCATCTTTTTTTAAGAAAAACGTGTAAAAGACGTGGTCAGCGCCGAAAAATAAACATTCAATCGTGATTATGGAGTGATTTTACACCCATCTAGTCCAACATTTTGATCCTCAGAGCGCCAGGACTATTCTTCAGAAATTCCATAATTTTATTAAAATCTTTCTTCTCAATACAGAACATTAGTTATTTAATGCCATGCCCCAATCATAAAAAAGCCCATTTCAAAGTGTGGGTTTACAATAATGTGTACGAATACGTTCCAAGTATAAAATAAATACCAATATATTTGTATTAGTAATGTAACGAATATTCACATTCGCATTCGCGAATATTCGCATGTTTTTGAATATTCGCATTCGCAATAAATATGCGAATATTGCGAATAAAAAAGTTACCTGTTAAAATGTATAATTTAGAGAATATTTAAATTCACTGAGATCCTAAAATAACCTTTTGAGCACAAATTTGTAGTTTACATTAGAATAACCATCAATAACCGCAAAACTAAACTTGAATTGACAAGAATAAGACGTAAAAAGTCGAAACGATTCGGTTGTACCTGGCTAGTTTCGCTGCGGTGATGGCGAAATTTAATTCTCTGCGTGTGCGCATAAGCGCTTAATGGAAGTGTTCGTATAGTTGTAAATTGATAGCTAATAGATGGCGCTAGTAAAGTTAAAAAGTTAATATTCGCATTCGCGAATATCTAGTGCACATATTCGCATTCGCATTCGCGAATGTGAAAATCACGTATTCCTTACATCACTAATTTGTATCGATATTATTACAAAGCATACTTACATGAAAAACTGCACTCAGACGAAACGTCGGATTTAAACACTATAATTCATATTCTACTAATATACAGTCAAGAATTTTACGTCATGAGTTTAATTTTACTTACCTACTACACGTAAATTACAGGAGACATTTACAATCCACAATGCAGAAGTACATATTATCGTGTGGCCAGCCATATGTAATTTTGAATGTTAGGTGTAATATTTACGTTAGATATTGTAATGATATCTACTATATTATGACGTTCGCTTATCTTTCATGGAATACAAATATCTAAAGTTTTGAAAAATTTAAAAACAATATTGAATGGTATATAGCTCACTTAAAAATACCTTTTATACTGACGCCGATATCTGTTGTAGTAAACCAATAAAATAAATATTGTGAAGTACTGCTTCGAAATTAGTATTTTTATATACATAGTGTATGAGCGCCAATAATATTTTCCTTCTGTCAGTTTAGTCGAATTTAAAAATTTCCTTTTATGTTTTCTAGGAACCTCAATTAGTCGCTGTTATCTGCAACAAAAAAGGAGAATTTTAACTTAGTAACGGGGAAAATAAAATGAATGCACACATGTACACACAAAATTATGACGGTATATCGAATTTCAACTTGGAGATAATGAACTGGCGCCTACCTTATCTGATAGGAATGCAAAATTGTTGTTTGCATTTAAGGGTTTTATGTAATTAGAACTGTCAACCCACAACAATATAAAATAATTGATATTAAAATTGTGTTTAGAAGATCAAAAATACATTTGCGAATTCTATTGTACCTCCAAATTTGCTATAAACTTAAAAATATATAATATATTAACATATCCAAACGTTTTAAACCCGCAGTGTACAAAAGAGAAGTTGATAAGTCATAAACTGTTAATAGTAATGCGAAAATTACTCTCATGGATTAATTATTGGTCATTATGGTTGTTACTGGGCTACGAAAAAAAATCAAGTATTTTAAGATGCCAAGCTTATTTACTTGAGTAATCTAAAATGATAATGTTTCGGTGCACGACATATGAGGTACTACAATAATCCAGAAACAAAGCTTGTTCCTGGATTATTGTTGTATTTCCAACTTATTCAGTTGATGAACAAATTTTAAATGAAAGGGGTAACACTTTTTTTCTTTCCTGAAAAATATAATAATTTCTTAGAAAATAAAATCGGCGTTTCCTGTAGGTATTCCTATGGAGTATCGGAAAATAAACCTAATGCACTCTAAGATGGCTCCACATCTAAAACTTGATCTTACAATACATATTGTACGTTCCAACAATCAAATGCTAAAAGTGTCATTAGTTCCTTCTTAATTTTGCAAGATTTCATCACCTAATGATTTTATTACCTCTAAACTTACACCCCAAAATTGCCCCAAAATTCACAAATCCAACGTTCCGTTGCTTCCTATCGCCATTACCATAAATTTTCTAAATACCTCCCAAACAATCTACACTGGCGATAGTGATTTCTTTGTCTAAAATTTTAAACATTCACAGACTGTGAGTGTGTACAGTGAGTGGAGCCTCATAATTTATTTTAGTTTTATTTACAAAGTTCCCATATATATAAATCATCTGGCAAATACGTAAAATACCAGCTCTCAACATCTAACCGGTAAACTTGGCTGATTTGATGGAAATGTGTGGAAATGCTGTATTTCAACCTATTTCCAATTCCATTGCTGTTATTAGAATAAGTTTCGAGTGCCATGGGTTCCTCACTTTCTGTTGCTATTGTAAACATTTTTATGGAAGCATTTGAGCAGCAAATTCTAACCTCCTGTTACCAGAAATCGAAATGCTGCTTTATCTTCGTAATCTTGTCACATGCCGGAAATCAAGCCACATCGTACACTGTAAAGGGTACTTATATAATCACTGTAAATTGACAAACTTAATAGGTAAAATTACATTAAAGATTATGGTGCACTGCATTATATTTCAGCTTAAACCCCGGAACCTTAAATATGTAAAATAAAATAAATATGTAATTAACGTAACTAATTAAAAATGTGAATTGTGTCAATGTTATGTACTAAGATTAGATGTAGTTTGCAACATTACATATTTTCAAAAGAGAACGATTAAACCCAAAGAGGAGTAGTGTTTACTCGATTCCCCAGTATGAATAGATATCACGTGGTAACACGTGAAGTATTCACTATTGCACAAATGTTTTGGGACGTAGATCCTCGACGCCTAAAAAGGTATGTAAATTCAAATTCTCTGATACAAATAAAAAACTTTTATAATTAATCTATTACAGTAATAATAAATTAAACTGCTTAAAATTTAACATTAGTTTTAAATATATGTATATTGTATATATATTTTATTAATTGTACGTTTGATTTTTATCGTAATTCGTTATAGATATAGAATTTTATTGCTATTGCATGTTTACAAATACTAAAAAGTTGTGTAAGTTATGAAAACCACATATTTTTTCTGCTTCTCTATTCAAAACGAACATTGTTACATATATGATTCTGCTTTGGAGAGAGCAAAGAGGCTGAGTTGGAGCATTTAAGGACAATAGCGCCATGTGCAATTATTACACGAGAAAGATAGTAATGCAAATATGGTAGGTGAATCATTTATAACCTGAATATATTTTTTTGTTTATAAATCTGGACAATTGCATATGACAACGACGATTTTCAACCACCTAAACAATATTCAGTCCTATGAAAATTATTCTGTTTTCATTACAACTTTACTTTAATGTAAACAAAAATGTTCTACACTTTTTGAATTTTTGCAATGATATATATTAAAAGTACACCCAGAAAATGGTCCGTGAAATGCAAATAAAAAATCTGGAAAAATTGTAGGATTAATAAATTACCTGCGACACTGTTAATTTATTTATGGAATTTATTATTGTACTATGTATTGTAAATAAATATTATGTTTGAAATATTTTTTTTTATAAATTTTGTTTTCTAGTTCTCGGTGTGTAAAAGACACATATGTATATGGAATAAATCAAATATTCGCTATATTGCTACTGTGGCTACCTTTACGCTTTCGATTTGTGGTAGAAAAAGATCTTTATACATTATTTTAAACGAGCTCTTGAAGTAGTTGTAGCTGTTCCGGCATAAGTGCCTTTTTCTGGTTTTTGTTTTTGTCTTTAGAAAAATTAAAATCTCCATTAAGAAATGCACTATCACCGAGATATGTAACTGTTGCAGGTTGCTTTAAAATATAGCATAAGATAAATTATAAAGTCCCTTTAAATTTCGTCCACTAATTCGGTACTATGCTAAATTCAAATTTGCAGTGATTAATCTTGTACAATTAGAGTGATGATCGTGGGTAACAAAGTTAGTCACGATTATCACTGCAAAGTTACATTTAAATGTAATATCTGAAATTGTTTTAAAACTTACATATGATCTTGTAATGCTGCAGTCTGCAAATGTAACACAACTTGTAATAATACAACTGTAAAAAGGAACCTTACTTTGTGTTTTGCTTTTATACAAATTATACTTGTAAAGTTACAACACGTACAAAATTTTACAAATCTTAACTGTAATGAAGATACATGCTGCTCGTATTATTACAGGCAGTCAGTATTAAGTATACTATACTACCAGTAATATTACAACAGACTGTAATTTTACAGTGATAATTGTAGGTAACAGAGTTGCCCGTGATTATCACTGGAAATTATTCTTTACCGTGTACTCTTGTTTTCCTAAATGTCCTAGCTCTCATTACTCTGATGGTTCTTTTGGACATCCTCACGTGTTGATCAAGCGGTGTATAGTATGGACACTGACCACAGAAATTTATGTTTAACTTGTATGTTTTAGATGGAAATCAGATTAGGACTGATATGCTTTTTGAAATAATGATTGCTGACATTTTTTTTTGCTAAATAAAAAAGAAATGCTAAAGAGAACCTCAAAAATGTCGATAGGTCTAAGTCGATGGTGACTACTTTGATTATTTACCCTGCAACTTTGTATAAAACACAGATACTTTGAGAATCTATAAAATTATCCAAAAACAGTTTGTTTGGCAAAGTATTGAAAAGAATGGAGAAATTTACAGAATAAAGACTAACACTATTTACACTTTCCGATGCTAATATACACTGCTGGCCACAACAGTGCTTGAATCTTACTAGTAATGTAAAATATCGACGCAGTTGCCAATTAATATACTTACATATGCTAGCTTTGTTATTTTGTCACTTTGTGTTGGAACGCAAAACGCGCGGACATGCCCGTAAAGATTTTGTCTTCTATTTGTGTTGCGGAAAGAAGTTAATACGCAAAATGGTTGTTCTTTTCATTCATATTGCTTCATCACACAAGTAACTGTTTGCGTTGAAAATCTTAAATCATCAGTGGAAGTGAATTTTTTGCTGAAGACGCGTAAGTTTGTCATGAATATAGTCGCAGTCATAACGTAAGCTATTATTGTGTTTTTTAAGCTTGTAATTTTTGCGTCACGACGCAAAATTTGCGTTGTATCATGAATTTGTGCGTTACATCATATTTTTTCTTGGGTATATGTAAATTGCCTCCGAGATAAAGAGCAACTACTAACAATCATTAAATTGCCTCCAAAATTTTTAGCTACCTGATATACATGTGTAAATTGGGCCCCGGTGATAAATAATAAAACAATAATGGCTGGAGCTTACGATCCAAAAAAGGTTTGGGAGGCAGTTTACCTATTTATGAGACCAATTAAATCTGATCCTTTTTCCTACTACCTGTGGGGAGGCAATTTACATATACTCATTTTTCTTGCGTTCTGCGTTGCAACGGAAAGGAGCAAAAAGAGCAAAACTAATAACTGTTAGTACGGGATGCGATTCTAGTACCCAACAGGCGTTCTATGGAAGCTGTGTGCTTATTGAAGAAAATGCATGACAATAACGTAAGAGGTGCGACACATTGCGTAAGTAAATGTTGATGGCATGCTTAATTAATCATTGCGAAGTATCTTAATGCGTTTAAAAACTAAATAATATTATAGTACAAGAAAACAAAAAATGGATGAAGAATTATCCAGAGTCCGCAACGCATTAAACACACTCTGTTAATACACTGTAAGAAAAGTTTACAGTGATAATCATGGGCAACTCACAATTATCACTGTAAAATTACGGTCTCTTTTAATATTACTGGTAGTATAGTATACTTAATATACTTACAGCATGTAATAATACGAGCAGCATGTATTTCGTTACAGTTACGGTTTGTAAAATTTTGAACGTGTTGTAACTTTACAAATATAATTTGTGTAAAAGCAAAACACAAAGTAAGATTCCTTTTTCACAGTTGTATTATTATAAGGGGTGTTAAAATTGCAGACTGTAGCATTACAAGTTCATATATATGTAAGTTTCAAAACTATTTCAAACACTACATTCAAATGAACTTTACATTGATAATCGTAGGTAACGTGTACAAGATTAATCACTGCAAATTTGAGTTTAGCATAGCACTGAATTAGTGGAAGAAATTTAATGGCATTTTATAATTTGTCTTATGCTATATTTTAAAGCAACCTCTAACAATTACGTACACATATATTTCGGTGATACTGCCTTTTTCGATGGAGTTTTTCGTTTCTCTAAAACCAAAAACAAAAACTAGAAAACGACACTTATGCAGGAACAGCTTTACAACTATTTCAAGAGCTCGTTTGAAATAAAGTATAAAGCCCTTTTTCAACCACAAATCGAAAGCGTTACAGTAGCCTGTATGCATGTATGTACCTTCTATACACCGGGAACTAGAAAACGAAATTTATGAAAAAGTGTATTCCAAACGTAATATTTATTCCATAAATATAAATCTAGATAAAATCCAAAATTGACTATGTCGCAGGTAATTTGTTAATGCTACAATTTTTCCAAATTTTTTATTTTCATTTCACGAACCTTTTTCTGGGTATACTTTTAATATACAGATTTTTGTTTACATTAAACTAAAATTATAATGAAAACAGAAAAAATTTCATGGAACTGAATATTATCTATGTGGTTGAAAATCATGGTTTTCCTATGCATATAGAGCAATTGTCCAAATCTATAAACAAAAAAATATTATAGTTATAAATGATATACTATACTATATTTGCATTACTACCTTTCTCGTGTAATAATTGTTCATGGCGCTATTGTTCTTAAATGCTCCAACTCAGCCTCCGTGATGCTCTGTCAAAACAGAATCATATATGTAACAATGTTCATTTTGAATACGCAAGCAGAAAGAAATGCGTGGTTTATATAACTTCCACAACTATTTTAGTATTTGTAAACATGCAATAGCAATAAGATTCTATATATTCTATAACGCAGTTAAATGTGTGCTATTTGCCTTTTAAAAGATAATGCATGACATTACAATAAAAATCAAACGTACAATTAAATAAAATATATGTACAATATCCATATATTAAAGCTAATGTTACATTTTATGTAGTTTAATTTATTATTACTGTAATAGATAAATTATGAAAGTTTATTATTTGTATCAGAAAATTTGGAATTACATACCTTTTCAACCGTCGAGGATCTGCATTCCAAAAATATTTGTGCAATACTGAATACTGCACGAGTTACCACAGTGGTAATACCACGTGATATCCATTCATACTGGGAATTCGAGTAAACTCTGCTCCTTTTTGGGTTTGATTGTTCTATTTCGAAAATATATAATGTTGCAAGCCACATCTAATCTAAGTTTTGACATAATTCACATTTTGAACTACACACAGAAAAACGTTTTGTATTGCCAAGTACATCTATTCTTTTTTAAAAAAATTACTAAATGTTAGATAGTATTTTCTTTATTTTAGAGAATATATTAGATTTAAGTAAATAGGTGTACTTAAATACAATAAATTATTTTCTTAAAATTCCACTAATTTCAAAGCAAAATTTATTTGTCACAAATGTTTTCCATCTTAAAACAGGTACATAACTGACTTTCTCATGCTTAAGGACATAAAATTTCTTCGACCAAGAAATTAATTTCTTGGGATATTGAGAAACTAATTTTCTTCGCCCAAGAAATTATCTATTTGCTTATATATAAGAACGAGAGGTACTTCGGTTGATAAATTCTGACTTGTTTTTAGAAATTACTTCTCTGTGAGTAGTTACTTTAATTACATATTTATTTTGTAACGTTCCCTGGTTTAAGCTGAAATATAATGCAGCACATCCTAATCGGTTAAAGCGGTATGTAATTTTACCCATTAAGTTTGTCAATTTATAGTATTTTTGTAACTATTAAAATTTCCAGTAATGAGAGTGTTTTAAGGTAACAATACAATTAAATTGTAATTATACTTCGAAACTCAATGTATGTATACTTTTCTTTTAATGTTATATTAATTTCCACAGTAATATCCTTTAATTTTTTATGTAAATTTACGGTGATTATATGGGTGCCTTTTTACAGTGTACGTAACACGAAGGAATAACAGCAGTTCTGTAGAAACTGAATTATTCTTCTGAAAAGAATACCAAGCCGCATTCGAAGTTAAAATCAATGGAAAACTAAAATAAATAATACTCAGACCCTGAACTAAAATATTCTCTTAAAAATAGTATCAAACTGCTGAAAAATAAGAAAGCACTTCTGAATAAATAAATATCAACCGCACTCGTGAAAAATTCTTTTAAAACAAATACCGTATCAATTTACCGAATACTTTGTACTCACAAAGTAAGTTATTTGATAGAAATAAATAGTTCTTCCCCCACATATAAACAATCGCTTGCATGGGTCGATGAATGTTTCATTGGTTTAACAATTTCTTCTCCTGTGTGTATTAACTGCCTGTCTAGAAGGGATAGTGCGATAATTGTAAAAGGTTTAATTTCGGCTAGCGTAGTTAAAAAAGCGTTTAGGGATACAACTTGATAATGATTGGCAGAGTAGATGGATATTGTTTTAAATATGAGGTGGACTGGGAAATTTATCATTAGCGTTACACGCTTTAGGAAATGAGGGTTAATTTATCGTATCAGGCGGTAGACTTAATAACGGATCACGCTAATTTTAAATCATATTTATGTAAAATTGGGAAGTTAATGATTCGCATTGTGAATGTGGTGGGGTGAATGCAGGCGGGCATGTTTGATTTGAATGTCCAGTCACTGATAAGTGGCGGTCGCGTACGGAAGTTTGGGTGTTAGTTAACGGGTTAAATTGGCCTGCGTGACGCGAAGTAGATGTTAAAGATAATAAGTCAGTCCAATGGTGGGAATGGTTCCTAAAGACTTGGATAGATTATGGCATATTTAGATAGTTAGTGGGATAGTACGTATTTATAAATTAATACTTATTGTGAATTAGTGTTAAATTAGAGTTTTTAGCATGGTTGTGGTGTATAAAAAATATTTAAAATATAAATCTTTAATTTAATTACTATCGGTTAGAATAATCAGGATTAAGTTATCGTTAAGTAATAGAATAGGCACTGCTGTTGTTTTGTTTGTTTTAGGTCACTACGCTGGTCTATCCTGTTTCGATTTCAAAAATTCATTATGTATGAAAAACGGAGCAGCTGCCTGGCCTTGACGCCATGGCTGTCAAAATTGAGGGGACATGTAGGCTGCCTCTTCCAAATCCAGAAAGATAATTACTTGCCGGCTTTCAGTAACAAGGTCTGAAATTTCCTCCCAGATCCTACTCTCAAAATAAGACTTTTCCATGGTTTCCCTTACTTGGGCGCAAACATACTAACAACTGATGGCTGGCCGATTTACCGTAGACTCGCGTTTGTGTGAAGTTAACGAAATTACAGAAACAAAAAGTCAAAGACAAACATTCAAAAGTAAAATATTTTGGGAACAGCATCTGAGAGGATGTCCCAGATTTGACGTTTTTAAGACCTGAAGATGGCGTCCCACAGCCAAAACATGTTGTCTTAAAATATATTAAACACCGTTTATGAATGTAAGGACCTTTACTTTATGTACACTTTCACTAACCACATTCAATGGGTTCCAAGATACGATTTTATGTTTTACTGTTTTAATTGAAAATAGATTTCGATTTCAAAGATTACAATTTGTTATTAATTTCGATTTAAAAGAAAAAGGTAAGTATTATTCAATTATTTTTGGGAACATTATCCTGAAGATTAATTAAATTATAGTTTTAAAAAAGTAAGATGAAAATTAATTAAATTAAAAAAAAATATCAAATATTTACATTTTGATCCAAGAAAGTTACTAAAATTGATATCTATCTTCGTAAGGTACTGTACAAATAACTGTGTTTTGTTCGATACTTTTCGCACGCATTATATCCAAAGCCATAAATTAAGGAATGCTGTTTCATCTGCCAATTAGATCTTAAAAAGATGTCGCACTTAATTAAATAATAGTAATGGGAATTATGTGTGAATTTAATAGTTGCAATATCGACTGATAAGCGCACCAGACAACTGACTCAACAGCAACGACGACCGACAAGCCAAATAAGAAAAAAAAAAAGCAATAGAGAAGGTGCGCACCGCATCGCGCGAGTAGTTCGGCTGAGCCCGTTTGAAAATAAAACAGCGCGAACGAGAAAATAAAAAGCGTCGCGACGTTCTTATTGGAACCAACGTCTATCTTCACATCGAGTAATCTGAGAGTTGATTTGGGCGTCCGCCACCAGATGCTATGAAGAGGACTCGTCTCAGTGCGGTTTGAACTTCCTTTCCGCGAGCATCGCACGGTTGCACAGCCGACCGAGTGAGTCTGTCTATAAACCCGGTCTATTACATCGAGTGTGCACGCTGGCGCAGCGGCGATTGTAGTAATATTAGTAGTATTTTAGTAGCGTTTTGTAAAATTCAAAAGTGCGCTCTCATTTTTTTTTTTTTAATTCTAAATTTCCGCAATTCGGACGTTCGAATAGTTCCCGCCTGTTGTTCTGTGTGACATTTGCTCTAATTATTAAATTAATAATCTCAATTTACGTATCTAACAGGAATATTTTGTATTAATCAGTTGTTTGTGTGACAGATATTAACAATTTATCGATTTACCGTGTATACCAAGATATTATTTTTTTCTGTTGTCTTGTAACTTAATCGTTGTCGTCGTAAATTAACTTATTTATATGTGGATTAACACACAAATACGGGAAAGAATCGCAGATAAATATTCTT
The DNA here is from genome assembly GCA_004143645.1 of Protaetia brevitarsis. Taxonomy (NCBI): domain Eukaryota; kingdom Metazoa; phylum Arthropoda; class Insecta; order Coleoptera; family Scarabaeidae; genus Protaetia; species Protaetia brevitarsis. Next base: position 273,878 of record RXPK01000286.1, on the reverse strand, counting down.
AATGATAGAGAGTAACTGTAACAAAATCGAAGTCGAGGATCGCAGCATTGAACAGCCAGAAGGAGAAGAAGAAGAGCAATCGGGATACAGCGGCAGTTGTAGTAGTACTACTAGAAATAACAACAACGATGAGGAGTCTCTTATAAGGCAGCTTGTACGCAACAATGTGAGCATCGCTCGTATTGTTCGCTTGGACATAACTTGGTCATCCGTGAAAGATGACGAGTCCACAGGATTTTGAGAAACTTGGAACTGGGCATCACCACTTGGAAGTGGCCGACGTGATCAAGTTTCGCAGCGAGAGGGCGCCGTGAAAGACTCACCGTTGGACTCACGAGAAGCGACCGATAAGCGAAATAACATTCGAAAAAATTACACATCACCTAGACATGTGTAAATTATCGTACGAAAAATGTGTATGTTTTGTATTACTAGTGATCGTAGCGTTTTTGAGTTGTTCTGGTTTCCGCATAGATAGATTGGCGATGACGGACATTAGCAAAAGGAATTCTCATACCTCAAGTAGTTTAGCATCACGTTCCAACAATCTCTTTCTCGATAGACTCGTTGCCATCTCGACAGACGACGACGTCGCCGCTAACGTAAGACACCAACAGCGATACAGGAGGAGCGTAGAATCGAAACAGAAGAACCGTACGAATTTAGATGATAAGCACAGACGATCCAGACATAAGATCAGACACGCTAGGAAGCTGCGACGATTGGATCAAGCTGCACTGATCGAATCTGATCGAAACGTCCCGAAAGCATGGATTGACGTACGTATAATTGACGCGAAAAACGAGAGCGAAACAAATCGAAACCTTGAACCGCCACCGAACCTTCCCCAAGCGATTACCACGTCACTATCGACTACCAGGGCCGATTTGCCCTCGCAGATTCTACCATCAGACGTAATACTCCCTAGGCCGACACACGCGATCGTAAACAGATTGCAACGATCGGCCAGGAGGAAGCACAGACAGAAGAGGAGGAAAAGGAAGCCCAACAACCATTGCCAAAAGCAGGATCTTGCCAGGAACGCTTACATAGCCGACACGGTGATGTTGGCCAGGGCGGAAAGCATGAGCCTGAACCGAACCGTGAACGCGAACTACAGTGTTACGTTTAAAATAATCGAGGTGTTCAAGAGCAAGGAGCCCGGAAACTCGGAGACGATACGACTCACGTTCATCTACAGCAGGAGATCGCAGAACTGCGAACCGAGACACGAATCCCGTCTAGTCAAAGCCAACATACGGAAGATGAAGGAATATTTCTTGTTTTTGAAAAGTGACGGCTCCTACAGTTATACCGTTTATAGGACGCCGATGTTGAGGAAGAAAGAACCCAGGAAGAAAGGTGGTAAACGGGACGGTGACAGGAGGAGGAATGGGAATAGTCCAAGTGACGGCCAAATTGCTATTGTTAGGAAAGTGTGTAACGCAACTTTTGGTAAGTAAAAGTTATCTTTTAAATTAAATTACTTATTTCTACGGCAATCAATAACATCATGATGCCATTCACGACGTTAAAGTGTAGGCGACTTTATACGTACACTTCTCGCAGGAAAAATCGGGACACCAGCAATCCAGAATTTTAAAATTTCTTGGGTGTAAATGCAGCTTTAAACAAAAATATAAATGTATAGAGAAAAAAAAGGTTTTATACACTGAATAAACACATTGGAGTTTCGGCGGCGGCATTTCCTTTAAAGATACCGAATACGAAAATATGCAAAAAAATAGGTAACAATTAACAAAAAGGCCTCTTGAATAGACAGACGGCTTTATTTAGAAATATAGTATACGTATTTAACTTGTTTGATGTTATGCAGAGATAATTTTTTTTTTAAGAAAACATATGGTGATGGGATTTTAAAATTACATTACTTGTTAGTGCTGCTTTGATATTAGTCACTTAGTTCGATTTATGCGCGCAGGTATAACTTTAGCAATAGACAATCAATCAGTCTCCTTAGTTTCGCGAAAGTGTGATTTTCATAGATTTATTGATTACACAATTATTGATGTATTAACTATTATTGTTGATTAATATTCTTAAATATTGCATTACTATCAACTTTTTATGTATTAAAAAATTGCCAAAAATAATTTTAAGGTTATTTATAAAATTCTTGAAGCAATTAAGTTCGCAAAGAAATTATTTATTTTATTAACCCTGCGTTTATTGTATATTCAAGAAACATATTGCAGCTATGGTCTGTGTAATCCAATGTCGTTCTATTTTCTTGAAATATGGACAACGCTTGGTCTGTTTACAAACTGACTTTATGTAGCACAGGTTTCTTAACAATTATTTACAATATCATTGCATTTACATACATAACAAACACCGTAAGAAAGCATATCGCTCGTCAATCTCAGTTAGTGCTAAAATATTTGTTTTTGGATTTGATTCATTTAATTTTAATATTTTCTCATTTCTACTGCCTGGAGCTGTGCTACAGACCAAAAGTGTTTCAATAAAATAGAATAAAGATATTGCATTACACAGGCGATAACTGAGATATTTTTCTTGAAAATACAATAAACGGAGAGTTAATGCAAAAAAATAATTTCTTTGCGAACTTAATTGCTTTAATTCTTAAAACTGTTTTTGATATTTTTTTTTAATAAACGAAAACATTAAAGTAATACAATAATTAAGAATACTAAACAATAATAGTGTAATCAATAAATATGTAAATATCACATTGTCCCAAAAGTCAGGAAGCTGATTGACATATTGTCTATTGTTAACCTAAGTAACTAATATCAAAGTAGCACTAACAAGTGATGTAATTTTAAAATCCCAATAACCAATGTTTTCTTAAAAAAACAATTATCTCTGCATAACATCAAACAAGTTAAATACATATACTATATTTCTAAATGAAGCCGTCTATTCAAGAGGCCTTTTTGTTATGAATTCTTTTTTTTGCATGAATATTTCCGTATTCGGTATTTCTAAAGGAAACGCCGCCACCGAAACTCCGATTTGTTTATTCTATATATAAACCTTTTTCTCTCTATACATTTATGTGATTTATGGCTTTGATAAGTGAATATATCCTCTAAAAGCTGCATTTACATCCAAAAAAAATTAAAATTGGGGTTTGCTGGTGTCCCGATTTTTCCTCCGAGAAGTGTACAGTGGGTCAATAAAGTATTTGGACACCGTGCATTTTTTATATACAGACATAATAAAAAAAATATCAACATTATTGACTTGTAAGACATTTACAAATTGCTTATAAAACTCCAATCATTACAATTCAACTCAAAATTTCAAATGGGAAACGATTTCTTAAAGTAAAACAAAAATTCCAAACCAATAAAATATTTGAACAATTCTGGTGTATTTTTTTTTCATATTTTATTGATAAACCATTGGTATCCAAGACATTTTTTAGTCTGTTTGGTATAGAAGTAATCAGCTTTTGTGTAACTTCTGGTGATATTTGATCCTAAATTTCCTCAAGTTATCGTTTCAAGTCAGTTTTGAAATATGTTTCTTCCTTAACTCTAAGTCCAATGTATGCCAAAGGTTTTTGATTGATTTTAAATCCGGACTTTGAGTAGGATGCGGAAATACTTTTCATTGTAAATTTACCGATTTTTTCATTTACCGGTAATTTAGTAAATGAAAATGAAAATACTGGTTTACCGGTAAATTACCGATATTTTTTTTTTTCATGTGTGACATTAATGAGGATTCCACAAGAAAATAGGGTTAGAAGTTAGGCTAGAATAATACATATTTTGCACAATCTTAAGGCATAATATTAAAATTTTGTAATAAATATTTGTATTTAATTATTTTAAACAGTTGTAAGAAGTAAAACAAAATATTTAAGGTTCAAATTTTAATGTTATTTTACAACAATGTTGCATTAATGTTCTCTCATAATGTGGTGTATTAAAAATTGCTATTAATTTAAATACGTGAAATGTTGTTCTTATATATTATTATTTTTAAATATCAAAAAATGAGACATTTACTTACTCTTTAAGAAAAACGATTTTAAACTTTTAAAAATCTTAAAAAAACTCCAGAGCACAAATCACATATGCTTCAACTTTTTACGAAAGATAAGTAAACACAAAAAACCATAAAATGAGAGAATTGAAATTGCACTTGTTGACAAAGGCAGGTAGGAAAAATGGGGTGTTTGGCTTCTTAGCGTCCTAGCAACAAATGAACATTAATCTCGCTTTTCTTGGCATTGCTTTTCGTTATCCGTCTTGTTTCCATTCTTATTTTCTTTTAATTTCTACACGACCTTTTTTCAATTTTTTGATTCCTTCTCTTTCTGACTAACTCGATGGAATGGAGGTTATACGTTTCTAATCAAAAGTTTTTGTCAGTTTCTTTTCTATATTCTCTATTCTAGGGCATTACAGCGGTTCTCAATCTCAAGAAAAAACATCTCCCATAAAATTAATAAGTTTACCTGTTTTTTTTTTTTTTTCAATGTCCCTTTAGATCAAGTATGGGCAACCTTTGACATGTTGTGGGCCAAACTTTAGTGTGCAAATATGTTCCCGGGCCGCGTTTAAAAGTAGTGCATTTTAAAGTAGTGTTTATAATTTTTAGCGATAGATATCAGACACGAAATAATACGACAATGTTATTATAATGCAATTTATTAAAATAAGAAAATGAAATGAAAAAAATAGGCGCAACATTATAATTAAATCGTGATAAATATTTTTTTTTAATTAGGTTTTTCAAAATGTCTCGCGGGCCGGATCAAATCTTACAGCGGCCCAGTTGTTGCCCACATATGCTTTAGACCTTTAAATACATATCTATAAACACAATATTTCCTAGATAAAAATTTCTGGTATGGAATTTTTCATTTACCGAATTACCGGTAAATTTTTATAATTTACCGGTAAATTTACCGAATGTTTTTTGGTTAAACCGGTTAACCGCTTTACCGGTAAACCGGTATACAATCTTTAATAGCAACCATTCCTTAAATATGTGTATAGCGTGCTTAGGATCGTTGTCGTGTGACAACATATAGTCATTGTTTATGTTTAACTTCTCTACACTTTTTGGAATTTCTTCTTATAGAATGTTGAAATAGTCTTTGTCATATGAAATTCCTTCAATAAAATGCAATTGACCGACACCGCTATATACACCCGTATAACATATTACCCCAAAACCATTACCTGACCACCTCTACGCTTCATAGTGGGGACTAAATTTTCTTTTCGTAATTTTGATTTCCGCCAAACTATTTGTGATCCATCCGATCCGAGAATACTAAATTGGCTTTCGTCCGTGAATAACATCTTTCGCCAAAATTCAAGAAATTTAACTTTCGATAAATTCGCATAGTGTACACTGTTGAAAATTTTAACACTTTTTTGACTAATTTAATAGTCAGGAGAGGTCCACACTCTTTTCGTGTTATTTTGTCGAGAACTATAGAAGTTTAAATTTGACGAGCAAAGATAGTCAAGTATTGTCTATTGCTAAGGAGTTATTTTGTCCAACTGACACGTGGAATTATAAAATACTTCTAGTCACATTTTATTTGATCTAGACTAGACAAATTTACTAGCTGTTTAACTAAATGAGTGCGATCTATTGGGTGTTTTAACACCATTTTCTAAACACAACGTCTTTTTAATATGCATATTTCTTAGTGCTATAATATTCTCTCTTTAAGACGTTTTCTCAATTATAAATATGCAAAACCACTCATTCACAAGTTTTGGTTTCAACTAAACGTACCAATTTTAAAATGATTTTTTGAGAACCATTATAAAATTAATTGAATGTTTATGCTATTTGATTCAAGTCTAAACTAATTGCGTAAATAGATGTTCCCAATACATCTTTAAGATATTGAAATTTTTTATGCCCACTGGAATTAACGTTTAATAACACGAGGTTACACTACACTTTGCAGGTCAGTACACGTTTGGTGGTTTGTTTGGATATGTTAATACGGAGAATCAAACACGAAAACAGATACACGTGCAATGCAGGTGGTGCGTATAATGCAATACTGCAATACACCTATTCTAATAAGAATAGGTGGGGTTTCTATATTTTTATCCGAGGGAAAAATTCTGATTGGTTGACGCTTCTGAATGTCTAAAAAAATAGTCAATCCTTATATCTGAACAAAGAATTCACACGAAATTCTAGTCATTTCTGTTCTATTCAATACGCGTAGTCAACTCGTCTGGCAAAGTTTGGAAAAATCAACACTAAAATATTTGACTAGCGCAAAATTAACGCCAACACCGTAATATTTTCAACAGTGTACGCATTTTGCTCTATTTCTCTAATTGCGCTAATTTGAGTTCTTTAATACTTTTCGGACTATCTTTGCACATACAATCTTTCCCGATGTGAGCGGCTAACGTACTTGCACTAATTTTTGGATTTTTTTTTCACCTAGCTCAAAATCTACCATCACGACAGCTTAAAATCTTCGGGCCACCATTGAGGAGTTTATTATTGACACTATTATTTTGTTTATTTTTTTTTATGATATAGTGTACTGTTCTATAATTTTTTGTTTATATCTGCGACTATTTGTTGGACAAATAACAATAATTTGTTTCTCAGCTTCACTAAGTTCTTTTGTTTTCCGATCCATGTTGCCTACTGCATACGAGTGTGGTTTTAACCTTTCCTAATGTGCTTTTAGAAGTAAACACATGCCGTGTTCCCTTATTCTTTTACCAGAAATCAAGTATTGGTTTGGAATTTTTGTTTTAATTTAATAAATAGTTTGCCATTTGGAATTTTAAGTTGAACTGTAATTTATAGAGTTTTATAAGCAATTTGTAAATGTCTTACAAGTTAATACTGTTGATATTTTTTTTTGATATTTTTTTATTATGTCTGTGTGTAGAAAGTGCACAGTGTTCAAATACATATTGACCCACTGCAGATACATTTATCAATAAATTACTTTAGAATAAGATCAAATAAGGGCAGTATATAAAAATTAATTAAAATATTTACACAATTCGGCTACTTAATATTTACCAGCGAGCCAACCTGTAATTATACATTAATAATGTTTGTTTATAGGATTGCATGAATAATCGTGTAAATATTTGCAATATTTTTTTTTCGGTGGATCCTTTCATAAGAAGAAAAATTTATGCATATTCGTCCGCGCACGTAGCGTTATAGTTCTATGATGTGTTTATATACGTCGAGTATTTTTAATTCCTAAATGTGTCAATAAGTTAATTGATACTCAGATACTGCCGCTTTTCATCGGCTCCGCGCACATGCGTTCTGTTTTATTTCTTTCTTTTTCCGATTTGATGTGGCTGCGTCTTGATAGAACACGTTGGCACCTGATCTAAACTTCGCATACTACATACACGCTATACTTACTCACTTTCGTTTACCTTATCTGCGCCGCATCGATAACAAAATAATATAGGCGGAGATAAATAATATCTTACACGCGTGAGGTGTAATTTAATTGCGAATGGGTTATTCCTACTTAGAAGTTCCATGTATATATTCAGGAGATCAACAGTGAAGACAAGATGCGAAACGTCCTGCTTGTTTCGATTTTATTTAATTCCATAATGAAATAAATTTCTTAGTTTCTATTAGTATCGTGAAGATAATGCATACAACTTTTAAAACGCACCTATAAGAAAAATGTGAAGCAGCAGATATGGAATGCCTATACTTTAGCAGCACCTAACTTAAAGCTAAAATGTGATTAAAGAATTAATTATTATATTCCTCATACTATCAACCTTTTTTTATTTTAATAATATATAATTATATATATTTTTTACCTATTTTCACCTGCTTAACGAAATATTAGAAAAATAGAAATAATTAATTAGAAATTTGAATATTATAATAAATGATAATTGTTTTATCAAAGGATAAATGACGTATTAATACCTAAATTTCATTTAATTTTTTTTATTAAGGACAAACCAATATTTATAGAGATAAACGACTCACTCGATGAAGCCCGCGAATGACATGGCAATAGTTATTTGTATCTCTAGAAACTACAGTTTTGCGAGTATGAGTACAGTACGAATACTCGCAAAAGAGTTTCTGGCCGTGTGATACATAATGTTTTTTGGGCCGACAAATCTTTATTCTGAATTGAAAATAGAAAAGAAATTTTGACACTGGGGAGTTGACAGGGCAAATTGGCACACATGTTACATACCTTAGTATTTTGACGTTTCCGAGAATAAATCTTTTTCTTTCTAGTTTAATATCTATTTATCAATAATAAGCGCAATGAAGACACCAGTTCGTCTTAGCATTGTAGTGACTTAAGACTAGCTTAATGACAATTTATTACACGTCTGCCATGTGGAATCTAGTGTGGCCAACCTTTAGTGACATTTTTGAAGTACTGCAAAATGAGTGTTTCTGGACGGAGGCGCAAAAAAACTTTCTTTTAACCGTTGATTAGGGAAATATGGGACTATATTGCTAATGTCGTATGCCGCCGTGAATCAATATTTATTCCAGTAAAGGGAAATGCATGTCGGATAAAAAAAAATAACATCTGCGTAAGCTATTTACATGATTGACAAGCAATTTGGTTGTCCACCTCCCTAATTTATAAAATTTTATTAATCTTTATATCTCGAAATGTGGGAAAATATTAAAATATGTTAAGTAATAAAGTAGTAAAAAATAGTTTTAATTAAAAGTGATTAAATATTTACAGCCGTGAGAATGAGAGAAAAAATGTTTCATTGTGTTAAACATGTATTTGTTCTACTTTACTTCTACAATCAGTGCTCTTATTATTCGAGAGGAAGTCTCCTTTATATAATTTACTCAGCATTAGAAACAAAACCAACAGTATATTATATAATGAAACTCGAATTTGTGAAATAACACTTCTTTAAGATAACAATTAATTTATTTATTCCCAAAGTGTTTTGATAATTTCGTGTCTTCATCAGTTAATTCATAATTATAATAATATAAAAATAATAAATAAATGGCAAAAAGAGTAAAACAGCTTAATGATAATGATAAACTTACCAACTAATGAGCATTGTGGATTAAAAATTATTCTACCACAAATTATTATATATTATCATAAATTGTTTTGTTCTTTCTGCCATTTATTATTTTAATTTTATTACAATTAGGAATTAACCCATGAAGATACAAAATTGTCGAAACAGTTTAAAAATGAATAAATAAATTATTATCTTAAAGAATTCTTATTCCACGAATTCCAGTTTTATTAAGTACATAAATGAAAAGGCTACGAAACATTCCAATTTTTGGAAATTTTGTGATAGAAATTTGATATTATATATGTAATGTTTCTTGTACAGCTTAATCATAGATGGAGTCCCCTATTTTTCGAACTATGAGCTTATTTTGTAAGGATTTTGGAACAACAAAATTCAGACTCTTTCAAACAATTTTTCAAATACTTATAGTATACTTTTTAATTTAGATTCCTTTTTTAAAGATATTATCAACTATTTTTGAAAGAAATATGTATACTTAGTTAATTTTTATTGTAGAATATGATTTTTTCCTTTTTGCTTTCTTAAAATTATTACAAAAATATTTCAGCATCTACCACAAGTAACAATTCTTCAACTGCGGATTTTTTTTAAATATTTTTTATGACAAACGTAAAATATACAGGATTGGATGTATGTATAAATGTTGAATGATACAGAAGGACTATCATCCCCCATATTTTCAACATTCTCTAAATGATTTTGTTTTCATATCTAATGCAATCGGCAATGGTAAAATTAAATGCAAAGGATTGATAAGTTTCGCTTACTTATATTCAAAACTAGACTTTTCTCATGTACATTACACTTACCATTCGGTATTCTCAATCTAAGCCAATCTTTTTTTAGTGTCTTTTCTAAATCAAAAAATGCTTACAGTAATTATTGCAAGATATGACTTAATTGTTAAACCTATTTACGGAATAATATGTTTCTTAGTTTTCTCTTTGACGATGAATAACTACAAAACGTTTCGATCGATAAAGCTTAAATTATTTGCTTACCTAGAAATTACATAAGTATGTTATTTGATCCTAAAGTGTGGACAAAACTTGTGCAATATTTTTGTGTTATTTTGTGTCATTTGATCCTAAAGTATGCACAACTGCTTAAATTTAATACAAATTATATCTGTAAAAACTGTAATTAGTGCTTTGGAATTAAAAAAAAAAGCAAAACAAATTCATAGCCATTTTCATTCATCTTTCGATATTAATCATGGACGTTATGCAATTAAAATAGTTATTTCGTTTTATTGGCTACTGCAGCAGATGTTTTTCTGTCATACATTGCCCGTAGTAGGATAAGGTTTTCAAACGCACTAGTTCCCTAATGAATACTTATTTTATTTTATATATCATATTTTAGAAAAAAGATACAACATAGTGTTAAAAATGATACCCATATTACATAGAAATTAACTAATTATTGCCAGGCTAGAAATAAAGATTAAAAGAAACAAAATTTAAAAGTAGTGGGATTGTGTTCCTGTGCACTGAATATTAGTTACATTTTTCAAAACTTTTATTATGCAATCGTCATTTTCATCTCATCATTCCTACAATAGAAATATTTATGGCTTTTATTTTTTTCAGAAAACGATATAGAAAATCATATATTTTGAATGCGTAAAAGGTGATGAAAAGAGGCATTTTTTTATTTTTAAAGAGAGCTACAATTTATATTTTAGCTATTAATTCTGAACAACTACCTCTAATAGCGTTTCCATTTCCATTCTCTCTTTAGAAAAGAATATGCGACAGAAAATAAATTGCCTTAAATGCATCTCAAGTTTATTTTAAAAGCTGCTCAAAGTGTCTGCATTATTACATTTTTGTAAAAGTTCATAACGAATAAAGGTCTCATATGGTGTATACTATTTGACACACGTTGTAGTAGATACATATGTACATGTGGCTTTATTTTTTTCTATTATTTTTCTTATTTTACTTTTTTTTAAATATGTATACAAACATTTTAGAAAACAACAAGTGTAGGAAAAACGCTGCAAAGTCCTAAGCCTCTCCACGATATGCGCTGCATATTTTGTTTATCGAAAATAATATAAGCAAATAAATTATGAAAACTAGTGATAAATTATTATTGACTTACAACATTGCATGCCTCAATTAGAATTATTAAGAGATGTCATAAAAAAAGTATAAATCAATTAAATAAAATCTACACTAACCTATTTCAATATATTTTTTTTGTAATCGAATGTTCGCAAAACAAACTGTTATACAAACTGTCATGATGCGACAACAAAATTACATAACATAAAATTATTCCTGTTTAATAACTAAAAGGTTTAACATGCACACAATAGCAAAGTGTGTATAATAATATTTGCTGTTTTCATTATTAACAAGACTAAGTTACTACCATTCGTAACTATTTAGAATATAGGTTGTAAAAAAATACATTTAATATAGCGCCACGATTAAATTGTGCTTGGAAATTGCCTATTTAACATACTGAGTGTATCAAGATGGATATCATATTGTAAATATATGGAAAACCGATAATCGGGATTAATTCAATTTTGCATAAGCATAACTTTAATTATTATTAATTAACGCTGGGTAGTAATTTTGGAGATATACAAGTTACTTCTAATGTAACGCTAATATAAAAAAAGTAAGTATAATTTAAGAATAAAAGCCAGTGGGTGTTTTAAAAGTTATAAAAGGTATAGCTAATTAAAATTGAAAATAGAAAGAACGATAAGTTGAGGTCTCAAAACGATCCAATAAAATAAAAAACAAATATAGAAGTATGTAACATAAGCGGGTACGTACGTCATTTTTGATACATGTTGTATATACCTATTTATACTGTATATATTGCTTAGTACTTTAGTAGTTTTGATCATCAGGAACTAAAGACCGACCGTGCTGATCTACATAAATATTTAAAATACCTGCTACATGGCGGTATCGGTGATGTAGGTGTGTTTATGCAAAATAAGTTTTCTTTCGATGACGGGCCTCAATTGTCTCCAGAACGCCGAGATGAAACAATTGTACCAAAATAACCTATTCTTAAAATTCGTATTGGTGTGTCGTAGACAGATATCGTCTTATACTTGGATTTTATTAACATCGTTTAATGGTAGAGTGTTGCTAATAATAACAATATGTAAAAAAGAAGGTATTTTATAGGACCTGACCGAATAAAGTAAAGTAAAGTTGGTATTGACGTAAACTTCTACTCATGCTTCTTCATGCACTTAAAGTAAAGATAATTTCATCTCAAAATTTGAACTGCTCGTTATACTATGTTTACGTTTATTAATTAACTTCAAATAATTATCATAATTTATAGTGATTTTGGTGGAGATTTTCTTAACAGTAACAAAAGTAATTCTAATCAAGCAAGGTAGATATAATATATTAGTTACCGCTACATTATAATAACTTTAAAGCTGCAACATACTCAGTGAAACAGATATATTTAACTATATGTACAGTGAAGCATATCAGTAGTATGTCAAATGATAGTTGCGAGACATCAATGCATTAATTATTCTGAAGTATACAATAATATAGTTACCGCTTACTTCTTCTTAAATCTAAGCCATACGAGTGTTGACTAAAAATATCTTTTATAAAAAGAAAGAATTAATAACTTCAATGCTACCAAAAATATATTCCTAAGAACGAAAGATATAAGCAAGGAAATAATAATAAAAATAATTAAGTAAATAGTAAGACCAACACAATGCAGGTGAGATTATCACGCAAAATACAGGGTAAAACAAAGAGGGATAAAATACGAAATACGAAAGTATTTGGACTGCATCTAAGCATGAGTAGCATGCAAGAAGAAATGGAAAAGATACAGCTGAGATGGATAGGACATATATGCTACAAGAGCAATGACAGGCATAGCGGAAAGAAAATACTAACATAAGCACGACTGTCAGAAAGAAATACATGGAGTGAAAGGTGTGAAGACAGCGAAACCAATACAAAAAAACCTTATTATACCTTAACTTATAAAGACTACAGATCAAGTATTAAAATACATATCATTTTTATATCTAATAAGATCATAACGTTATTACTTCCTCAAGAGCTGCCACCTCCATAGTTTGGAATTAAAAAGCAACTAAAGTAAACATTAAAAGTTACTTCATATTTTCTTTCATTGTAGGTTCAAGATATAGCCTGATATTATGCCTATAGTGTACCCTTTTATACCATACATATTACATAAAGGATGTCTCAGATCACTTATCCAGTATCTTATACGACAAAAAAAAATATGATAATTATAAGATACTATCTAAAGAATCGTTTGAAAACATTTTGCAGTTCTGGAAACTTTCAGTTATACCACAAGTTGATAGCAACGTTTATGTTTTGAATAACATGATATAGTTTTTGCTTCATCAAGAAAATCTGCACATTATTAAATTAATTCACACTAAAGTTCTCTGTGCCTAAATTCAACAATTTATGAGATTAGTTACAATCTTCTCGCTTAATGTTCTGCATTTTACAAAGCATGAGTGGCGAGTGTGATTTGGTTATGACGTGACAAACAAAATCCTGCTTGTTAAATCCTATCATGAATTTTATGCAGACTGCTCAGAAATTAAGATATTAAGTAGATACGCTTAACCTTAGCAAACTCATTTTTATTGAATGAAACATAGTATTCTTGATAACACCTTCTGGTGCAAACATAAATTCTCTCTCGAAAAGTATTAAGAATTGCCACCCTCGGCTTCACCTGCTAACTATGAAAATTTGTATAATTCTTTGCACTAGACCATGAAAATGACAACGATTAGAATATTCAGCTGCCAGAGCTTCTGCTATTTGCAAATGAGACTTCTTATATTTGTTTTGGATTGAATCTAATAATAAGCGTCGAAGTGCTAGCTGCTACTACAAATATTGTAATCGTAAATACGAAAATATCCTTCTTCACAATGGGGAGTGGTTTAAATATCATGTTTGAACCTTTAAGCACTGTGCTAGAACTATGACAGTGTAATGTATTGTATTGGCCTTTTCTTGTGTTAAAAGTTAAAAGCTTCGCTTTAATTTTTGGGCACAAAGAAGCTAACTCCTGCTAATTTATTCCGATGGTTCAAAATAAATACATCATCCTGCACATTTATAATATAACTATACTAGAAAAGTTTTGCTAATAGAAATGATATGAGAAAGATATTAACCTACATAAAGTTATGTCTTTTTGCAAATACTCATTGAAAGTATGTTTTTTCATGCAAAATGATGTCTGCATTCTAAAACCTTGGGATGTGAAAAACATTGATAGAAATATCAAAATAATTCACTCTTTATTTGATAGGGCCTTTGCTTGACAACGGATGTACAACTATTGGAATCTGTTACAAGCAATATTAAGTTGAATGCTGGGCTTTTAACCTTTGCAATATAAAGTAGAAGTTTCATTCTGGTGTAAGGCTACAAGTGAAAAATAATAAGTAGTATTCTTAATCCATTCTATTCTATTTCTGCTATTCTTTCAGAATGAACTTGCACTTTTTCCAATTTGAGCCATCCTAGAAATTTGAAAGGGATTGTGTTCATAACTTTCTGGATTTGTGCAATCGCCATCAAAGGATCCAAAAGATTATCAGACACCCTGTTGTTGGTTGAATTTCTATATCGAATTTCGCAACTATGAAATCAAAAATACTATGTTCCATTTAAAAGATTTATTTTTTTTTGATTTTAAAGGTATTCAATTGATAAATCTATAAAAATTTAGTTGTTTTTATAGAGTTTGCCATGTAGGGCTTTTTTGTCACGTCAGTATCTTCGATGGCTTGTAAAATAAAGAACATTTATGAAGGAGATAGCAATGCTCAAATTTTGAAAAACTTTAAATATCTTAAAAATCATTGATTTGTACGGTGCATACCCTTAAAGTGAGAAAACATTACCAAAAAAAAAACATTTAATATAAAGAAGTTTTCTTCATCAAAACGCTTCCAGAAGGTAAAAATATTTTCAAATGATTTTGTAAATGGGTTTTTGTTAAAAAAAAAGATATTTTCATCAGCTGTAATGAATCACGGCGTATGATCCGAAATACTTATTTTAAAAATTCTTAATATGTGCTTATATGAAAATATTTTTGTATTAGGGCTCTTAAAACCCTTCTCTTTTAGGAAAGGAAAATTATTAACGCTTATTTCACTTATTAACACTGGATATTTTGAAAAAAAAGTATTTGCTTTCTTAGGAGTATTATCACAATTAAAACAATGTGTTTTAAAGTTAGATATTTAACCAAGAGCGGCGCCTCTTAAAGAGCCACGGGGCTATGACCCCATCATTGCAAATCACAAATTAATCATGAAAAAGCTTTTATTTTCTGTAAAAATACTAATAAATACACGTGCACACACATTTAAGTACAGAACGAACGAATTTAAAAAAAAAAATACTTGTATGTCCTGCGCACACAATCTAAATAGGAATAGCGTCTTGGGATCCGAAATAGGTATAGGTATCGAGCTTATCCGGAGTCAGTTCTGGGTATCCGAAATCGGGTAGAACCATAGCGAAAAATTTCGGATACCCAAGTATCCGAATATTCGAAACTGGGTAGCCAGTATACTACGATGTATTTATATAAAGAATTATTATAAATTTATCATGTTCGTGTATATTAAAAAATGTAATCTTTGGGGCTTGCTTTGGGTTTAATTAATTTTGTTCGGAATTAAGTGGATAAACCTTAACGATTTGCATGTCAATACATTTAGTAAAATATTGGCTGAAAACATTATAGTAACTAAATTAGTGTACTTAATTTGTAATTTGCATTAGTTATTAAATTGCAAGTTATATTTTATTTGAATAGGGATAAGCTTTGCAAGTTTCCGTTGTAAATTTATAACTCTATAATTACCTAAATATTATGATTATTAACAGATTCAAAAACCATATTTCTTTAAAAAACGTTTATTTTAGAAACTTCACCTTCAATTCCAATATTTGTTTATACAAAATTGTCTGTTCTCTTCCGGTTGATAATCACGATAATGAAACGTTGTAATACATGGAATTGAAAAATTAATGATATTCCCATCTCACTGACGGCTAATGATTTATACAAGCGTCGATGTTAGAAAATTTCCGTGAATTATGAGCATTTTTCCTGGAAAACTTAAGAGAACAGAAACATGTAATGTTGCAAGGGAATCACATAGCGCGTTGTTTATCTCGATTGTATTCGTGCATCGATAACCGTTCGCATGTGATCGTTAGTGTCGGGAGAAAACGATTGTGTACGTTTGAAAATTCTCTTCAAAGTCCTTTCAAGTAAATTTCGGTAGTAGGCACTTACTCTGCAGGCAAATGAATGGAAGTGGACTATAACGCAGGCGGAAAAGGAGGTTAATAATACGTCCAAAGAAGCTCTTGTAAACACGGCAGTTTTTTTCTTGGCGACTTATGTATCGGAATGTTATGGTGAAACCACTATATTGTTTTTCGGTGTTTATCCTGCCGGCTTCGTTGAAAGCTTTGTTACTCGACCGTGTTTAATTTTTCTCTAGTTTATTAATAGTGACTAAATATAAAACTCCTTTCGTCTTTCCAGCAAGATAGATGATATTTAGAAACAAAAAGGAACGTTAGCAAGTCAGTTTGGGTTTATATAAGGACAACTGGCATGACTTTGGTGTTCTATTAATTCGATACTACCATCGACATCGAAACGAAATAGAAAGTAAAATAAGTACATCTGGTAGAAGCAATACAAGAAAATTTTAAAGTTTGCTTTGTAATTAACGGCCTAAGTTAGAGCTTTTGAGGCTTCGTGGTAACTTCCATAGATGAATACAATTCTATAGTAGCCGTAATCAGATTAGTTTTCACCGCTTGGAATATCAACAGTCATCCCTGGGGATTGTAGACGAAATGGTGCGGATTGCACATAATGCGACATACATGGCTGATCCCTGTGGGTTGGGTGCAAGGACGCGGTCTACCGATCTATGACGGTTCATTGTCAGTCGGATATTGCTTGATATAATCGAGAATATGTTATTGTTCCCCGTTGTATTTTGGTAACTTGCAGTTATGGAGTGATTTAAAGACGACACATCGTAGACTGTTATAAGAAATGGACGCATGACGTATAAAGATCAAAAAGTAATTGAATTGAAAATATGACTTCCTCGACTTAATTAAAATGTATTTGAAATTTTGCTCGCAGAATAATATTGCCAAATTAAATATAACGATCCTATTTATTTCATTTGGAAAATTCATTTGTGTACACTCAAAGCAATGAAATGCTCCATTCTACATTGAGGTATTAAGATTAGAATCACTAATACAAATATATAGATTAGGTGCATGACCACCTTAGTTTAAAACAATCGTCTATGTAACAATTGATACACGCACATAAAAATGGTTACTTTAATACTTGCAAAAATGTCTTGAACTTCTGTATCCAACCTAGACTCCGATTGAAATTTTACATATGCATTCAAAGTTTTCATTCAGCTGTTTTAAAATCTCATCAGTAACAATATTATTAATAATGATTTTTTATGGTGTATCGGATAGGATTAAAGTGGCAAATCCTTAGTATAAAAATGTCATATTTATGAATATAATTATCTTTAGACGAATATCCGTACATATATATGGTTACTAAAAATGTAAGTATATGTAAAAATTAAATTATAGTCATGATTATAATTATTCATTATCTGGTGTGTTATGTTTGGTTTTTCATTACGAGGAAATTCCATTCAGAAATACTTTAGGGTGTGAACTACCTAATGTTGGAGGTATTTCTTATAATTATTATTATTGCAAATAAGTGTACTCACCTTGAGTCCTTATGCTCCTTAAATGTTTTTGATATATTATTATATAATAAATTGTGTATGGTATCGATATTTATACTGTCTTTATTAATAAAACCTGGCAATATATTAAATAATTAAAATTAAACTATAAATTCAATATTTAATGAAGTAAAAGTAAGTCTTATATTATACAAATTATTGATTTAGAAGACAGATCACGTGCAGCCTCCTCGGCTACCTAGTTACTACCGATAAAATAATATAAATAAATAAAACTACTCACAATAAAAGAGGAGATTATTAATGCGCATGGTCTACAGTGGTGAATTCGAGATATATGTATAAGCTCTTAGCCATCTAGCGAAGGGAGATTATATAATTGAATAATTACATAACATAAACAATAGGTATCTGTAAGGAGAAAAGCAAATTAAAGCATACACGTTCAAATTCATTTCTTCTTTTTAGCTTGGTTTTTTAGGTCAAAAAAAAAATATGTAAATGTTACATCAACGATGTTTCGCTTTAACTTCAAAAGCTTTTTCAAGTAGACATATAAAAATATAATTTGTAAATGGTGTTAATTGTAAATAGTTTTTTTCGTTTAATAAATGACAAAATCATAATTGTTTTGTTTACTATGAATTTTGAATATATCGTATGTTTTCTTTAAAAATTGCGTTTTAATATAGTATATTTTAATTATTTATTGTTAGTAGAATACGAAAATATTGAATTTTGTAGTTAAATAGATCTTTAAAAAATATTGTATCTAGTTATAAATTAACTTTGTTAGTTTTGTGAAATATTGTAATATTGTATGTCTGTTTTATCATTAACTGCGTTTTTATGTTTATAAATTTGAATTTATTTCAAGTATATTACGTGTTTTGAAAGTTTGTTCTTTGTTCAAATTGTTAGACTAAAGTGTTGTTATTGTTAAAATCAAATGTATGATTTTGAGTTATTTCATATTTTTTTTTTAAACTATAAGATATTTGTTACATTTATCTCCTTTTATTCCATTTTTCCAAATATTGCTTAGCTTCACCAACATATACACCATTACAATCTTGACAGTCTGTTTTATAAATATAAACTGTTTTTTTTAATTTTTGATTTTAATTTTGTATAGATTTGATTTTGCAGTTTGCTCGTGTTTTGATAGGCAATTTTGTAATTCTATGGTTTGAAAATTCGATTTATTTTTTCGGATAAATGTCTAACATAAGGAATTTTTATAAATTTTGTAATTTTTTGACTATTAGTTATATTGTTTGTTGATTTATTATAAAAAAAAGTGTTTGTTTGAATATTTATAAAAGAATTTAGATAATTATTTTCTAAAATATTTTTTGCTTCATTAATAGTATCAGATCGAAAAAGTGGACTTGTTAATGCTATTGCTCTGTCAGCTAAACTAATAATAACACTAACTTTTGTGATAAAGGTTATGAAGACTTAAAAATTTATATAACATCCAGACTACGTTGGTTTAGTATACCATTTAGTTAGAATTTTGTGATAATTTTTAATGAGTTTGACGTTTAAACGGTAATACTAGTACTATTATTTTCTGCAATTTCAATTGTAAATTTTAATCTTGCATGATAAGAATTAAATTTTTCAAGTAAAACTGGCATATTTTTTTCTCTCTAGCGGTTATATAATCATCAACACATCTTTTGAAAAAAAAAAAATATTTCGAAATTTATTTTATTTAAAATTTCTTTTTCTACATATTCTAAAACAATTCGTGCAATGATACTAGAAATTGGTAAACCCATTGCACATTCAAAAATTTGTTTATGGGATTTATTTTTATATTGGAAATATGTTTATGTTAGTGTTAGTTCTACTACATTAATGAATTCTGTGGTTGGTATATTTGTAAAATTTCCAAGTAATTGCCATTTTTTGCGCTTGTTTTGCTAGATATAATTGTGTATTTGTTTATAGGGATCTATAATCTACGGATATAATTTTGAAAATTGGTTTTAATTTAATATTGTCTATAAATTCTTTGAATTGTCATGAATCTTTTATATAGTAGTCATTTCTTAACGCAATTTTTTTAAGGCAATTTGCTAAAAATTTTGATAATTTATAAAAAGGACTTTGTATGTAAGAAACTATTGGTCTTAAAGTATATTATTTTTATGTAACTTTTAAAATTGCCTATCAAAACACCAACAAACTACAAAACCAAATCTATACAAAATTAAAATCAAAAATTGAATAAAAAAAATAAAGCATCATTGGTTTATAAAATAAACCGTCAAAATTGTAATGGTGTATATATTGGCGAAACCATGCAATATTTGGAAAATATAATAAAAGGACATAAATATAACAATATTTTTTAAAGATCTATTTAATTACAAGATTCAATAATTACAAAATCAATATTTTCAAAATATACTATAACGCAATCTTTAAATAAAACATATATACCTATTCAAAATTCCTAGTAAACAAAGCAATTATGATATGTCATTTATTAAACAAACAAAAAATATTTATAATTAACATCATTTGCAAATTATATTTTTATATGTCTACTTGAAAAAGCTTTTGAAATTAAAACGAAACGTCGTTTATGTACATTTTCATATTTTTTTCTAACCTAAACACCAAGATAAAAAGAATAAATATATATGTATATGTATATATATGATCAAGAAAGGAAGTTTATATTTGTTATTAACTAAGATATTAGCAGGGCAATCGTTTATAAAAATTACAATAATATGTAAGTTTTTAACCTGACGTTTTGCACTGCAATAATAAAGCTATATTCTATTATTTGCTGCTGTAACTATCAGTTTGATAGTATTGCATATGAAGCACCTCATTCAGCTTTTTCACTTCAGTATAAATGACGTATGAAAATAATAAAAATAGCACGATTTAATTGTAGGTAAATTGAAATTGTAACGTAAACAAAAGAATGGTAGAACTCAAATAGTACTTAAAGAAGTTCCAATTAACCTCGCCATACGTTATACCAAAAGCTTTTACCGCCAGACAAGTGCGTGCGTGTCGTCCTCCGCAACCACATGTTTTTTGGTATATTATGGGAAAGATTTTATCTCCATCTCATATAGTAAAATTTACATCAACTATAGGAACGGACGTGCACTCCAAGCTATTGTTATTAAGTGTTATCGTATATATATTTTTTTTTAACGAACGTAATGTGTGTGGTACTGCCGATGCGCCGCCGGTACTTGATACAATTGTTTCGGAGGTTCTCAGCGAAAATCAACAAAAGAATTAGTACCGGTGCAGTGGGTATTAAAATGCAGCCAACGGTCTTCCCACATCAGAGCGGTCGCTCCGTGATTCAATTTAGTTTGCATTTTAATTCGGGAACGTGTAAAAATGTAGACGGCATTCCCGCCGGGCGAACAGAAAATACGGGGATCTTGCTTTTCCGCAATAAACAAGCTGAAGTTTCGCAAATGAAAAGTCGGCACAAGGTACGCGATGCACATACGAATTTCAGACGTTGAGTAGGCATATACTGTTAAGCCGGTTTTGGGGGATATAGTTGCTTGAGAAATAATAATAATAATAATGGAATATAAAACGACAAACATTTATGAAACTCACATATTAGTACTTCTTTTTAAAGCCATATCTATAAGATTAAAGTAGATACATATATTATGTAAGTACTTATTTGGTTCATAAAGTGGAAAGTGGAAAGGTATACTTCTGTTTGTGTTAATTCCATAACCTCGAGCCATACAGAGAAGATTTAAACGATATCTCTATATAGTGGTACACCTAGATACACATTTCCTTATTTGTATATTAAAGTAAGAGTCTAATAAATCAAATATAACCTAATGAATAAGTGAATTCAACGTTAAGCGATCTATGAACGCAATAGCGCCTTCTTTAAAAGAGTAATTGCCTTGTCAGCGTTTATATTTTCGTTTTGTTTTTCCAATTTACAAAAATGTTTATTTCCTTTAACTAATCTTTTGGATAATGTATATGAACGCTGAATGCAATATGTTAAAATCTGGTGCCCTCCATCTTCAAATGCTTCCCAATCGAAATTTGATATTAGAGGATTCTTTAAATGATGAATTTAAACTTATATTTGGTTCATAAAAACAAGATTGAAGATTTTCTGGATTTTCGTGGAACTTATGGCCATAAAAATTTCAAAATATTAGAAAAATCGACAAATTTTTTCTGAAATTGAGAAAATTATTTTTTACAAGAACGCTCCAAGTAGATTTGGATAATCTACTGGAGTTTTGCACCAAAGCCTCTGTAACTTTCCTACCCATGCCGAACGAAATAGACTGCCCATGTAAGAAGAAGAAACACCAAGACGTCTTGTATGAGTTGGAAAATGAAAATTACTGAAAACGTAAGTATAATTTGTACATTTCTAAGGAAATTTTTCCTTTGGTTTATGAAGAAAAATAAGCATCATTTATACCAGAAATATTCTTATAAAAACTGTCTTGATTTACAAAAATGCCAAATTGTTCTAAATTATCATGACATAGAAAGTGCTTCATACGTTTTGATCTTAAATAGCAGCATTGTTATTCTACAGCAAGATAGATTTTTGCGAAAAAGCCAGAACGACGTGCAAATCTATAAATATAATAATTTGCTATAACTTTAAATCAATCTGGTGCTCATTAAAACTTTAATCTATATAAGCTCTGTAATAGGATTGCAGAAAAGGTTTCCGCATAAGTGTGATTAGAGACAAAAGACGAGGAATACGCAAACGCTTTTAAAATCTGATTTCAAAAGACTTAAACCTCTGAAGATTTATTTTACCACAAATATCAAGGCTAGACTTTAATGGTAGCGGCAATTGAACTAAGCTGAAAACTCTTTGTCACATAAACAGTATTTTTTTCCGGTTTTCTAAGTTTCAGATGTTTCACACAACTAATTCAACATAAACAATAGGTTTGTTCGTTTTGGCATTCCGCGTCGTAACGCGAAAATCTAGCCGCGTGACGGCGCGTAAAGTTTTTCAACGTAAGCTGTGGCCGTAAAACGCTAGATTGACTCCAGCTTTAGATTTTCTGATTGCTGTTCGTATTGTCATCAAATCGAACATACAGCTGCGTTTCGCTGCGTAACGCTAGTGCCAAAACGAACAAACCTAATGAAGACATCAATAGTACATTATATTATTGCTCGCATTTTAATGATGTCTTTCATTGAGCTTCACCTAGTAAACAAATGTAAACAAAAACGTGTTCCGCAGGTTTCCGCACCTGAAAATGATTTTAGACTTTAATTAGAAGCCCAACATTGACCCCCGACGGCCAGAAGTTTTGGTTTATAGTTTTAAAATTTATTTCCTTTTAGATTTCTACAGATCCTTAATTGTTAATCATAATTAAGGAGGGAACGACAACATCTAAGATAACTACAACGATTATCGTTTTAAATATAAAATTGTATGTCAAGTTTTATAGAGTAAATAAAGCAATAAATCCATTATAAATGTCATGGCAAAAATAATAGACCGGTCAATCACCAACACCGTTACCCATTTATACATCTTGTGTGGCAAAATTGTTCTTCTTTTGTTATAAATATGTAACTTGCTAATAAGAAAGGTGTAGTGACAATAAAAAGCTTTTCGGAAAATAAAAAAGTTGTTGGGTTTTCCGTCTATTGACCACTGTGCAACCACTGTGCGATCTTACAATGTATACCTCATCTAATTACATACTTCATTTCCTAAAATCCATAGGATATAATTATTAGCCTGTTCATTTTCGTTCGATTAGACTTATTTATATACAGACCTCAAATACAATCAAAAAATAATAGCCTTGTGATAACTAAACAAATAAACATTACATACACAATAGAAAAATTGACAAAACAAGAAAACAACAACGTAATATTATTAAATGAATAGTTAGAGTATAGCACGCCGCCTATCTTTACATATCTAAATTAATACAAAAGTACACACACATACATAAACATATCAATCATTTAATTTAATCATTTAATGAATTTTTCATATAAAATAACTTATTAAACAAAATTTCCCATATTTTACAGTACATTTCATCATACAGATTACATATAAAAATTTAAATTACATTTCAGATCTTCATTTAACAAGAATATACATCTCAACACACACACACACATACAACAAAAAATTATGTATTTTAAAGAGATTGTACAAAACAGTACAAAATATATCCATCGGTTTTCACATTTAAAATAGAAACCAATATAAATTTTAACATGTTTTCCAATTTTTCATTTGTGCATTGTCCTATTTCTCTATTCTATTTTATTTGATGTTTTTAAAATGTAAGAACACTTCAGAAATTAATGACGTAGCTTTAATTTTCTAATTTGACGTATCTAAGTATAAAAAATATACAACTTAAAATTAAGTCAGACTGTAATTTGTTATTTCATTCAAACAGTACGCCTGAGGATGGCCTAGAGCCGAAACCGGTCGCTAATTATATTACATTAAAGGATTGGATAGAACTAATTTCTTGGTTTTTCTTTTCTAATACCAAAAATCAACATTGAATTTATGCTTTTACACACTTCAAGGTTTCGAAGAAAAACAAATACGAATTGTCCTCTCGGTAAGACGCGCAATGCACCAGCTACAATCTACAAACCTACAGAATGATGATTGATTGATATCAGACTCATATACATATATGAATATATTTTTGTTAATTATTTCTGCCAACAAATTTCCCACAATTCATCTATATTTTTTTTGAAA
This sequence comes from Protaetia brevitarsis, assembly GCA_004143645.1. Taxonomy (NCBI): domain Eukaryota; kingdom Metazoa; phylum Arthropoda; class Insecta; order Coleoptera; family Scarabaeidae; genus Protaetia; species Protaetia brevitarsis. The sequence continues at coordinate 249,262 of RXPK01000286.1, read as the reverse complement.
ATTGTTAAAGATATTTATAATTAATTGCTTAAACTTAATTCTTTTTTTTTAGCAATCAAGTACTTGATACTCTTCAAAAAGTGATATATCTGTTTTGCCAAACTTATCGCTACTTTAAGTACCGTCATAAGAATCTTCCGTCATAAGTGGCAATTAAAAGTTATAACATCTAAAAGAAATATTCTAAATTGTAATAAAAAGTAATTTTGCGACACCTTAACATGCACATTAAAACATTAACTTCCGCGTTACGAGTGGAAAGATCTTGATGTAAATATGACCAAAAATATCGCTAAATATTCCAATAAAAAACGACAACTCTCCGACTGATAACGTTAAATTTTAATAATACCGATTTATTTTATTCTCACAGAACGCTTGCGTGTTCACATACAATAGTCAAACGACTTAGTTGCGTCCTTGGGTGATTCTAGATAAAATTTCATTAATTCGTCAATGGTGTTTCACTAAATACGCTGACACGATACTAGACACTGTCTGAGTAGTTTAGCGGCACTCCAATTGTTTTACACTGATAAATACATTAGTATTGTAAACCATATTTCGGTCGCAGTATTTTATCAAGTAATGTCCTTATTTTCGAAGTCGAAAAGTGCCTTCGACCCAAAATTCAACAAATATAATTAAATAATTTGATGTTTCAATAAATAGTAACGCATATAAAAAAAAAAGACTCCTCTTCCACTACCCTTTCCCTCTCCTCCCTATTTTATACCACGAAAGTATTTCGCCCTTAACTTTAAATTATTTGCCTTTTTAATTAACGTTGAATTACTATCCAATCCTTATTTAATGTATCTGAGTGATTAAATTTACCTTTACTATTCATTGTTTGTTGTTTAGAAACCGGTTTTTAATTTTTTTTTTTTCCTTCTTTGTTTCACAGCTGTCTTTATATGCAAACCTACTAATGGCGCTGGTCATTTAAGACAGTCACAATTAGCTGAAATCAGTGACGAAAGAGAAGATCCTTTGATAAAAAAAAAATATTATTATAATCATTCAGGCTAATCGAAGTAGGTACCTCAAAAGGACCAAGATTTGATTACAAACAATCTTTAAAAATATGTCTTTCGGGTGTTGTCGGGTTATTACTTTTAGCAGGACGTTTCACTAATCATATTGTCAGTTTCTTCCGAAGCTTTCTAAAGATTGAAGCTTTTGTCTCTTGCTTCTTGTTGCATACCCCATTCCTATTCAGTTGCTCATCCGTAGTACTTCGAAATATTAGTTTACACGTGTTGTTAACTTTTTAATCTTTCCGATTGCAATGTTTGGCGTTTTTTTTTATTATCTTGATCGATTCATGTGTTATCCATAAATAATAGTCACTACGCACTAAAAAAAAATTGGTAAAATTCAAGTGCGATTTTTCGTATTTTATTTACTCTTAGAAGTATTATTTCTAATCTTACGTAATTTTTCCACGATTTTTTTATGTAGCCTGGAATATTCAATAGTGAAATTTCGAAATTTCTAATTTTTCCAATATTCATGCAGTCTGGAATACTTACAAGTAGAATATCTAAGGTAGTGATAATTTGCATAGAAGTTTTACTTTTTAAAAGTAGAATTACAAAGAAAAATTCAGTATTTCTGATTTTTTTTTTTTTTTTGTAATAAAAAAGGAAAATTCGTCGAAATGAAAGTGCTTTGGTAGAGTTTATTTAATTGGAATCTAATGCATAAAAAGACAAACAAAATATGAAAATTTATCATGCTTACTTCAAAACCCACTGCACGTTGCCGCTCCACATTGGCGGTTAATTCGCAAAAATCAAAAGCCACCGTAAGCAATGGGGGCACAACAAAACTGTTGTGATAACAGTTCCTAAGAAAAAATTATGTGACAAGTAATAAATAAATATTTGATAGCTATGTCTGCCATGTAGAAAACTTATATCGACTATCGAAAGTTAGTGTAGTGAAATAGGAGAACCGCCATCTTCACGGTAATTTCTGTACTCGTAGAATATGTTTAACGTATTTGCTACTATAGGCCAGAAAACTTTGCTTTATATGTTTAGAACGTGGTGATAACGTAATTTAAGTAATGCACTGAGAAAACAGATTGCATTAAATGGAAAGTTTTATAACTTTTGATTTTTATCATGTCCAACGAAAAGAGTACCTTTTCTCAGAAAAGTTTTTATTTTAAGGTAAAGTCAGGTAAGTGTGTAGTAAAAATTGCATAGTGCGAAGAAAATGTAACACTGTTCACATAATAAGACATTTTGATAAGTTTTACACATAGAAGTACGTAATGTATGCTCAGTTGAAAGCCTTCAATAGATACACCTTTTATAATTATCAACGGTTTAGTAGAAAAAAAAGACATTTTAAACACTGTCAATACTACACACTTACCCAGCAAAATGGGGCAAGTGTGTAATCGTTCCGCATTTTATATATTAATAGCATTATCCTTTAGTTCGGCCAAGAGTGTAATACTAAACTGATGCCTGTTTAATAAGGTATGATATATTCACAAGATATTCAAGTTATTACACGTAAGGAGATGCGAACTTTTGTTTGTAAAATTAGTATGAAGTTTAGTACATTAGTATTATAACAAGAGGACGTCCGTATTTCAATTTTAAAAATAAATATATACAAACTACACACTTGCCCCGGTTACAAACTTACCTGACTTTACCTTAATTGAAAGTAGCGTGCTGTTTTGCCGGAAGACTATTTTCTTCTTAAGTACATGCTTTTCGACGAAAAGTAACCGTAATTAAATGGAATGTACCTTAGTTTTGATTAATATTTTATAATGTCTGTATAACTTCTGTTTAAGTAACACAATACACATTACATATAATATTATTATGATTATGTACATATTTAACAACATATTTTACTTTTAAGTACGTTATCATATTATTGAATAATAAACAGTATTTTAAATAAAAAAGCCAGACGTTTTGGTTTATTTGCGTGGACACGCATGTATACATTGATTTAAACTTTTGCCTTTAACGGAAAATGCAAGCACCTGTATTCAAGCCGAGTGTTTTTTTACGCGGCAGTATTTTAGTTTTACTTATGTTCCCACGCGCATAAGTCTCAGATACACAAACAATATTGAATAAAAGTGAATATTTTCGCGCTAGGTTAAAGAAATTCAGAGATAAGTAATTGGAATCTTTTCAGTTAATGGTGATTTACTTACAAGCCAAGGAACTTAAAGCAGTATATAGTGTTTGAAGGTTTTAAAACTGTTATACACGGGAAAAACGATCTTGTTGTTTTCAACCATTTTTCATGAATTTGGTTACAGTTACTAAATTACTACTTGATTTATGAATATTAAAAATATTCCTATATTCAATCAAACAAATAATTTGGTTAGTAGATTTATTTGAAGCTAGCGCAGTATACATTAATTGAATTAAATATTTACATGGAAGTAAAAATAAATATCGCATTTTATTTTCGTATAGCAGTTTTCTTTCCACATGGTACAGCAAATGAGCAGATATACATATGTGTAGTAGAGAAATTGTCGAATAGATGGCGCATCTCCTATTTCATTCCAGTAACAAATAATATTTCGCACAAAATAGGCTGGAAACTACGATCGTAACATACTAATCTGGTATATTTACCAGATCAACATCTGATAGGAGTCATTGCCTTTAAAAGATTTCTTTAATGGCACACTAGGGTGCTAAGATGATCACTGCGACCAACTCCCCAATACTACTGGGATTTACAACATTCTAACGGCAAATTCCTTCTTAATGCATGGGCTTTTGGAGATAATTTATTTTCATTTCGATTAAAAATGATGACGGCATTTTGTTGTGTTTACACTTTAGTCTAAAACGAATAAATGTTATAAGAAAAGGAAAAACCTCTTGAATCAAAATGCTTACGGTTTTCTGCCAATTTGCATAGTTTTTAAGTTCAAAATAAAGAGGACTTGAATCAAATATCAATATCTTTCACTTAAAAAAATAAACTGTTTTAACGAAAATATATTATTTGCGAAGAAATGCGTGAATTTAAAATTATATTCCTTTTCAAGGAAACACCAAATCATGTTGACCATATAGAAAACGCAAAAACTTTTGGTTTAATGCAATTCCTTTTAAATGAAAAGTATATTTCTCTCAGTGTACAATTTTGACTTAAATCTACCGACTTTGTATAAAATAAATAGTTTCTTTAAGAAAATCGTACTGGATACCATATATACAAATAAATATTTTTTTATTATTAAGGTAATCTATTTGTATAAAAGATATTATTTTAATGAAATATTAGTGATTTACATTAGATTGGATAATCATAAAAATTTGAGGAAAAAATAATTAGTCCTTTCCAATCAGATGTATTATATTAATGTTCGTCTTTACATGTTTCGGCCAGAGGCCTTCTTCTGAAGCATATAAAACACGTCGTTTACAAAATCACAATACGAAATCCTTTTATTATAATTTTGAAAACGACGTGTTTTATATTCTTCTGGAGATGGCATCTGGACGAAACATGTAAAGACGAACATTAATATAATACTTCTGATTGGAGAGCACTACTTATTTTTTTCCTCAAATTTAAAGAAATAGTTTGATTGTTTCAAAGAGCACAGTAAATTAATCTTAAATTAATTCAAATGAGATTTCTTTACGTGAAATATTTCATTTTTCGAATTTACTTTACGAATATTACTTGTTTTTAACCGTAATTTGGTAAGTAGTAAGAAAGTTTTAGTTTTTTTTTTTCTCTCAGAGATATTAATATTTTTGCTAATAATGTTGGAGAATAATGTTAGAGAAAAAGGATATTCACGTATTATGGGAAAATTTCTAACATTTCAGAATTTTCCTTAAAGTCCTGTACATTTACCCCTTTCAATGCGGAATATTATTAAAAAAAAGTGATTTTTACCAAGAAAAAATACCTCATTGTTTCGGTGTGTAGTTCTGACTAATATCTTTCTCTGTATGCCCAAGACCTTCTAATGTTCTTCCCGCACACTGGCATTTAAGTTTATTCCTCTTGTTTGTAATTTTAGCAAGACGTCTTTTTTAGAAATGAGCACTTACTCTATGTTGGTCACTGTGTTGAATCGTATGACGACGTTCCTTTTCTCCAAAATGCTTTTCATTACGTCTGAAGCTCGGCTATCTAGGGTAGGTATGCGTATCTTATTGGTTATCGTTGGTCTTCGTCCTTTTTCTGTTTGCGTGATTTCGATATATCCCTACCACTGTAACCGTTCTTCTTGAGTGTTAGACTTTGCTATATTTGTGATATTCATCGCTAATTTTCTATACTCTTCTTAACATCATGTTAATAATAGAACTCTTCTATTGTCCGTGATAGTGAGATGTTGCATGATCGCCACGACTGTATGGACTTCCAAAGATGTACAATCTGGTAATCTTATAAAATCGATTGTTGCAAATTATTTGTAAGAACATGCCTAATAGATACGTTGAGAAAAAAATGTGTTAAGTCGTCACAAAATTGCAACGTATTTAAATAACAATAAATTGGGTAAGTAGGACTAGGATAAAATGTTGACCTAAAATAGGGTAGTGGTAAAGAACCATTAAAATTGTGTCCTCAACACTACGTTGTTGTAGGTTAACATTTAATGGGCTGTATAATTATTATATTGCTGTCTACATGGAACACAATTTTGCAGTTAGTTAATACAGTTTTGCCGCAGTGATAGGTTGATAAGCAATAGCGCAAAATATAACAGATTTCAAATAGAAGTCAAGCAAATAATAATGAACAGGAATATAAATAAAAGGAAATAAGCAAGGAGCCGTATATGATGTTGATAGGCAAAAAAAGCCACTCTCAACAAATGAAATGCTCTAAAATTACGCCAAAAAATATTAGGCGGAGCCTCTGTTTGTGGGCGCCACTGTAAATGAAGACTGCCTCAATCGAGAGCAACTCTTCAACGAATCTTTGAGGTAAAACATCTACCCAAAAATAGTTATCACAAATAATTCCTCTCGAGGTCTTAAAAAAAAAAATATTATTAAGAAATGGTGGCCATATAAAAATATACTTACACAAATATATTCTGAGAGCTTATATGCAATATGGCACACATAAGGCGATCGAAACGTCCAGTGATAACAAATAAAACCAACACTAACAAATACACGATGTTCGTGCTTAGAAAATAATACGAGAAAACAGGAATTTTTCAACAAAAAAAAAAGAAGCACAAAAACAAAAGTTCAATAATACCGCAATAAAAGTGATGTTACATTAATTCATTATAATTCTCTGTTGTCCCATAGGTATGTGTATCTCCGAAAGATGAGTATCTATGTAAAAAAGCGGTGTACGTACGACATTCAGTGAAAACAGTATTTAGAAACATACTTTTATATGAGTATAAACCTCAACTTGTGCGTAGAATATTAAAATATCGCCACTACGTACGTTTATGTAATTTGTCTGATATTTATACCGATACCCATTTCGCACAGGTGAGCAATACCGCGAACATATGTGCATACTTTACACATTTATAGAGACAATCCCGCAAACGTACGCACATTTATAGCGTATAAAACTTACATAAATTACCTCGACCTCCAATATTAATAATATCATTAAGTTATCGTTTGATTTCTACATTACGGCACATAATATGTTCTTGATAAACCTCGACTGCGACCTAGGCATTGATGCGCAAATAACCATACTATTTTAGTGTAACCGTATTATTCATGTCAACAGATTGTGACGTACCAATAAGTTCAGATCGTTTCCATTAATTCTATTGTATTATGGGAGCGGCCTAATTAAGGTGTACGGCTGATGAATGACACTGAATCACAAACTTTAAAATAGTTAATATTAATGGTTGTTCGTCTGTCTGTCTGCACAGCGTAATATCTGATTGCAGAGCCTTACGTGTATTTACTACTGATTGGGATTTTTAATTGATTTGATGTAGTTTGAATGTAATTGAAATCCTTAAAGGTGACAATACGAAAAGATCAATACTAAAAGACCGTAATTATTGTAATCAGCAAGAAAATTATTAGAAATAATCTTGATATTCTGAAGTAAAAGTAATAATAATTTTCAGAGAACCAATTCAATTGAGAAAGCTACTGCTGTTTTCTTCATTTACTCTATATGTATTATGTTTACATTTTTCTTAATTTACGTTGACAAAAGTTAAGGTATTTTTTGTTTTGGTCGTAACATGAAGGAAGAAAGTAAATATCTTTCTATCAATTTAATAATAGACAACATAATTCAAGGAAAAATTGACGATTGTTCTTAAAAATGTTGGCTGCTTAGGCAACGAAAGATAAATAAATATGCTGATCTTTCATCCATAATTAGCTTTTTCCAGTTTCTCTTTAATTGGCTATTACATTCGACTAAATTTCAATTTCACCTGAAGAAGGTTAATAATTTAGCTGAAACCGGGAGTGAAACGATAAGTTCAATGTAGTGAATAAATAAAAAAAACACAAAAAAGCCACTCCTCAAAAAGGGAAAATAATAATTTTGAACTGCGTGTAACGGAATTAAATATTATTTTATTGTTACAAAATTCTTTTTTATATTTCGATACTCTTATAACTACTAGAGGAGAAACACACTAGTGCTGTGCAACCGAACAGATTTCATAACCGATTAATCATATGTACTGTATTGGTTTAATCATCTGATGTCAGTTAAGTGTAACGTCACTAGTTTTACTTTTATGTATTTTAAAAATGGAAAGGATATAACAAAAAAAGGATATAGAATGTAGCAGTAGACAGCCAGACGATGTCCAGGTGATATACGAAATCTGCATTAAGCAAGTCCTTCAAGGCATTTTCCTTCAGAATGTTCCCTTCAGGAGGTAAAGATGATCAGATTAATCTAATAATGGTTTTATATAACAGAGAAAATTGCTGGATTCGGTCTCGTCAAAAATTGACATGTATGTAAGGTTGCATACTCTTTGTACAGTAATTCATTTGAAGATTGTTAATTTAACATAGTAATAACTATTGAAAATGTTTAAATGTATTTTTACCATGATATACAGACACCTACCTTTATTTTATAATGAATGTGGTGATTCCATAATTTTGCAATAATTATTTATTTCAGTTTAGTTTAAACATCCCATATTTCCATTTGCTCATATGGGCATTCTCATGTATTAAATATCTTGTATTCCCCTCACTTCGGTAAAAATAACTGATTTTTCAAAGACAGTTTGCCCCCTGTCCAAGACAATCGCTACCGAAGTCTGTTAGAGAATTCCAATTCAAAAGGATTCACTAACCAACCGCCGTGAGAGACGGACGTGTCTCGATAATTTGTTGTAAAATTTAACGACTATTTTGATAAAATCCTTTTTATTCCGAATTCCAATCTAAAAATGATGGTTAATTGTTAAACAAAGTTTAACATATCAATTTTACCCACCTTTCACCTATTACTCTTGGATTCCTGTTCTAAGCCATTCTCCGTGATTAAAAGCACGAGAGCCCATTCGATGCCTGACCTGATGCCTGCTGAACTAATCCCCCAAAGGTATTCTGCGTCCATTACAACCTAAAAATAAACCTATTATTTTATGTTCGGCAAACTTGTTTGGTTAGGGATTTTATATAATCGCTGAACAGTTTACGACCACTGGTGAAAAAACTTTCATAAGGTGGTACTACACTAATAATCTTATTATCTATTCACGGCATGAACCGAATATCCAGTAATTTTACCATCAAATGTTGGACATTCTGATTACCCGTCTCTAAAACCCCGGAATTTTGAAAATTAATTTTAACCGTATTTATTTTCTATGATGAGTTTATATTACAAAAAGTGGAATTACTAATTTAAAACGCAATTGTTATGTAATAAGCGAACTCATTTTACCTACGTGAGATTTTTACTTTCTTATTTACGTTGTTTTCTCACTGCTCTACATTTAGAATCCTTTATTAAATAAAACCACATTTGTTTGCACTTAAATGTTGTCTTTACCGTGCAAAATCGATCATAATTGATGTACTAAAGTCTCATACACACTATATCACCTAAATTAAGCGCTGTAAATACCAAAATCGGAGTGGACGACATACAAGCAATATCCTCCTGCAGCACCTACTGCCGTACTGAAAAATAAGGGGGGTAACTATCTAATCGTAATTTTTTAATGTCAGAGCCCTCTACATCATAGCAATCGGAAATTCTCACCCGATATGCCATCGATATTTGAGAGGGCATACTTATGATTAAAAAGTAATGAATATAGATTGCACTAAAATATTTAAAATTTGAAGTTAAATAATTTAATCAAAGTATTATGTTTGATACCAGGCTGTGTGTTACCTTGTAGCGTTACAATACATAACCGGATAACCGGTATAACCGGTTATAACCGGCGTGACCCCGTTAACTACCGTCACAGTTAACCGCCATGACCGGCTAACTATCGTGACCGATTAACCGTCTTGACCGATTATCCGCTTTGGTCGAATAATCGCCGTAATCGATCAAAAGGCAGTTTTACTTAAAGTATATCTTTACATAAGTATTTTACTAATTTTTACAATGTTTTTGTATATATAAATAATCCCGAAATTGATCGATGAATAATTATTAATTTAACCCTAAAGTAACCAGTAACTAATTGCTCCCACCAAGATGATTCAAAGAGATTCTGTTTTTTATTTACATATCCTATCATATAGAAAAAACAGAACTGAAAAAATATATAGTAAACCTAAATGTATGCAGTCTGATATAGCAAAACGCTAAGTTGCCATCTTAAACCAAAGTAAAAAAAAACATCAAATAATGATAACTTTGAATTGAGTAACCGGAATTTGTCCCTGATCTTTTATGGAATGCTCATAAGCGGTATTTACTTATATATTTTTTTTCGAACGTGATAGCCTAAGTAATTCCTGAAAAAAAAATTATTCAATTATTCCACCCTCATGCTAATATCTCGAATGGGATAGCATCGATTGAGCTAATTTTTCGTATTTACAGTGTGTGTAACAGTGGTACTCATTCGCTTTAATTTCAGCTTTATAGGTTTAGGGAAACTTTTCAATGGCTTATCGGAGTAGAGCGTGTTAAATGAAACTTCAATATTTAACTTTACTGAACCTATCGGTTGTCTAAAGCAGCATATTGTAGCTTTAATAACAACAGAAATTGTACTTGCAACATTTTTCTACTATAGATGTCCCACCGAACTGGGTCATTAGATTTTTTTTGAACTTCTAGCAGGAATTTCATTTTGAAACTTGCAGTGTAGCCATAGCCCACTGTGGTCTATTTAAGGAAAATATTTTCAACTTTATAGCACTTTCGGTATACAGGGTGTTGATATCAACTTTCTTATTTTAAATGGAATGATACGATTTTTATCGGTACAATGAATGTATCGAGTCATTTGCAATTAGTTTACGAGAGGGTTCCCTATCCCTGAACTCAATCGTTTTTGAGATATTTGCAATTTTGTTGATTTTTTGACGTTTGCACTGTTTCAACTGAAATTAAATGGCTGATAAGATATCAGATATTTAGTGGTTCTACTAATTACCGATGTAAGTACAAAGACGTAGGTAGAAAGTGTTATGGCAATAATGACCAAATCACATACAGGATGTTCGAAAACACATCTCCAATGTGGATACTTTTAAACCAACAAAACTTTTTTATTTCAAATAGAACATGGTATTTTTTACTACAGTATTGAATGCAGCGTAAAATTCTACATCGATTGACATTAGGGTTTGGTACACCTATTTTTGATGGTTTTTGAGATATTAGCATTTATTGCCTACAATATGACTAATTTCCAAGTTTCGAGAAAATAAAATATTTTTTTCCTAAAAACGCTCTGTATATTACTTTTTAGAATGATGCGTTATCTTTTTTTGCATTATTTGGTTTCCATACCTGAGATATTCATCATTGAAAGTTTTCCAATTATTAGCAAATTTTATGTAATTTTAATTATAAGATATTAATAAGCCATAATTATTATGCGACAGCAAATTACATGTTAATATTTTTGTCTGCTTATTAAAGACAGCGAAAATAAGTCAAATTGAAAAAAAAAAACTAAGAAATGATTATTCTGAAAGAACATTTATGTTGGACATTTTCGAAGACTTTTAATAGTTTGTTCCTGATTTGTGTTATCTGTCTGTATCGCTTAATACCTAGTTTAATACAAAAGCCAAGAAGCTGCATTGCTTTCGGGGACTCCATGTCAGACGGCTCCCCTACAAAGAAAATACCTGGTCTAGTAAGTGAACAATATTTGAAATATGGGTGTATTTAGGATATCTGCTTTAATTTCCCTTTGTATTTTATTTTTTTGAGGTTTTTATTCTTTGCAAATAAGTGTAGGTATCTAATCATTGTTACATTCTTCATGAATGTAGAATAAGTCAAAAATGTTATTTGTATATATAACTTTTAATGTTTTTCTTATTTCTTTCGATTTACAATATTTTGCTTGTTAGAAGAAAATGTGTGAAGGAGTTGACAGCATTAGGACTTACTATAAAAGATATGACTTGTTAATACTGTATAAGTTTGTCACTGCGCAATTTTTGAACTACTATATAAATGTAAATTGCATATCATAGCACCTTCCGAAGGAATATATAGGTACACATGAAAAGGAAGTAATTAAAATAAATGTTTAAAGTTAATTAAATATAATTTAAACGGACTTTGTATATGAATACGTGGATATCTGATCAAGTGGGTGCTGATAAGATTGTGAAGATTATACGGAAATATTTATACATGTTTTCATTAATCCTAGCCATTACAATTAACAAAATTTCTAAACAGATAAATCCCCTACTAAACCGTAATGTAAACCAGTACGACGACAGATCTGCATACTTCCCTAAACCATTTAGTTTTAACTGCTTTTGCTTTATAATTTTATTTTTTAAATCATATTTAAAATACTTAAATTATGTTTCTCTAGCACCAATTTTATCGTCTACACTGGTTAACTAATCACCAGTACGTCCGAAAGATTTGAGTATACTGAATATAACAATACAATTGAAATTTTTTGAAAATAAAAGTAGCAACATTCTTTTTCCTTGTAAATAAAAATATAATATTTTTGCTTCTATTTTAGCACGGCTTATTATTCTATAAGCGGCAGGTAAAAAGTATTCACACTACGAGAACTTAATGTAAATGGTTTATTTTCACTTGCATTAGTTGAAATAGTATAATTGGCCACTGCCAACCACCATCTTTTACTATTTTAATATATTTAAAGGCCGTTCTAAATATTACAAAAAACAACGGACGTGCTAACTCAAAAATAATCAGCTGTATGTGTTTTAATGAATTTAACAAAAGCGTTGGACTTTAGGGCCACACGTCCCTGTTTTCATAAACGATTTGCCGCGTTCTTCAGAAGAGTTGACATTTATGTTTACCAATAAGACCTCAACGGTAGTGCAAAGTACCGAAACAGAAAGTTTACTGCCAACTTCATCAAAGTATTGGCTAATTCCTGGGTTGACAATACTCTACCCGAATAACGAACATCTAAATTTCTTCAACAAAAAACATGAATATAGCAGGATGGGACCTCTCTTCAATGCCATGACCATCCACTAAATTCACAGATTGGGAGGGGAAGGTAAATCGAATAGCTAGATTTCCATAAATTTAGAAATTTTTAAAAAAAATTCTGATAAATTGTGTAATTGTCATTTAGGAAATGACACAGCTGCTCGACATTGAAGCCAAATTACCAAAAAAGAACTAAACGTCATTAGAACTATTTCGGAGTAATTCTAAAAACGACTCTTGTGTCATCAACGTTAATTACGTTTTTATTGTTTGCAGATATATAGAATGCTCTAACAAATTCAAAGTAACCAGCAGGGCACCACTGTTGGCTAGCACCTAGATTATTTAATCGTCTGCCGGCTTATTTCAGAAATAGCTATAGTTTAAACAATTTGAAAAAAAAAACATCATGGATTTTCTGATTGGCTATTGCATATGTAGTGGCCAGGAGTTTGAGGATGTATTTGGGGGTGCATAGATGAGGCGGGGTACACGGTGGCTGTTGCGGATTCCTGTCCATGTAGCGTTCCTCCATATAACTGTGCCACACTTATGTTATATGTTGTTTGTTAATTACTTGTTTGTGTTCTTGGTATTTTACTATCTTTTTATATATACATACCTTTAACACATATGTACTTTAACTTGACATATTATATTATTACATACAGGCTATTCAAAGTTACCGGCGCACTATTACTAACTTTGTTGATATTGCAGCTATGAAGTTGGTTAAATTAACAAAAATGTAGAGTTTTTTATGCTGATTACAATCGTGTAATCAGAAAAACAATTGAGAATCGTGTTTACAAGATATAATAGATAACTTTGTTTTTTTAATGGATCGCCCTACATATTTTGTCACCATTGATAGAAAACCAGTTTTTGCACGCAATATTGTTATAATAGTATGACCCTATAAAGAAAAACAAAAGAGCTAGGACTCATATAATGATGGATTCGCTATAACAACCCAAACTTTGTAATTTGGCAAAGTAGGAATCGTAGCAAACTTTGGTTGCTTACTTTTAAAACATAACCAAATTATTTTGACAGTTCTGCGAAGCTTGTGTACTACTTTTGAAAAAATACTTTATTGTTTCTATTTGCTTCTTAGTTTGTTTTATCTCATTCGTTTATTGCCCTATTTCTTGTTGATCATTCTTTACTTATTTATTATTCACGTTAGTGATTTTTATTATACGTGATGGTTTTCAGTCACATAGAGAAATGTGACATGCTTGAAGCATAGTTTGTATGCAGAAGAAGCAGCTACAGAGCCTTGAAACGTTACAGAGAAATGTTTCCAAACAGGATTCTATCAGATAGAAGCTATTTTTACTATTATTTCGCAAATTCCGAGGGAACCAATATCCTTTTGAAAAAAAACCGAACCAGAAAACGAAATATTATCAGTGCAGAATTGGAAACTAATGTTTTGTCTTACTTCAATGCCAATCCTTCTAACTCGATTGGAGACTTATCTGTGGAACTTAGTATTTGTGTTGGTGCAATACATGCTATTTTGAAGAAACACAAGTATGAACCGTTTAAATATCGGCCTGTGCAAACTTTGCGTGATGCGGATTTTGAACGAAGAATGGCGTTTTGTTCGTAATTTTTGGAAGAATTTGTAGAAAATAATGCATACAAATACATGGTGTGGAGCGATGAGACAAACTTTTCGAACAATGGAATATACAACATGAAAAATATGAATTATTGGAGCACCATAGATCCTCTTCTATCAATGCCTCGGAGGCCACAATATCGCTTTAGTTTCAATGTTTGGTGTGGCATGTACAATAATGAAATAGTTGGTCTATACTTTTATCAAAATCCACTTACTGTAGAACGATATGTTGACATTACGCGATTTGTATTGAATAATTTCATAGATAATTTAAATTTGGAACGAAAGGCAACTTCTTTAATTTCAATAGAAAAGACCTCCAGCGCATAATTCGGCATTAACAGCAGAGGTCCTAAAAAATTTATGGGAGTAAATGGATTGGTACCAGAGGACCTATTAATTGGACTGGACGATCTCCCGACCTGTCCCCAATGGATTTTTTTTATCTGTGGGGATATCTAAAACACAAAGTATACAGTTGAGGACATTGAGGAGTTACAAAATGCAATAAGAGAAACAATGAGCACTATAGATCGCCGTGTTATTTTCCAAATAGTAAAGGCAGTAATTAAACGGTATATGAAATGCATATCAGAACGTGGAAATGTATTCAAACACTTATTATAATTTATTGTTTTGTGTCGCTGTTATTATTAAATTTTTGTAAATCCTTGGATTTTCTTTTTGGCTTTTAAAACAAACATCTTAACTTGCCAAGCAACATAGTTTTGGCTGTTGTATCGAATCCATCATTGGTAAAATCATAGCTCTTTTGTTATCATTTTGAGGTCATACTATTATAACAATATTGCGTGCAAAAACTAGTTTTCTATCAATTGGTGACACAATATACAGGTGATCCATTTAAAAAAACAAAGTTATCTATTATATCTGGTAAACGCGATTTTCAATTGTTTTTTTCTGATTACACGATCATAATCAGTGCAAAATACCCTACAACTTTGATAATTTAACCAACATTGTAGATGCAATATTAATAAAGGTAGAAATAGTCGCCGATAACTTTGAATAGCCTGTATAGCACATATACTTTGACGAAACTTATACATTACTTTGTAGTCATCAGTTAATAAATTTTCTATCTATCTATGTATTGTACCAAAGCAATATACGTCAAAAGCAGCACATAGTTTATTTTCATTTTTTTACATATAAAAGAGCATTTTCTCTTATAAGATTTTGCTACGTAATGCAGAAATTTAAATGGCACATACTTTATTAACTTTAATATAATTAGGTGCTCGGTTCCAATGTAAACAATATAATAAAATATAAAGGCATGTTACATATAGGAACCAGAAGCTGTGAGTTTCAAACAACAAATTGCGAACAATTTATACTTAATCATCGAAGATAAACAAACATTTCAGGAGAGCATTTGGCTTGCTTTCTATTTTATTAGCCACCTACACTACTTCGGAGTTCAGAGAATTTAGATGCTGGCTTTCCGGATATACACTTCTGAACTAGTTGATTTAGTTTTCTTCAGCCAAGTAGTGTTATCATAAATATGCATTAACCAGATCAAACTTAAACACTAGACGATTAAGTATTGAAAAACACTGACAAAAAAAATAGTAAGAAAGCCGTTCATTGGACTGGGATGGAGGAAACATCACGATCATAAATATCTTGGTATTTTAAAATCTAAGTATACAGAGTAACGTTACATGAAGGATTCATTAAATAGATGCGGAAGCACCTATTACTATTTCAACTAAAATATGCCCACTTTTCGTCATATTTCCCTTATACCAGATGACGACACCCACCATTTTACTTTACATACAATGACATAATTCTGCCTATGCTAATTAATTAGATACAAATCCAACCATGCGCCTATTTGCAGGATTTTTCAGGATATATTACCATACGACTTAATTATGAAAATTCATGCCTAAACATTTTTTTTAAGAGAAGCTATGAAAATAATAAATGATTTTGACGATTATCAAAGTAATGATTTCAAGATGATTTGTGATTTGTGATAGTATACATTTCTAACTAATCATTAATGCCAAAACTTAATAGGTGGAAGAGCTTCAAAAATTTACGCAAAATGTAACTAGGCTACAAATTGCGAAATTATAACTACAACAACTTAGATTTCGTAATGAGGCAGAATTACCTTTCATAGTTCCTAGTAAACATCCCACAACTACTATTTCTTAATGAGAATGGCCGTAATTGCTGGCATTATTGTTGTTGTAGCTTCTACTTTCATTACAATTTGTTTCCATTCTGCGAAGTCCGTTGCTGTTTCTTCCTTATTTTTACGCCTATCACACTTATATCCGCTTTCACTTCCTCAAGCCGCTTTTTCTTTGGTCTTTCTCTTCTCGTTCTTGCACCTTCCCTTCATATCAACGCTTTTTAACAAATCTTTGAACGGGTGCCCGGGTGAGAATTAAGACTAACCATCCAATTTTTTGTGCTCGTAGGTACCTTTTGTGTTATTTTTGCCATTTTGCACAGGTCCATTATCTCTTTATTTGTGCATCTTATACATTGACCTACTGTTACTCTTATACCTCTATTGCCCATCGCTGGCAAACATCACAGCTAGTCTTATGATCGTCTCGTATGCTCTTATTCTGGCTGCTCGCGATAGGTTTTTTGGTCTCAATATTTTTTAAAATGCCCCACCGCTTTATATCCCTTCAAGAACTTATTATCTGGTTCCCACTCTTCATTGTCCATTATTATTATTATTATCCCTAAGTATACGAATCTGTTAACTTTTCAAATTTGTCTAAAACTTGGCATATTTATTTGATCTGCTACCTTCGCTTTCCATATATTTTGTATTTCTATTTTTATTGTTTATATACAGTCTAAAATTGCTTCTTCTTCGAATTCCTTGAAAACCTTCTCGAATTCTTGTACTATGTTACCAGGACTACGTCGTCTGCATATACAATGCACTGTACTTTATTGTAGTAAATCCAACCTGTTGTTGTTTGGATTTTGCTATCTCTTATTATCATTTTCTCTCAACTCTAAATTGCTCTGAATAACTGTCGTTTATCAATATTTTATTTGATAAATCTTTTAGTGATATTTTCACCAGGCTTATTATCTTTTTTTGAATTTTTAGTTTTATCTTTACACTTCTTCGGTACACAAAATCGAGTTATATGCTTGTTTGAAAGCAGACCTAAATTTTGTGCATAGCTACTATGTTGGATTTGTTTTAATGTAAAGACTTGATCCACTATCGATCTCTCACGTCTGAAACCTCGTTAGTACTCACCAACCTCTTCCTCTTCATATTTCTCTAGTATTTTCTGTATCAACCGTTTTATATACTATGTCTAAAAATACAGTTCCTCTATAGTTTTTGCATTGTGTTTTATCACTTTTCTTGTGAATTGCCCAGCTAATAGCTAAGATTAAAAGTACATAGAAGACGAGAATGCAAAATAAGTCGAATTTCCGAAACTTCAGTTTAAACCTGACATATTCCTATTCTAGCTATATGTGCTCTTATACGTAGTGCTGTTAACTGATGGTACCAGAATATATGAAAAGTGAAATTGAAAATAAAAAAAATGAAAATTTAAATTTACTAGCTCAGCGGATAAAAATTTAAAAGGGCGCAAAAGTACTAATAACCTCGGGGTTATTATCAGAATTGAACTATTCATGAAAAAATAAAATGTAGGCGTTTGAAAAATTGACTATCTTTAATTATTAAAATTGCAAAAGTTGAATTCAAAATAAAAGAATAGAAATTTAGAATGACATTTACAATCATTAAATTTTATTTTTATAAAAAAAAGAAAAAAAAAACATTTGTTACAACTTGCAGTAAAAAAATAAACCATGGACTTAAGGCCCTGGGCGAAATAAAAACTGCAGGAATCTACAATTAACAAGAACAATGCAAGTCCTTCAACAAACAAAAGACAGATTTGTTCTAGAAGAAAACTCCAAATCACACAAAAAAAATCCACGTGGTCTTAAAATTACAACACACTAAAATTAATTTAAACGTGGAAAAACAAGTATAATAATATTAAATTGAAATATAATTACAAGCTCAATGCTTATCTTCACCTAAACCGAGGTGATTAATTATTCAAAACTAAATTGAAAACTACGAAACGGAAAATTGAACTCTTTAAACGAAAAAAACAATTTCTTCTAAAGCAAATTACAATAACTGATCTTACATTCGATATGTGTACACAATTAAACACAACAGCAATTATTTAATTAAAAAAGTTCCTTGAAAGCTGATAAATTTCAAATAAAACAAACTACATATTAAAATAAAAATGCATTTACCAAAAATGGCGTCAAAGAAAATAAACACATCTACTTACGGTAACTTTCAAAGAACTACCTTTTAGAGGCCCTACATCGCATACATATAACAATTTACAATTGCATGACAAAGCGGCGCACGAAAATGCAAAAAAAATCACTTGAATATTACAAAATATACAATACTGACGAAGGCAATATGTACAATAGAATGAATTTAATTTAAACAGCTGAACAATTAAATACTTAAATTCATTAAACAATCCTATTAACAAAATCTTGTCCAAATAAAAATTTAGAACTGTGGAAACACAGGCGTAGCATTGATAGGGATAAATCGGAATAAATAAAAACACAAATTTAAATCTCCGAAATCCGGGGTGCCATACCATAGCAGTAGATACAGTATTTATAATTTTGGTTAGTTTTGCGTATAGAGACTTGTCCGAAAGCCTGCAGTCGACACTCTAGCACTCAGATAACTTAACGCAATTCATTATTCCTCTGTGTTGGTGGCCATATCTTCGTAACTGTTAATTTTGTAAAACCATAGTTATTTGCTGTAGTATGATTTTTTTTGTAAATTGTTATATCGCACACCATTAAGATAAATTAAGAGGATATGATACACAGAAGACGTCTGCATAGTTCTAAGTAAAATATGTAATTTAAGTTATTTTAGTATATACAGTGTGCTCCCGATGCATGAATACGTAAGAAAGTCTGAAAATTTTTTTTGAAATTTCATCTTCTGGGGTTCAGCCTTGCTTGGATAGAAAATAATTTGTGCATGCTTGGGAAATTTACAAAAAGGTATTTTCACTAATAAAGTTTTGTAGGAGATACGATAAATATTATTACGAAAATTATTCAGACTGATAAATTATATGAGTACGCAAAATTTAAACAAGATCGGTTTACTTAATCGTTTATTAAATATGGGTATAAGATATAGTTAAACTCAAACAATTCACTTCGCTGAGATTAAAATTACAATCCGCATAATTTGAACAATTTATTCACTCAGTATGTCTGCTGATCTTATCTCCTCGAAGGAAATTGAATTTACACCACCTTCAACACCTCTAAAAAACTTTTCTTAATAACATTTAGTGGTGCCTCCTACAGAAAAAGCCCTTTATATTAATAAAGGGCTTTTTCTGTAGGTAAAATTAAAAAAGTTATTCTTCCCATTAGGGAAGAATAACTTTTTCTAGGTATGTTTCTAGGAAATGTAGGTACAGTTAATATGCTCACGAAAAGTTCATCTACAATGTAATGTAAAACATCTGCGACCAGGCAAAGATAGTCAAATAGTGTAAAATTGCATATTGTCTAGAATTTCTTACAATATTTACACTATCATGTTTGTGTACATACATTCCAATTCACATTAATGCATAAGATATACGTTCTTAAATTCCTAAATATGTATTTTTCTGGGTACATGACCTAATAGCACGCTTTCGATAACATAAAATCTAGGAGTGTATTTCTATATTAAAAAATTTCCAACTTATATATGTACCCTATATGTGCACTACTAACTACCTAAACCAGCTGTAGTTGCACTTACTTAATAAGTAGTCACAATTTAAATAATCAACTTTCTTCTACTTAGTTTATAGACAAGCTATCTAAACAAAACTGCGAAGATGTTTTCTCAAGACTGATGTAAATAACTTCTCAACACTATGTTTTGTATGGGTAATTCAAATACTATAATAATAACGTTGTACGTACTATAATAGAACGTCGATTTAAACTACAACAATGCTCTGAGTTAAAAAGAGGTTCTAAAGTGCAACTTTTCCCTAATCAACTCAATATAATTTTACTACGAACTTTTTTAAATTACAAATGCAGGCATTTAAAACTAGGGCACACTACAGCTACATAAATTCTGTACGTGTATAACTAAAGAAAATTGATTTAGTCCTAGCATGGGAGCTAATATTTACCGAATCGCAAATACGATATGGTAAAGATCATAAATTATTACCGTAGTTTTATATTCCCGAGGAAAATTGGTCAATGTTATTACAAAATATAAAATTCTCGAGTAGTGTATAACAGATTTAACCCAAATGCCACGAATTACAAATGCAACTTACATAGTTGTTTAGTGTAAGATGTCTACAGGTTGTAAATAATATTTATACTTGTATGAATGCACATATGTACATCTGCTGAAAGTATGCATGATTTAACCTCATTTTTAAGTCGTTTCAGTAAAAACATGTGCGGGAATAATACTACGGAGGTTCAATAATGTAAAGGAATTACACGTTCTTTATCTATATAAAAGAAACAAAGTCAATTTACCTTTTGAATATATGTATTGCGAAATACAACGTGCATGGGCGATCAATTTAATACATCAGGGACAATACAGACGAGACATACAACGCTACAATTTATTAGACGAAAAGAAATCATTATTGTGATGACCTTACAAGGCCCTTAAGTCAAAACTGTCTTCCATTACACATTTGGTTTTACTACTATATAAGAATAAAGATCAAGTATATCATATATGGAAACAATCACTGTAAATGGAAAACCGGGTAACTTGGTGGACATTGCGAGTTCGCAGTCAACATAGCGGCGGAATTCGGATTTTTTAAAACATATTTTTACCGACCGCTTATTTTCCAGATAATGTAAACATAAACAGAGGAAATGTACATTGCAAACGTGTCGTCGTCTCATTAAACGAACGTCAGCGCATCTAGCGTTGATTGCAACTTTATATAGAATAATCGTAAGCGGCAATACGACTACGTTTAACGCACACCAAATATATATTAAATACTTCTCCGACGACTACAGTTGCGTTATGCGGTGCAATTGAACTGAACACCGGAGAAAGTGGAAAGAAACTCGGTAATTTATAATATACTCGCTAAATTTTTCATCCAAACGCATTCAACAATAATCATTGACGATGTAAATGTATGTTTTACAAATGACATATTAAATCCAATCAACTGAAACAGTAGGCAAATATAGGCATTAACTCTAGAACAAAATTATTCATTCTATCATTTAAATCGAGCCCTGTTCGTTTATATATCATAAAACACATAAGGGTGCAAGGTATGTCTGTACGCATATACTATGGGTCGCAAGAATGACACCATCTGTCGCATATTTTATTCCAAAAAAAAGTATAGCCAACGCTGGACCAATCTTAATACTGGTAAAAAATCGTTGACGTAGTAATGTAATGGCAGTTTAATTAATTAATGAAAATACGAACAGACTTAAGCATTAAAACATTAGTTGATGGAAACAAAAAGGGGTAGATTTCAGCTAGATTCTTTTATTTTATAAAATACAATTCATGCAGCAACATTCACCCAACTTGGTCTTATTCAGGTTAATAAATCAATTGAGAAAGTAAAAATTATTTAGGGTAATTTTACCTGTTAAATTAACATAAAGTTGTCATAAAAATAATTAAATACATACTGAAAGTGATAGTAATAGCGTCAAAGAAAAAACAATATTTTTAATTTAATTTATCTACAATAACGTTGCTTGAAATTATAATTTACGTAAACTCAATAAAACAATATAGAAAATATATCTTGAATATGAAGTAAATAAAATATATTTAAATGCAGTAATGCCCAAAACTTTTCAAACAGAACTGTGTAGAGGTATAAATAAAGTTAAAACGATTTAAAGTTCTTGATTCTTGGCGAAATAACTTAAATCTTATAGATTTTGTAAGAAAAATATTGTTATATTAGTACATACTAGTCGTCCCGTGGCATGTGTCAAAATAAATTTTGAGATTGTAAAGTATGCTGAACTCCAAACAAAACCTCCCATACTTTAACAACAAAAAAAAAACTCGCATGTTGCAACATTCATTCATTCAATCATTTAGTTAGGGTGGACCCCTGTAGTCCGGGCACTTGAGCTAGGTGCTCATTGTACCGTCCCTATTAAATCTCTTACTTCCACTCGAGCAGCATGGTGTTCTCTATAAAACCCAGTATCTTGTCCAGTGGAAACTTGTGAACCCTCGAGGGCTCCAATGGATCCTTCCCCAAATATTTCTGCCTGAGTACCTTCAATTCCACACATGTACAGATTACATGTAAACTCGTTTCCTCCTGTAATTTGCATCTTCTGCACCACGGTTTGCTTACTCGGCCTGTATTGTATAGAAGGCTTTTCAGGGGACAGTGTCCAGTTACCAGCCCAGTAATGATTTTAGCTTTCTTGCTGCGTCTGAGTAGGTTATCAGAGAATCTAGCATCCCCATCCCCTATTAGTGCTTTAGTTTGGAGTTGACCTTCAGTCTACCTCCATTTCTTTGAACTTTCTTGATCTAACCAGGTCCAGATCTCCCTTCTTGCGGAGTCCTTTGTAATCCCACATACGGGCTCTAGACCTATGAAGTGTCTTTTAGAGTCCTCCTTCGCTAGTTCATCGGCTATTACATTGCCTATTATATCCTTATGTCCCGGCACCCAAATGTTGCAATATTAGTGTCTACCACTGTATGTATTAAGTGATATTTATATTTCTATAATAGAAATATGAAATGCCCTGCATATACATAGATAGGTACATTACACTAATGCATTGCTTACAGTAAGCTAGAAATGCATTCTTAAGTTTGGTAATACGAAAACTAATATTTCCAATGACAAAACTGTACTTAAATGTCGCATCATAGATAACTTGATAATCCATCCTTATAGAGGTGTTTGATAATTATAACGGGCTGTAGATAAAGAAATTCGTATTTACTTTGAATGAGTTTTATAATAGAATTTCTATCATCAATAAGGATAAGGTGTCACATTTAAGTAAAGTTTTGTCACTGGAAAACATCTTTCGTATAATCGAACGCATTTCTAGCTTACTGTAAACAATGAATTAGTATAGTTTATCTATCTATATACAATCTATATATCAATTGAAAAGATCCACCTCAAATAACTCTTTACCTGCTGTGATTTATATAAAATTCCGAAACCTGTCGACTGTCATACCAAGGGGGGCAGCTTTCAATAAAGGACTTGTCGACTTAAAATCATTCCTGCAACTCCCGTCCTCAAAATTTTATAGGGAAGATGGGGCTTGTGATAACTCATTCAAAAATATTTTTGATTCTCTTTATGACAACATCTATCAAAAACTCATTTTTTTTTATTCAGTAACTAAAAAGTGCATAATTTGCAACCTGCGTACTAAAATACGGTCAAAATGAAATGTTTTTCATTCTATTCAATGTTCAAAATGGTAACCATTACCCTCAATACAATATACAATCTTGCTGCAAACGCTCTTCTGTCATTTCTTTCTCATCATTTTACGACATTTCTGGAGTTATTCGTTGGTGTTCATCAACAATTTTTTACTTCACATGCCTCCAGATAAAAAAAAATCCGGTAATTCTTATAGGCTCCCTTCCCTCAACGATCGTGAAAGTAATGATTCAAAAATTAACGTAATTCGGAAGCGTAATGTGGAGGCGCCCCATCTTGCTGACATACTATCTCATTCTCCAAAAAATAAGGATCTTGCTCCAATTTTTCTATGATCAAAAGATTGATCCAGCATTAGGTATAAATATATTTGACCATTTAAAGTCCCATCATTGAATAGGAGTCCTATAAGAGGATCTCCAATGATACCAACCCATACATTAACCTCCGTATTCATAATCGTGCGCCACCATTTCGCTAGCGTTTCGCCACATGTGTTTATGATTGAGGCGGAACGCTAGCGAAATACTGGCGTACAACTATGAATACGGGGATAAGTTTCTGCGGCCGTTGTGTATGTGTTTCCCGGATCAAATAGAAGTTGGTGTCACTCAAATATCTGTAGTTGTGACTATTTACATCACCATTCAATGAAAGAGATGATTTGTCCGAAAAAACATATTATACAGTAAGTTTCGATTATTGTTGAGGCACTCTGTCATTAATTCACGAAATTCTAACCTGTCACTACGTATACCTAACCCCACACTGGTAACCTTCGAAGAATTGTTAAAATAATTTCGTTATGTCGTAAAACTAAGCAACCAAAGTTTGCTTCCATTCTACTTTGCCAATCAATCTGTTATATCGAATCTATCATTATATTAGTGATAGCTTTTTTATTTTTCATTTTAAGGTCATACAATTATAACAATATTGTGTGCGAAACCTAGTTTTCTATCAATTGATGGCAAAATATACAGAGTGGTCCATTTAAAAAAACAAAGTTATCTATTACATCTCGTAAACGCGATTTTCAATTATTTTTCTGATTACACGGTTGTAATCAGCGAAAAACCCTACATCTTTACTAATTTAACCAACATCGTAAGTGCAATATTAACAAAATTAGCTATAGTGCCCCAATAACTGAACAGCCTGTATACTGTACTGAATCATTTAATAAATCTTATTTTTAAATGAATCGCGTCCAAATAAATTATTCAATATTCACAACAAAGTGAACATAATTCTGTCTACATACATTAATTATAATTAAATAAGACTGCTTTTGATCCCAAAGCGATCGCAAATAAGTCGGCTTTTTTAATAAAGATGTTTTTCCTTCAGTCTGTAATTTAAATTATATTTTTTGAATCCATGATATATGGTCCAAAAGATTAACATACATACAACGTAAGCTTTTTATATTTAGTAAAAAATTGAGGAAATCCGTTTCAAATAATTACATCTGCAATATTCGGTAATGTAATACATATATTAAATGAAATATGAATTCTGCTTAATATATCCGTATAAACTTCAACTTGTAATAGCACTAAAACTCATACTTTTCATTGATGTTGTATATGCTTACATACTTATGTAGGTATGTATGTTATACATGTTTATCTCGGAGATTTAGCAAGGTTAACATAAAAATTCCTACGCATGCAAAAGTATTTGTAAATCGGAATCGAATTTAGACCGTAATGTATACAGTGCTCCTCTTCAAATATACGTAATTCACGAAAACAATCGGAAACTTCATCTCAGAAGTGAATATTTTATTCGTCAAATGAATCAGACAGCTATTTTAAAGTTTTGATGTCTAGGGTTAAATAAAATCTCTAAATTCCGCATCCACCCACCTAAATAGGCTTCTAAACTACAATAAAATACTTGATCTACAAGTCATTTTATAAACAATCAATTTTATGACGATTAGATTAAGAAACAGATAGCCGAAATTCTTATTACAGCATGTATGTATACGTAACAAGATGTAATCACAATCACACAGATCGTTGTTATCAATGCATGTTTGCAAATAATTATTTCTGAGTGGTTTGTTTTTCGTTCAAGTAAGTATTTGTTTTAACTGTACTGCCAGGTTAACGATCGATGTTTGCCTTTTCTTCTTTTTAGGAACAAATTCAAATGTTGTCCAATCTTGGAAATAGTCATTATCATTAAAATGATTACTGATACAGTTCTTATACTGCATTCGATTAGTATAATTGGTCAAATCTCACCAATCCAGATTACATACTAAATGATCAGGCTCAATGTTTAGATTTAAACATGTATTGCCCTCTTACTAACAATAGCTTATCTGTTCTATATGTAGCTCACAGATACTTTTAAAGCAAAGATTCAGGAAGCGACGCGTTCGATAAGTGGCCACTTGTGCTTACATTGTAATACATTTCAATGTGTATTACCGTATCCAATCAGAGATAAAAAAAATTATCGCATAAAATCCTTGTATAAATATACTGAATTGCTCCAATACTCGGCATTGCAACTTGCGAAGTCTTATTTCTACTCTTTATATCCAACGCATGTTTCTTGATGTAATCAGAGAAATAGTCATCACAAGATCACTTTGCTCAGTTTGTAGCAGTATTTTAGTTTTATTCATGTTTCCACGGGCATAGGTCTTAGATATACAAACAATAATGCACAAAAGTGAATAGTTTTTGCGCGAGGTTAAAGAAATTTCTGAGATAATTGGAATCTTTTCAGTTAATGCTGATTTATTTATAAGCCAAGAAACTTTACTACAGTAGTATATAGTGTTTGAAGGTTTTAAAACTTTTATATACGGGAAAAACGATCTTGTTGCTTTCAACCATTTCTCATGCATTTGGTTACAGTTACTAAATTATTACTTGATTTAGGAATAAAAACTATTCCTGTATTCAATTAAACAAATAATTTGGTTTATTTGAAGCTAGCGCAGTATTTATTAATTAACTAAATATTTACATGGAAATAAAAATAAATATCGCATTTTATTTTCGTATAGCAGTTTTCTTCCCATATGGTACAGCAGATGAGCAGATATACTTATGTGTAGTAGAGAAATTGTCGCATAGATGGCGCATCTCCTATTTCATTCCAGTAACAGATAATATTTCGCACAAAATAGGCTGGAAACTACGATCGTAACATACTAATGTAGTATATTTACCAGATCAATATCTGATAAGAGTCATTGCCATTGAAAGAACGATTTCTTTAACGGCACATTAGAGTGCCTAGGATGGTCACTGCGATCAACTCCCACAATACACTAGGATTTACAACATTCTAACGGCGAATCCCTCCTTAGTACATGGGCTTTTGGAGATACTTCATTTTCATTTCGATTAAAAATAATCACGGCATTTTGTTGTGTTTACGCTTAAGTTTAAAATGAATAAATTTTTATTGGTTTGTTTGTTGATTTACAATAACTCGCTTAGGCAATTGGTTACTAATCTCTTATTCATACCAGGAATAGCGATATAAGAGTGAGCTTTAGCAAGAAAGCGAATACCACGCTCATTTTATTTCGACTAAACTATAAAGGCGCGGGGCCACTGCACGCGAAGCGAAGCTAAGCTCAGCGAAACTAATTTCCTTGAAAATTAGCTCCTATGTAATCTTACGCGGACGCGGCAACTAAAACTAAGCGAAGCGAAGTTAGGCTAGCGAAGATGCGCATATGATTACATGGGAACTATTTTCAAGAAAATTAGTTTCACTGAGCTTAGCTTCTCTTCGCGCGCAGTGGCCCCGCGCCTTAATAATTGCCATTCGTTAATAAAGCTGTGCTGCGGCCTCGCGCGCAGGTATACCTGCAGCTAAAGTCCTTCCCATTTCTAGTCGCCCAGAATGCAATCCACAGCCTCCAACGTTCCACCCTGATGTATATACTATCTGAACTAACGAAATTTTTAGTATATTAACAATCTGAGTATGTGAACAGCGTCGGTTTATTTAGTTAATAATAATTAGTAATCGCATATTGTTAGTAGTTCAATGATGTGGTGTCATTACTCAATGCGGTTCTTGTTGGCAGGGTATTGTCTGCAAACAATAACAAATAATTCATGCTACCATCGCTGCTGCTCACACTCTTAATGTTTTACCTGCTAGTGCCATTTACATTATACTTTGCAGTTGCAAATGAGATCCTTAGGTCTCTGGAGAGAAATATTTTTTCTTTATCTTTCTACTATTTATGAGTAAACGGTGGGGTCTTAATTTGCAAAATTTTGCATTGATCTCATTAATCCTTCTTTATTATTCTCGGATACTTTCCGAGTGTTCAAGCTAGAATAATTTTTACGATAGATATAAAGTTTGATACTAAATTAGTGAAAATCAAAGTCTATTAGTTCTTGATGCCCCATTAGAATTTATTATAAACTGATGGTGTCGTAATACCAACAAGATGAAATACACATAGTAAGGAATTCTGCTGACTAAATTCGCACACCTTCCGTAGAGGTACAATTCGTTAAGTGGAGTTTACGTTACCTATAACTACTTGTGCTAAATTTATACTCCCCGATGATACGGTAAAATTGTTTATATTGGGCGTAAAATAACGCTCGCCCGATAGAGAATCGTCCAGAATTTCTACCTCCATCGCCAGAGTATGTTCATACGACGAGCAGACACATGTTAATTATACGCGCACATTTGTATAGATGTATTTAAAATCGGTCTGTTTATTATTTTTACGTAACAGAACTGCTTAGAGTGCGTCAGTGTTGTTCCGCGTCGGTTTTGTTCATTTAATCCGTAACGCGCACTAAATCCGAGAGAAACGCTTAAAACACAAAGCCGTATTAAAGCTTAAGCTTAAACTATGCTGCTCCATACGAGAATACTGAAGTAGCGCTCCCTGTTACTATATGCGGTTGATATATGAGGTTTACCTAACGATTTTATCATTAGAAATAGGAACAAGTGCGTCTCTGGATATAACCGAGTGGATGGTAGCGCAATATCGCGGGTAATCGCGCACTTCTTAACTAAACTGTTTGCGCCATCTTTGTTTTAAGAAGCAATAATTTCTCGGACGGACAACCAGACTCATACGCGCATCTACAGAAAACGTATGCGAGAACATCGGCGATCCGGCTTACGGTTCTAGTGTTTATTTTCTCTTTTGGCATTTGTGTCACGCGTTCTATTTATATTATTTAATAACTACTATAAGCAGTGGTACTTAGCGAATAGTCATCAGGGGAATTACAAGCAAATTCATGTCATTAAACTATTTATAAACGAACCGCATTTATTAAGAAAAATATAGACAACAATAACATTACACACAAAATAGTGCATTGTATAGTTATATTACCTGCAATAACTGATGGAATTCCCTAATATACTATGTATATAAAAGTAAAAACCTCAGGAATTAACGATCTGACAAGTAAACATGCGATTTAATGTAGTTAATTATGTTAAAGCGTATACTAAATTGATAAAATTGATCAAGAACTTCCAAAGAATTTTCTTGTTCTGTTGAACGTATTTGGACCAAGAGTGTTTGAACACGTAAAATCAAGTCAGGGCATTTCTTGAGTATGTCGCCGCCCTAATAGAGAAAATATTTGCCATCCCCAAATTTACATGCAATTAATGTAAGAAATATTTATGTTAAAACAGGAAAACTCACTAATAGCTTTTATTCTTTGAGTGAAGTAGATACCAGCCCATTAGTTTGCGTGTCAATTACTCCCTACACCGAGAAAAAAAGATGTGTTGATTCAACCAATAATTGGTTCACTCAACAAATTTTTGTATTTAAATATGCTCAAACCACCGGAATATTTAAATCAATTACGCAGAATATTTAAATCAATTACGCAGAATATTTAAATCAATTACGCAGAATATTTAAATCAATTACGCAGAATTAGTTGCACTAATGTTTTGAATCAATCTACAATTGTGGTTCATCCAATAATCTTAATGTTGAATTAAAATAAATGTTTGCTCAAAACGGCCGCACATACACTCAGTTAACTAAATAACTAAAATCATATTGTATAGTTTTGAATGACCAAAAATCTAATACAAAAATTTTATGTTTAAAGTACAACAAATCGTAAAAAAAGCTTTGATAGAAATCTTATTTACAGTTTTAGGGCCAGTGGACGTTCCTTTGTCACCTCTCAGAGGTTGATACGGTGCTTTTAAATTCAATATAATTGAATATATTACCTACTCACTTTTATTAACGCATTTTCAAACTGTATATTACAATGTTTAATAAAAGCAATCCTACACTAAATATTTTCAACCAATCATTCATGATAAAGGATACAAAACATATCTGAAAAATTTGTGAGCGCTATCTACTACATTTCAAGCTAATTGTTGAATTTTGTAACCATGGAATGGCACTTACGTTAACCTACTACTTACAGATGTCGAGATACTACTATCATGTAACCGAAAGATGGCGCACAACTAAACTTATGACGATGGTTTTGGGATTTGTTCATACGATTTGCGTAAAGACGGGGCGATTTCATATTTATTACCTACCCCAAATAGTTTTTTATGAACTTCTTCGATAATAATAGTAATATTATATTTTTATTTGATCTAATTAAATTCAAAATATCTACTTTATAAACTGAAGGTGTTTTTTAGGGATACACTTTTATACATACATATTATAATTTTTAATTGTCAATTAAAGTTTCATTAGCATTAACATTGGAGACAACAGAATAAACACAATTAATTACAGCATTTTTGTTTTTGGAATTATTTAAGTATTAGCATAAGTAGATTATAAAAAGTAAGTATGAAAAACAAAACTTCGTATTAATACAATAATTTATTACAGAAGCTGTCAACTTAGAATTCATTCTCAAGCATAATGTAACAAATGCAGCATTTGTCCTTTGCAGCGGGTTTAATAAACATATTCTTGGAAAATCTGTGTCAATAGAAAAACATTTTAAGTAATAATTTTACATAATAGTAAAGCATAAGGTAGCGTTGCGTCTCTCGTGTTATAGAATGGGGCCGCAAAAGTACTTATAAATAAGATTCTAAAACTACTCAACCTTGTAACTGACGTGATAATCGGCATAACCGCCTTATACTTTACTTGGTACGTTTGATAATGCCATATTCATCTCTCATTATTTATAAGAAATTAATATCGCAAGATGCAAGCTTAATTGAAATCATAATGTACGTAAATGATTAAAATTTATTTATGTCATGTTTGTGTGCCATAAATAAAGTGAGTCTACGTTTATAGCTTTTTATTTAATGATAATTTTAACACTTTAAATTATCGCACATAAGTACGGGGAAAGAGTAGCGTCCTAGTTATTGGAACCCAGACTCATACATACAGTAAACCCCTGGAATTTTGGAATTTCAAGTAGTCAGAATGGAGAATATATTTACAAAACAGAACACAAGATAATTACAATAAATACAAAGAGCAGAGGAAGAAAGTTAAAGAAACCATCAGATGGAAAAAGAAAAGAGTTGGAAAACATTTGGTGATAAACTGGAAAAAACTTTAGGGAAAACCAAAAACTGTTTTATGGAGTCTTAAGGAAGGTTAGGAAAGGGAAGCATACGATGAGAAATATAATAAAAGATAAAAATAGTAAACTATTAACGGAAGGAAAACAAATTATGGAAAGGTGGAAAGAATACTTCCAGGATTTGCTAAGACAACAAATACCGCAGCCAATTGAAGAAACAACTACTGAGTTCCCGAAGACAGACAAAACCACAGAAAATCTGGAAATCACAATAGAAGAAGTCAAAGAAGCAATAAGCAAGATTAGAAACGGAAAGGCCGCAGGACATGATAAAATAACAGCAGAGATGTTTAAGAACATGGGCGATGATGGAACCAAATTGTTTTGGAAAATCTGTAATAAGGCACAGAAGGAGAAAAAGGTACCCAAGGACTGGACAACAGCAGTAATTGTACCAGTATATAAGAACGGTGATCAAAAAGAGTGTAATAACTATAGAGGTATAACGTTACTAAGCACAGCAGCAAAGATGTATGAAAGAATATTAGAAAGAAAACTACGAGACATAATAGAACCTACCCTGGAAGAGGCACAAAGTGCATTTAGACGAGGAAGAAGTACGCAAGATCATATTTTCACATTGAAACAAATTATAGAGAAGTCGATCAAAAGCAAAACGAAAGCGTACTTCCTATTCATAGATTTTCAAAAAGCCTTCGACAGAGTACCTAGAACGAGAATGTGGAAAATATTAGAACAAAGAGGGGTTAGTCAACTAATAATTGAGGCAATTAAATCACTGTATAAAGATAATGAGACTTATGTAATATATCAAAACATGAAGTCAGAAACCTTTCTTACAACGGATGGTCTTAGGCAAGGAGGTGTTATAAGTCCACTGCTATTCAATGTACTGCTCGATCAAGTCATAAAGGAATGTCAACCCCAAATGAGAAAACTAACAGTTGGATACAGAAATTTGAAGAGAGTAGAAATATCAGAATGTGCATTTGCAGATGATGTGGTGATAATGGCAAGAACTGAAGAAGGACTACAACAAAACATTAATGTATGGAATAAGACACTAGAACGATATGGCATGATAATAAACACAGAAAAGACGAAAGTAATGGGTATACTGCAAGACAAAGAGAAAATTAACATTAAAATCAATGGAAAGAACATAGAACAAGTGAATGAATATAAATACCTAGGAGTAATTATACAGAACGACGGAAAACAAGATAAAAACATACAAGAAAGAATAGACAAAACAATAAGGTTATATCATGCAATTAACCGTACATTTATAAGGAAAAAAGAAATAACAAGAAAAACTAAAATGACAATTTTTAAAACTGTATATAGACCAACTCTGATGTATGGTAGTGAGACATAGACAATAAATACGACATGGAAAAGTAAACTTCAGGCGTCCGAAATGAAGTACCTACGAGTACCTAACTACAAGGCGAGACAGGATGAGGAACGAAGACGTGAGAACAGAATTGGAAACAAAATCAATATTAGACTTCTTAGAAGAAAACAGCTGGGATGGTGGAGACACGTTCAAAAGATGGGAGAAACGAGACAAACGAGGAGAGTATGGGAAGCAAGAGTGATTGCAAGAACAGGAAGAGGACGACCTCCAGAAAATTGGGACAACACAGTAGCAAAGGCTATAAGGAGAAGAGGGATGAGTGTGGAGGAGGCAAGAAA
This sequence comes from Protaetia brevitarsis, assembly GCA_004143645.1. Classification (NCBI taxonomy): domain Eukaryota; kingdom Metazoa; phylum Arthropoda; class Insecta; order Coleoptera; family Scarabaeidae; genus Protaetia; species Protaetia brevitarsis. Next base: position 216,263 of record RXPK01000286.1, on the reverse strand, counting down.
TATCGCCAAGGACAGAGGAAGGTGGAAAATAGTGTGCAGAACATAGAATAATATATCCCTACACCCCGAGAGGTATCTTGGGATTACGATTATATATAATAAGTAGTCAGAACGCTATTTTGAAAAATAAACTTCACACGACATGCGACTTCCATTGGGCAGAACTTCGTAATTTTTGCATTCAGAAATCTATGTTCTATCGTACGAGTTTCACTCAAACGGACAAAATAAAGCTATTTTGGGCATAAACTCTTTTATTTCCACTCGAATCGCTTCGAATCTTTTGTTAAAAGAAAAAGGTTTCAGCGATTTTGTGCATCAATGATAATAAAACAAACCAAAATTCTTTTATTCCCGAAGCGATTTGAGTTCCGTGCCTCATGAAAGTCGCAGGTCGTGTGAAGTTAGCTGCCCATTTTTTGAACCAGCGTTTTGGCAACTTAAAACCAGAACTATTTATAAAACTGATTGAGAACTATGGAACTCTTCGGGGAACAGCTGGAAATCTAATTATTGTCTTTAAGTTTTATAAATGTGCATACTAAAAGGTTTTTGGTAAAATTCCTCTACGAATTTGGAGGAGTTTTGTGCTCCTAAAACCGTACTTTTAGAAGTAATACTTCGAACTAGGTAATTTTTCAAAGGTTCTTTCGTGTAACCTGAAATACTCAGAAGTAAAATTTCTAAACTAGTAATAATTTCTATAGTTTTCCTTGTTTAAAAGGAAAATTATGAAGAAAAAAATCAGTATTTCTGACTTTTTTCCTCACAAAAAAGAAAATATCGTCAAAATGGAAGTGCCCTGGCAGAGTTCATTTAATTGGAATTTATTGCATAAAAAACAAGCAAAATATGAATTTCTATCAATTATGTTAACACAAAATTAGAATTGTTACCATTTACACTTTAACTAAGAATATTTAAGTTGGAAATAATAAGTCGCGCTTTTGAAACTATATTTTCTTTTTTTCTATTTTCTATATTTGTTATCATACATATATTCATAATATATCATATAAGTTTTTGACTTCACAGATCTAGAAAGAAAAAGAAAAGCAAAAGTAAACAATTATGCATGTATTGTTTAAATAATTGATAAATAAATAAGAGGAAAAAATTATGTAATCCTTTTTTTAAAGGACTTGTGAACGTCTCCGCATTCTCTCGCCCTTTGTTTTATATTTTATTTATTAAGCTAAAACATTTCAATCAGCCTCTGCAAAAGCCAATTATTTTGATGGATGTAATATATTTTTTTTCTTGATGTGAAAAAGAAGGAGCTTTTGTTCCCATGTCTAAGTGAGTTTTTAACAGATAACGCTGAATTAATTCCAACGTGCATGTAAGTTGTTTCGGATATTCCATGTTCAAATAGTAACAGAGTGCGTAGCAGACTTTGAATAAAACATTAACAGAGCAATAAACAGATTTTCTAATATGAATTAATACCACCTACTAGTAATCAGTATAATAGCTCCAAAATAACAAGAAAACATATCCACGTGTGACCGACACCATGTCAGTTCTGCCTACGTCTGACTTGAACCAGAACGTTCTGAGTTTATGTAGGCACTCCTTCGTTATTTCCTTACCACTTGAAAATTACTTTACAGCTGTAATTTTCCAAATTGTAAGAATTTTTAAGTTTGTATGAGAAATATTTTTCTTAGTAATAATACAATGATAAAGATTTTTTCTAGGAAACAGAAATTTTCCGATTAATATTCGCGTAAAATACTTGTATTATGGGAAAATTTCTAACATTTCGACGTTTTCCTTAAGTTTTTGAATATTTACCCCAATTTGGTGCATTTTTTTATTATAAAAAAGTGATTTTCACAAAAAAAAAAAACTTTTTTTTTAGTGTGTGGTACACAGGTGGTAAACATACTTTACAATGAAGATATGACAAAATTAGCAAAGAGACTAGTGCTACGTTTTCGGGATAAAAGCTTTGATGAAATCAGATTTGAAATTTATCTTACAATTTTCCAGTTTTAGTTCCATAAATATGTATACATAAGCACACAGCGGAAAATACATGTTGCAGGACTGCATTTCTAATTTTGATTTTCCCTCTCTATGTCGCTAATACTAAAAAACGATCATTTCTCTTATACCGAGTGCCTCCACATTTGTTCATAAAATTTGAGATATGCTATTTCACTGTTTTACAATTCTTTAATCTTTGCTATAATACTTTATCGCTTCCGGTTTTACAGAAATATCAAATTTTAAATTTCAAAATATTTTGGTATATTTCGCCAATTTTTTGATTCGTTAAACACGTTAAACGTTTGACTTGTTAGTCTGCGTTTCCTAGGTTACCAAAAAATAGAATTTCTATTTTCCAATCTAGCGTGCCTATACAGTTCTGCGTTGAATAAATAAGTAAAATCAGTGCATTTACATACCTACATATTTAAGCAGGCATACTTAACAATTAAAATGAAATTGATAAAGATTCACTACTATGATAAAATATGTAAGTTCTGAGTTAGATAATTAAAAGTACATTATTATGTTTAATGCGATTACGATCTAACCACATGTTTTTATTTTATTGAATATTCTTAAAAAGTCATTGTGTAAAGTTTAACAACCTTCTCAAAGGTTCAATCAACTTCCTTTACTCACACTCACAATTAAATATTTCAAAGTGATAAAAAAATGATTAATTAATCCTGAAGTGGAATTGAAGATTAGAGCTCCTTCAAGTTTCAACAGTAGAAGCAAGCTTCCGCTTTACTTGCTTTTGTATCGATTTAATAATTCAAAATATTGAGATAAACCACCCCCCAGATTAGTTGTCTAGTGCTGGAGGAAATCAGAACTTTAATGAAAAATCTTTAGTGACATCTTCCCACTCAAGTAAACCTCTTAAATTTGAGGTTCTATATATTTTTTTGCCGGACATTGTCTAAGGCCTTGTAATAAATACCTACATTTCTTTTACGAGATTCAATTTTGACTTCACGGATATTCCATAGAAATTAATAGGTAGCTTAAAAAACGTATCGCAAAAAGAAGAGGTCCTTTTCTCTTTATTACATAGAAGTTGCTATCGGTTTCGACCCCAGTAGCTCATCTTCAGGCAAAGTAATAAAATCTGTTAAAAAAACTATCAAATTGTAACAAAATAATTTAGCAATAATTGTGCAATATATAATGTAAAATCAGTTTACACTTAGAAATAGCATTTTTAGACAAGCTAATTAGGATAATGAAAAAATATGATCTTTGTAACAAGCATAACACATTAAAAATTGCAAGCAATGCAATTACCCTACACCGTTTAAAAATCATATTGTGTGTTTACTTAGTATTCATTCGCTTATATAGGATTATGCCTTTTGTAACTAAACCGGAAGATGTGACGAAACGCCACAAAACTGGTTACTGATTTAAATAATAGATAGAAATTTGTAGAAAGAATAAAAAAACATAGTATTTTATACACCTACTCGTATATTGAATGCTGCACGCAGACTTGACATTATTTAATCATAATTAATTCCATTTTTGACCATTGCTTTTCCAAAATTTCCTATAAAGCCTGAGTTTACATAAAATGGAAGTAAACACGCTTTTTTGCTTCACAGAGTTGATAAAGTTAATGGTGTGCTACTTGTCTAATGTCTTCTGATATTGTTCATTAATTGTTTTTAGATCACTATTAAGAAATTTCCTAGTCCACCTCCCATTTAATGTAATATCCCACCTATTCTGCCACTCATTATCAAGTTTATCCCTAAACGATTTTTTAACTACGCTAGTCGAAATTAGCCCAAATCTAATAATCACGCTATCTCCCCTTGACACCGCCTCTTTCGCTAATTGATCCGCCCTCTTATTATGGATTGCACCTACGTGAGCCTTAGTCCAAAGAAGTTTTATATCCCCCTAACACAGCATATCCCAAGTATCTAATAACAAATCAGTCGATTTTTTAATTTCCTAGCGCCCCGTATAAATTCCCATTCGTGCCTAATATAAACTACTGTTTGATTTATTGCAACTAATTCTGCCTGAAAAATATTACAATGATTCCCTAATTTAAACTTTTCCTGTTGAGATACTTGGGGCATGTAGGAAAAAATGCCAGATGGTAGATGGGGCAGATAATTTACAATAATTTACAATAATCCAGTATTATTGTATTTTTCAAAAATACAATAATATTGGAAGGTTACATAACCAAGAATACGGAACATCTTCTACAAATGACAGGTTTACGTTATAGACCTGCAACAATTTGTATAAACATTTTTTCTGTCTACCTCTACTTGCGAGTATAGAGGAATGCCTTGCCAGTTAAACACCCGGTATATTTAACGTATTTCCTACATACAGTCGATGCTGTGATACAGTCTAATAAAACTGTGTTTTATTAGACTGTACTGAAGTTGACTTGTGAAGTAGTTTTAGTTGATATTATTAAACAGATTGTAGTTACATGTATATTCCAGAGAAAAGATGGCATTAAATGAAGAAAAAGATAACTTATGGATATTATTACAAAAAGCTAAAACGTCATACCAACTCAATAAAAGAAGTTTGCAAAAAATTATGAATATAAACTGTTTTTCTCAATTTAACTACGCGGTGACAAAATCTTAATAAGCCAGTGCAATTTTATCAAGTTATTCGTTAATATCAAGATTAAAAATGAATTAGAATTTAAAGTAAAAAATAGGAACGGTAAATAATAAACAAGATATTAATGTTCAATCTTCTAAATAATATGTCCTTACTATAGATTGAAATCAGACCGCAGTGGTTAATTTTGTCTACCGTTTAAGTGAAACTAAAGTGCCCTTCATGGTTAATTGATTTTGGTGGCATAAGTTAATGAACCTAAGAGCTACATAATACTAATGTTCGAATAATGAATTCGGCTGAAGATAATGCACCACTTTTTTACGTATGAAATGGTATTGCCCGCACAGTTCAATATACCTACCAGGATCAAACCTCAACACTTATATTAGCAATTTCGCGGAAACGGTATGATTAATCTGGAATGAAAAAAGCGCATTAATCACTACAGTAGAACAGTACACCTGGTAGAGGACACAGTTATTAATTAATGGTGTCGAAAAATACAGTGAAAATTAAACAGCGACACAGGTAAAGAAACTTTAGGTTTGCATGCGTACTTATTAAAAGGCGATTACGCGTTGTAATCTAATTTCTTCTCAACGAAAAGATTAACAATCAAGTATAAGAAACAAAAATTGACAATTAAAACAATTTTAGCGAACATAATTAGATTGTCAAGTTCAAGCAGTAAAATGTCAAATTGTTTTACGTAATTTTAATAACTAACTATAATTACATAAATACTGATACGTTCATAAATTCTCAATTATATATTTATATTTAACAAAAGTACTAGGACTTGTACAAAAACAGGAAATGATAACTATTTTTTACGCTTAGATTACTGCACAATTTTGCTGATGAATTCATCGTTACTTATTTAGAAAAGTTGCATCACTACAATTAGTGTTCTAACTTTACCTATTAAAACTACTTACATTATTTCGTGTACCTGCGGTTAAAGTAAATCATTCGCAATCATTGAACTGGTAATGTATGTGTTGGTACTCTGTTTATTTTCGTTAACACGTAAGCAGCTAGAGTTATCGAAAGAAGTTCTAGCAGCATGTTCTTAGAAGGTACTCATTTGTATACAAAGATACATATGCATATAACTTTGAAGTAAGCCCAGCGGTTAGGTTAATACCGCCGCTCTAAATAGAATTAGCACAACATTTTGTGGATACCACCTGCATTAATAGAAGTAAATAAATTTAGATCTTCATAAATCTATCATGATGAATCTCTCCGCTCCACGTATTTAGCAGATGCTAGTTTATTGAAAGTTGATGGAAATCGAGAGCTTAAGAAAGATTGAAGCCTGGAATACTGATCATAAATACAAAATTCTGCTTGAGCTTTGCGGAAGATCTAACGTAGGAAATGTTTCAAACAGCAACAAAATTGCAGAAATTTGTGTCATCACATAATGTGGTAAAACTGGCAATAATATTTTAAAAAAGGACTCTCAGGTTGCTAGTATGGATTTAAAGCTGCGCTGTCCACCACCAATACTGCTTACGATTTTTATGTCACGTTTTTAAAAATATTAAGGATAAGAAAATTAATACCACCACATTTAGCGATCTATTTAAAGCATTTGAATATGTTCTCATTGCCCTTCTTGCGATATACTCGGGGTTGGAAATGGAATTTACGAATAAAAATAGTTTGATAATATCAGTAATTAAAATTTCACAAGTAATGTGGTCCGGCAGGTCACTTTTAGAGAGAAGAAAGAACAGAGGCCAAAAATGGATGCCTGTCGCATCCCTGAGCTTATCATAAGCACATTGCAATAAACAAGAAAAATGCGTATTCTCAAGTATATGCGATACTAGGTTAATAATAATCATATTAATATCTAAATATCTGGCAATTAATTTGAAACCTTTGTATCTAGTTGTCTATGCAGCGAGTTAAGTTTGTAACGAGTTGACTTTAGCTTGGTCGCCGTGAGTCGGCCATAGCGAAAAATCTTACACTCTACAGACCGATTAGATTTTCTTCCTTCTTACTAAGGATCCTTGGTAGGTGGGTGGGTGGTATGCCTATTGACAGAAACAACCTATGGGAACTGCACTTGATGACCTCAACAGGTTAATTGCAAAATCAATAGAAGGCAAAAAAATAGTCACAAACTCAACTATTGAGGCTCTACAGAAAAACGACATCATACTAAAGCTTCTGCAATGGATAAGAAGAATGAAAAAGGCATTATTGCGTCCACAGTTGCTGAAGCCACCATTAAAGCAGAAATAGGAGAGGATGCCCGCAGTTCTGATCCCCTTACGCGGGCCGCCTTAATGGACAACCTACTCACCTACGATATGATGACGATCCAATAATTGTGAGGGAATCGTTTGCAAAGTTATAATAGAACAATAGCAAACAGCTTTAAACACAGTCCACGGTTGGTGTAATCAAAAGCGACTCAATGCTCAGAAAGCATAATTTGTCATGTTTACAAGAAGAGTGCTGTAAGGCTTACAACCACTAGTGCTGGAAGTGGAAAAGATTGTATGCATCAAAAAAAAACAAAATACCTTACGATGTGGTTCGATCAAAGACTTACATGGAATTCACATATCCTGAAAACAACTAACAAATCCACAATGGCCTTGGGCAGGTGCAGGAGATGATGCGGTGAAAACTTAAGTCTCTGTCCTAGTATTGTAGGAGAGTATCAATGTGGATTCATGAAGGGCCGATCGACAACAGATTTCCAACAGACGTTTGACTCTGTAAAAGGAAATGTGGTATGATAGCATCAGAACAACTTGGGAGTAAACTTAGAAGATTAATTAGGGTGACAATGTCGCAATCAAGAGTCAGCATAATAATAGTAAAGCAGAAACAAAAGAGTTTATAATTAATAGAAGAGTGTAACAGGAAGACGCTATATCATCAACTCTATAATATTGTTCATCATGTGGAAGGTAACCTTTTAGGAATGAGATCAGACCGCATAATTTCGACATATCTTTTAAACAGAAATTTCAAGGTGGAAGTCACAGATCGGATAAGCTGGAATCAATCCAACTGCAGAGACAGGTTCAGAGAATTGATTAGTTTACAGACGGATCAAAAACCGAAAACGTGACTGGAGCTGGAATCTACAGCGGTCTGAGAAATGCAATGATCACCTCTCCACTAGGTAATTATGCCACGGTTTTTCAAGCAGAGGCATACGCAATATTGCATTGTGCAACTGAAATCAACCAGAGGACTTATGAAAATCAGCGAATCTATAACTAGGTGATACTGAGGACACTAGTAAACCCCGAGATACAATCAAGACTGGTTTGGAAATATAATCGAGAGCTGAATAGCCTTAAGCCGGTTTTTCACCAAACGGAGTACGAGAGCATTTAAGAAATTAGGTCAAAAAGAAACAAAAAGAACACTGGAATCATACAACCAGGCAAACTCTTCGTAAGACCTTTATTAAGGAACCATCATAAAAGAAGGCTGAAGACCTACTGCAGCTCAGTAGAAATCAACGTCGCATCGTAACAGGTCTCTTAATAGGACCCTGAAGAACACTCACAGAAAATTGGGATCGAGACTGGAGATACCTGGAGATCATTACACGGACAGAGAAGGTTCTCTTCTGTGCGAATGCGAGGCTCTGGACGCAAGAAAACCGATAACTTTGACAAGCCAAAATGAACCCAGAGGGTTACTTCGATCAACAAGCCAGAGAACTGTGCAGATTAGTACAGGGTATTAGGGTCCCTGGAATGGTTGAGTATAAGTTAATGGGTAAAAGAAATGGGAGACTAATTACAAAAAGCCAAGAGCTGCAGTGTTTCCGGACAACGTTATTCAATTTTGCCCTTGAATCTGTAATGAGAAAAATTAATCAAATCAATCCGAGAGCTAGAGAAACACAACTCATCGCTGATGACGTGGTAGTGCTAGCAAAGCAGAGGAGTGTCATTAAAAAAATGATAGATAAAGGAAAGGAAAAAAATTGGATGAAAAACTATTGAAAACAAAACTAAAATAATGCTGATTGGTGGAAATAGTAGCACTAGGAAATGGGATCGAGACTGGAGATACCTGGAGATCAATACACGGACAGAGAAGGTCTCTTCTGTGCGAATGCGAGGCTCTGGACGCAAGCAAACCGATAACTTTGACAAGCCAAATGAACCAGAGGGTTACTTCGATCAACCAAGCCAGAGAACTGTGCAGATTAGTACAGGGTATTAGGGTCCCTGGAATGGTTAGTATAAGTTAATGGGTAAAAGAAATGGGAGACTAATTACAAAAAGCCAAGAGGCTGCAGTGTTTCCGGAGCAACGTTATTCAATTTTGCCCTTGAATCTGTAATGAGAAAAATTAATCAAATCAATCCGAGAGCTAGAGAAACACAACTCATCGCTGATGACGTGGTAGTGCTAGCAAAGCAGAGGAGTGTCATTAAAAAAATGATAGATAAAGGAAAGGAAAAAAATTGGATGAAAAACTATTGAAAACAAAACTAAAATAATGCTGATTGGTGGAAATAGTAGCACTAGGAAAATTGGGATCGAGACTGGAGATACCTGGAGATCATTACACGGACAGAGAAGGTTCTCTTCTGTGCGAATGCGAGGCTCTGGACGCAAGAAAACCGATAACTTTGACAAGCCAAAATGAACCCAGAGGGTTACTTCGATCAACAAGCCAGAGAACTGTGCAGATTAGTACAGGGTATTAGGGTCCCTGGAATGGTTAGTATAAGTTAATGGGTAAAAGAAATGGGAGACTAATTACAAAAAGCCAAGAGGCTGCAGTGTTTCCGGAGCAACGTTATTCAATTTTGCCCTTGAATCTGTAATGAGAAAAATTAATCAAATCAATCCGAGAGCTAGAGAAACACAACTCATCGCTGATGACGTGGTAGTGCTAGCAAAGCAGAGGAGTGTCATTAAAAAAATGATAGATAAAGGAAAGGAAAAAAATTGGATGAAAAACTATTGAAAACAAAACTAAAATAATGCTGATTGGTGGAAATAGTAGCACTAGGAAAATAAGAATTAGCCCATATGAATTCAGACAAATTGACAAATTTAAATATTTAGGCATGATGCGAAGGAAAGGAGGAGGAGGAACTATAAGAGGGACAATGCCATACGCTGCTGAAACATTGACATTTTCAAAGAAAGAAGAAGAAATCATTCAAATAATAGAAAGAAGAATGTGAGAGCGATATGGGGACGAATAAAAGTCGAAGAAAGTACATATAAAGCGAGAATGAATCATAAAGTAACGAAGAAGCTAAAAAGAGAAGATGTGATCAGAAGGATTAAACAGAAAACAAGGGCTAGGACATGTGTGGAGGGCGGTCGATGGTGATGTAGGAGCTATGGGGAACCAAGAGTCGTGGTCGACCTGGAACCAAGCATTTATAGAAAGCATACTGAGCTCAGAAAATTATGGAGAGGAACAGTGGAGAGAATTATTGGACGTGAGAAGTGATTCAGCCGAAAATGGATCAAGAAAGCTCTACGGAGTGGAGCAATTCCATAATGGGGTATTTTTCGCCACTATATATATTTGGATGGTGGTAAATATCACGTTGTCAATCTAATAAGCAACATAAAATGTCTCACTATTTAGTAAGCTAGACATTTATATAAAGCACCCTCTTACAGTTCGTATAATTCGCTAAAGTAATAAAGTGATACTTGATAATTCCAACAAGTGTAATTCGATAAAGTTAAAGTGTCGAATACCATCGATAAACACCCGGAAATATTGACTGAAATTTACAACATAAAGCAACTGTTATCGAACGTTCAGTTGGTTCAGTGAAGGGAAATGATAATAACTGTAAATATTCAACACGGGGCAGCGATGAGCTTAATCCGTACACACACTCGCACATGCACGTGAGTGAATCAGAGTGTGCTGTAAATAAAACGAGCGTGCGCAGCTCGCAGCAGACTGTTTGGTATTGCGACTACAATGTGGTGCTATTTCGGGGTGTCTGGCTCAGTTGCCAACTGCCGCCCTGACACACATCATTATACCACCCTCTGGCCACTTAGCACACTTCTATGCAGTTAACTATTGTCGAATGATAGCTGTTGACAGAAATAAATAAACTTCTTAGACACAACAAGCTCCCCGTATCAATTAATGCTGCTACTCCCGACTTTACAACCGACTACCGCTGCTGCTGGTGCGCTGCCGGTACTTCTGCTGTTTCTTGCCGCTCTCCGGCTGTCCTCTCTCCCTCGCTCTTTCGCTCTATTTTCCGTCTACACGAAATGTGTTTAGCAAGTATACGGCAGAAGTACTAGAGTATAAAAATACGTTCTCTTAAAATACACCGAATGACCAGAAAGTTTACGGCAGTGCATATATTAAATTGTTTACGTGTCCGTTGATATACGAGGAATATTTGATCTATTCTACGTGCGCGTATTTAATAATTGCTTGTGCCTTATACTATTTTGGATATTTAATTAAAAACATGTATATGGTACGCCCGAAAAGTCTAAAAACACTCACACATCTAATACGATGAAAAATACGCGGTGTTTAGAAGAACGTGTAAAGTTTCAAACAAGCGATAGGTAAGGTAATTGGAAACTATACTAACCCCCACTAATTTTAGTCCAGTGCAACAGACTTCAAAATTTCATTATTATACTGAAATGGATGTGTGGTTATATTAATAAAATAAATACTGCACTGTAAAAAAAATCTTTGTAAAATTACATGTCAAATCGTTAGTAACAAAGTTGCCAACAATTTTACACGTAAATTTACTCCATAAGGTAAAATTTCTGCCAGAGAAAAAAGATTTCTTTCCGCAAAGAAATACACATCTTTGAAGAAAAAATATTTCACGTAAAGAAACTTTATTCGAATTACGTAAAATAACTTAAGATTAATGATTAATTCTTTGAAGCGATCAAACTATTTCTTTAAAATAATATCATCTGTTCAAATAAATTAGCTTAACAGCAAACAAAAATATTTGTTTAGATATATGATAACAAGTACGATTTTCTTAAAAAAAATTATTCCTTTCATACAAAGTCGGTACAATTACAGACAAAGTAGTACTAGATTTACGCCAAAATTGTATTATTTAAATCATCACGTCATTATGTTCTAGACATATAACAGCCAAGCTGTCTGGCCTATAATAGCAAATACGTTAAACATATTCTACGAGTACAGATATTGTCGTGAAGATGGCGGTTCTCCTATTTCACTACGTATTAACTTTCCATACTCGATATAAGTTTTCTACATGCCACACATAGTTATCAAATATTTATCTATTACTTGCCAGATAAAATATTTCTTAGGAACTATTATCAAGCAGTTTTCTTATTGCATTGCGGTAGCCCTCGATTTTTTCGAAACCATCAATGTGGAGGAGCAACAGGCAATTGGCGTTGGAATGGTTTTAACTGTTTTCTTGATAAATCTGTTAACATCTGTAATTTCATATTTACGGAAAATCTATGAGGACGAAAGCATATCGTGGACAACAACTAGAGTCTCTAAATAATATGCTTAATAAAATGTTTTTTGTTAAATAAACACTATTAAATTAAGGTATGGTATATATTAATTTCAAATAATTTTACAATCAAATAATTATTAATAATAATAATAATATTATTATTATATAATAATATTTAAATATAAATCGTAGAATCATTCGACCAAATATGCTTTACTGTTTCAAATAAGGAAATTTTACATTCAACTGATATCGATTATTGTCAAGTCAAATCTGTATTTTTTCATAGGGAAGAGATTTCCCACTTAAATCACTGTTTGTTTCAAATATTTTTTTTAGGACTTAATAAATATTTCTTTGCTAGAATAATTTATTTGGATTAATGCATATTTATTAATAACAACGAAATCATTTGCTCAGCGTATCAATCATTGTTCTATAAAAATCATACGTAATATTGATATAAAATTATATCTGTATTTACCGCACAGTCAAGTAATCTTTAAAGGTATTTTTACAATACACACGTATAAAAATACATTGTACGTAGATAGATTACTTTGTAGGGATAATTTAATATTACAGTCTTATTATTTTTACAGCATACTATAACGCCCTAAATTAAATTCCTATTTAGAGTAACCGATGATTCTGATATAAACTTGCTTCAGGAATATTGTTTAATTTTATTTATTTAAAAAATATTATTAATCTTCCATAATACTATCCAATAGACGTAGATATCGTAGGCTACTTTAAATAACAGTTTAACTAAAGGCATTATATGCTCAGTATAATAATGTAAAGCATATTCAGACTATACAATGTAATAACAAATTATTTCAATAAATATACCCTACTGGTTATTAATAATCGTGTTATTACTTCAAAAATGTAAATAAAAGTCACTTTAAATTTAATACGATATTGATCTATGAGTTGTTCTAGCTAAATTGCAGAACGTGTAATATTTTTCAATTATATGAATAAAACTAAGAATAAGCAATTACAACCTAATTTTATTAAACTGCTAAACTCATAACTTAAATGAAATGGTTCAGAATAATGCATAGCTAATAAATAATACAAAGAAATATGTCAACCCTCAATAGGCAAACCCTAATCATCGGTGGCCTCGAGTTGCATTAGATTTTGCTCTGAAACAAAAAAAAAATAAAAGCAAATGCTACCTCAATTATTTTATTACATTATCAATAATTTAACTGTAACAGTTAAGGACTCATTTTTAACGGTCTATTCGTTGATAATAGTGAAAGTTTCCAGGATTTCAATGTGTTATGTTGTCCTGACATACCTATCCTAAAAATCGTATCTTTTTTTGTACATTAACATGTAGTTAATTTTTTTTTTAAACTCAATATTGTGCTTCTACATCAAGCTTCAAAGAATTACTAAAATCAGTGAAGTTCATTCCGAATTTTGCCCGATATTGAACACAAACAAGAATCGTTTAGCCTGTATTTATAGATACGTAGTTTGATTTGTAACTTCCAAATATTAAGTTGCAATAGTTGCTACATAATTAAATGATAAATCCAATCTTTCAGTTATAATCTATGTATTTGTATTTATATTTATGTAGTATGATTTATAGAGGATGTGCGTGTGATTCTATCTGGCATCGGTCGATCATGCTTTACTCAATCACTTAATCCCAAAATGTTTCAAGTTACTTAATAACAAGTGCTCAAAATTATGTAACATAGGCAGAGTGTTCAGTTTGGTTATGTTATATGTTAGATTATGCAATTTTATTTTAATTGAATGTATGGTATATTATCATATTTTTGAATTCCTTGACTCAAAACAGATCACAATTATCTACCATACCCTACGACAAAACTTAATACTTTTTGAGCATTCGCACTTTAAAAAAAAAGTTGTTTGCATAATATTCTTAAAAATTAATAGCTTCCTTATTAACCGCTATTTTCTAATGAACTTTTGCCAGCGACCTAACGCACCTTTGGATAAAATAATCGATACAAGGCATTTCCATTATGTTATACAGGTTACCCTTAAAATACATCTGAATTTCCAAAACTTTAAATGTGCAAAATTCATTTTTTTTCAAAATGGGAGGACATCCTGCATATTTTTATGTCATCGGATTCGAAAAACATCTTTCGAACTTCCATGACTCTGCCTATACCTAAACTTGTTAGTTTTCGTAACAGAGCATCAGAAGAAAAAATATTTAGTAGGCTTTGCCTATAACAACAAATAAAATAAAAGGATAAGGTGTCAAAATCTATGTTTATTATCATCGTAAAATTATCCGTAATCTTTATTCCAATATCATGTTTTTCTTTCATAATAATTAAAAAATTAGAAAAAAAAAATTGATTCCGGATCCCATACACATACGAACAAATCGAACCGACGTTCATCGTTTTAATTTTTCTTAATGAATGCTAGGGTTGATCATTGTAATGAATAGAGTGGTCAAACTTGTTCGTTGCTTATACGGGCCGCACTCGCCTCGCGCTATGCAGAACGTTTAGCCATAGTATATCTTCAAGGCAGTAAAATCACTTCCTCCGATTCGTGTATCTAGTATCAGTGTTAGTCGAGTCTTGATGCGAGATCGTACAATTCACCGTTAACGTTTTACGCATTGTAAATGTTGGGGAAGAAAATCCCAGAGAATGACCCTTGTTTCATAATGCAGAATAGTATATCGGTGAATTCCAGGATTTATATTATGGTGGCACAAATCGGACTACACATTGGTGACCGGTGTGAACTTGGCAAGCAACTTTATTAAAAAGAAATAAACGTAGTACGGTTCGATTGTACTTCGTTTTGTACCACCTTCAGTTTTGTTTGTACCTCAAAGGTTAAAAAAATAGAAAGGGTTAAAAAAAAATTCAGCAAGCAAGTACAAGATATTCAAAAATGGACAACATCATTCGAAAGAGCATTGTTTGTACCCGCTTGTACCACCTTCGTTTTCGTTTGTACCTCAAAGGTTAAAAAAATAGAAAGGGTTAAAAAAAAATTCAGCAAGCAAGTACAAGTTATTCAAAAACGGGCAACGTCAACCGAAAGAACATCGTTTATACCCGTTTGTACCTCCATTTAAATCGTTTGTACTTCCACCAAACCGGAAGTAGAAACATTTGAAAATAAGTAAGTTGGCGAGAGAAATTTCGCTAATTTTTGGATATCGAAAAAACGGCCAACGCTATTCGAAGAGCATCGTTTTGTACCCGTTTGTACCTCTTTTACCATCGTTTGTACTTTAACCAAACCGGAAGTAGTAACAATTCAAAATATGTCAAAGAGAGAAATTAGGCTATTTTTTAAGATATCAAAAACCGGCCAAGGCTATTCGACAGAGCATCGTTTGTACCCGTTTGTACCTCTTTTACCATCGTTTGTACTTCAACCAAACCGGAAGTAGAAGCATTTGATGATATGAGAGAGAAATTTCGCTAATGTTTGAGATATCGCACAACGGGCAATGCCATTCGATTCAATTCGTTGAAATTGCCGCTAACACGACTCAATTGAATATCTTCTTATAATCTCCCTAGCAGAGGTCCATAATAATTACATAATAAGAAAGTATAATTGGTGTTAAATGCATATATTTAAAACCGGTATCTGCAACCAAAGATATAGAAATATATAATAAGAGTTGGTTTAAAAACAACATACATATTTAAGAATATACTTAAAGATCTCACAAAGTAAAATTAATTCATAGTTAATTAATAAATAATGGTCACATTACTAGGTTATCTGACCTAATTTGGCAAAATGCAGAATATCTGTATTTTATGTTTTCTAAATAGGGGATGGAATCTTGGTCAATTAAGACAAAAATGTAACATAAATATTGAAAAGAACTACTTCCGACTTTCGCTGAAGTACAAACGATTTCAAAAAAGTGCAAACAGTTGCAAACGATATTCTAATCGAATAGTAGCGTTAGCCACTTTGCGATATCTCAAAAATTAGCAACATTTTCTCTGTCCGAGATATTTTCAAATGTCTCTACTCCGGTCCCTTGAGGTACGAACGATTTAAAGAGGTACGAACGAGTACTTGGCCGTTTTTTGATAACTCAAAAAATAGCCAAATTTCTCTCTTTGACATATTTTGAATTGGCTCTACTTCCAGTTCGGTTTGAAGTGCAAGCGATGTAAAAGAGGTACAAACGGGTACAACGATGCTCTTTCGAATAGCGTTGGCCGTTTTCGATATCTCAAAAATAGCGAAATTCTCTTGCCAACTTACTTATTTCAAATGTTTTCTACTTCCGTTTGGTGGAAGTACAAACGATTTAAATGGAGTACAAATGGGTACAAACGATGTTCTTTCGATTGACGTTGTCCGTTTTGAATAACTTGTACTGTTTGCTGATTTTTTTTTAACCCTTCTCTTTTTTTAACCTTTGAGGTACAAACGTAAACGAAGGTGGTACAAACGGTACAAACAATGCTCTTTCAAAATGACGTTGTCCATTTTTGAATATCTTGTACTTGCTGCTGAATTTTTTTTAACCCTTCTATTTTGTTAACCTTGAGGTACAAAACGAAACCGAAGGTGGTATGTATGTATGTTAGAATGAAGGTGGTGTACACTGCGACCTAAAGGATCTTGTGTCCCCATTCTGCTGCTTTACAGTTGGCCTTCCAATCCTATCCTTTTGAAGTGTAGATGTTCAGAGGCCACAACGTTGTTCTTGATTTCGAGGTATGGTATGGTACCGCGGCAAGGTCTCTCGTCAGGAATTCTGAAAGAACAAATTATATTTAATATTGTCTCTAATTAAGATACATGCTTAGTATACTGGTATGTCGCATACTACTCTGCTGCCTTTACAGGCGAGTCCTCTTACCTGTCCTTTATAGACCCAGGGTCTTGAATTAGTGCCATACTGAGATTTTCTTTTGTGAACGTCCTGGAGATGACGGCGGAAGCTCCCTTGGCGTGGTGGACGTTCACTTGGACAATATTTATGCCCCATCCTGCGCGTTAGTTTCGTGAGGGTGCTGTCCTCACCGTAAGGTCTTGTCCCCCTTCTTCTTCTCCCTCTGCGGTGACGTCAACCTCCATCGATTCGTATGACGATCTCCGTGATAGGAGGCTGCAATGTGAAAGCTACCAATGTCTTTCCACATCGCTTCAGGTTGGTCCTCCTCGATCGCCCGGAGTGGGTTGATCCTCCCTCGATGCGCCGGGAGTGGGTTGTCCTCCTTGGATGCGCCAGGAGTAGGCTGGTCCTCCTTGGAGTGCTAGGAGTGGTTCGTCCTCCTTTGGCTGCTTCTTGAGCCCATGCACATGGATTCTCCCAAACCGATAATGGATGGGTGTACCCTTTGCTCCTGATTGTTTGTAGGAAGCCTCATCGATCCCACCCTCAGAAGCCGGCCCTTGCCTTCGTCCTTCAGGCTAAGGACATTCCAAAGGTTTGTCCTGAGCCTTCGTTTTGTGCTTCTATCAAAGATAGACGCCTCTCAGGGGTTTCTCCCTGACATCTGGGGAGGTTATAGGGTGGCGACGTGCGGTTTTGGAATTTCGTTTCCCCCGCACGTGTGTCAGTTCCACTCCCTTCCAAGCTTTAGCTTGGGTACCTTTAGGCGGAGCATTCGGCAGAATGCGGTGTTCCACATTCAACCAGGATCAGCCCCGGCCTAAAATGGATGCCTTCGAATTGGATCTTGTGCTCCCATCCGCCGACATCTCCTCCACTAAAGCGGCTCCCAACGCCGTTTGTTCGTTTCCACTGAGGGTGACCTCAGGGAACGCCTTGCAGGATTGCAATTCTCCACATTCTTGACAGCCATTGCATAGCTGCCTTTCGTGGAGCAGGGATGGTGCTTTTACCCACTTCCTGTTTTTCCTCTTAGGGCGGCTTTTGAGTTGGAGTAGTCTCCTTCCTCTTCCGCTTGAGTGGTTCGCCTTGTATTCTAAGGCTTCTTCCTCGCTTCCTCTGGTGCAAGCCCTTCACTGAGGTAGCGCAGGTACCACTTGCACCCTGCTCCGCTGAGACCACGTCGCAACGGATCGTCCCACCTCCAGGTTGTCCTAGTTCAGGTAGGGGGTTGTTTTTCTGCTCTTTCTTCCGAAGAGCCAAAGAGGTTTGGGGTTTTGCTCCTCCCTTTGTTCTTCCTTGTGGTATTTCCACTTTGGAAGTAGGAGGCTTCTTTTGGAGGGTTTGCTCCACTTTTGTTTGCTAGCGGTGTCGTCCCGCTTAGGTGATTTTGTTTTGTTGTTTTCTTTCTCCATGTTGATCCCAACGAGTAGCTAGGGAAGAAAAGGTCCACCTCCACAGAGCCCCGCATGCAGAGGTAAGGCTAGATACAATGGGGGCGCCAGGTGCCCCAGGTTGGACTAGTAGAGACTGGTCTTCTATCCAGCCACGCATCCCATCAGCCTAGTCCGCCGCCTTAGGATTTAGGTTTTTATTGAGGTTGTCTCCTCTCGGTCCGTGCAGTTAAGCCAAGACCCCCCACCCTTTCGGACATGGTTTAACAGTGGGCTTTCGGTAACCGAAGGCAACAACTGGCATCGTAATGGAACCTGTGCAAGCCCGTAGCCACGACACGACACTCGGTGAGGGGGACTGGTTCGCGGCCACGGTTTCGTTCAACCATGCTCCGGTTTTAGACGGAGAGGACGAACTTATACGCCACTAACCATCTTGTCTTGAGCGAACCCTCACAAGATGGCCATTCCCCTATCCACCACCGGGGGACGCGCCTGGTAGGTAGTCCCAACCCCCAGGAACGAAGGTGGTACAAACGGATACAAACAATGCTCTTTCAAATGACGTTGTCCATTTTTGAATGTCTTGTACTTGCTTGCTGATTTTTTTTTAACCCTTTTTATTTTTTTAACCTTTGAGGTACAAACGAAACTGAAGGTGGTACAAACGGGTACAAACGAAGTACAATCGAACCGTACTACGTTTATTTTTTTTTTAATAAAGTTGCTTGCCAAGTTCACGCCGGTACATTGGTGGTGGTGCATCTGATCCCTTATCTACCTATTAAGATTATTTTAATTATGCGTGTTTGTTACATCCGTGTGTTGAACGGTCTTTTTCAAAATATAATGTGTATGTTTTATCATCGCGATGAAAGCAGTTTAGTGAGAAAAATCTTGGAGCACTTAATGCTACAAACTTTTCAACAATCTTATACCATCTCTGCTACTTAAATAAAGTAAGGGGCGTATATATAATATTTATATTTAAATAAATAATTCTGCTCTTTCTCGACACTGTACTATATACTATGAGATTCAAAATGATTGTCGTAAGAAAAAAAATGTTTTCCGTAAAAATTTATCTATACTTATTACCGATTTAATGAGTGAAGTTAGCTACATACAAATTTCATACAATAAATCAATTTTCTTGATATTTAATGACATTGGCGTTCGTGTTATTATTATCCTTCGTTTATTTATCTTATAATTTTCTTCAAACCGTTTATGTTTGCATTTAATATCACCAACAATAGTATAGTAACACTGCCTTAGTTCAAACCTCCATTACAGAAACGCGGCATATACCTACACCCTGCTACTATCTATAGGAGCGGAATTGACAATCTTTTTGAATCTCATAGTACTTGCGTTAAACGTTAATGTCGCATATATGAAACTTAATACTGACCTGGCGCGCAGACGAAAGTTGACCACTCTAGTAATGAGTTTACAATACATATCAAAGAGATATATACAGAGAGAGACACTTTTCCCATGTCATTTGAATCTACTTCTTTAGCTCCGTCTTTCAATAATAACAAAACTGCCGCCGGACAAAATGAAGTCTTGCCTTTCTGTAGGAATTCATAATCACATAATACGTCTATATACCGTACGGCGGTGGAAAAAGTGTTGATATCTTACCACCACAATGCATATAGATGTTCACTATAGCACTGCCTTTGTATTAATGGCGTTGACAATTTCTAAGTAAAAACTAAACAGCTAAGAAAGACTGAATAAACTTTAGACTTAATGGGTGTCGAATTTTGCAATAACCATTATTTATGCTTCACATGCATTGCAGGACGAGGTTCTCGTGATATGCATAGGCCCAAGTGCATTTGTGGTTGTACATTATATCATCACTTCCCGTAGCTAAATGGTATATACATATATTGGTATTTTGTAGTTAGTAGAAATAAGCACCAAGGTATAACTTATTTCTGCGTAAGTTCCAATATTGATAAAATTTTATAGAATATTGTAAACGTTAATTGTAACACGAAAACTCTTGTAAGACGATTTTCAATTTACTTCATAGTTCGCATGCATAAACACTCACTATAAAATAGGTTAATTACAATAAGGTATTGGTTTACCGAGATAATAAATAATTGAATAAACGTCTAAAATACAAGTTTAAACTACCGTACAGCATACCAGAAATTAAATTCTACAGTATTCTAAATATAACGCATGAAATTACTAACGTTCTCTGCGAATGTTCTGAAAACATACACTTCCTATTACAACCGGATAGTTTTACCAACCTGCAACATACTATTTATGTGTACTGCACAATGTTCGTGCCAGGTTATAAGGACGAAGGATAAGAGAAAATAAATATAACTGTTCACATTTGATACATTAACTCATTCACTGCGTTATAATAACAACCTACTGTCTTAAGTGATTAATTATTCTCAGAGCAGAAGTATTGTTTAAAGTTGCCCAAACATCTTAAAAATGTATACCATTCGTTACAGTTTTATTATATTTACACCCATAATTATATCAAAATGCATACTTCTTAGCAAGGTAACACATTCATATATTTGACATTGTTTTTGCTTGCTAGATATATTTCTATGCTGCCTTTGAACTAAAAAAAAATATATTTAAAGAAGAATAAGGCCAATATTTTTAGAACACCTTCGTTGCATCAGTTTCAAAATAAGTGTATTAGTAGGCTAAGTAAAACCTTTTCTAAAATACGAAAACATATGAGAAAACTTATGTAAATATTCTAATTTTTTTTGTAAAGTATTCTCTTAGAATTTAGTCAATAAAATTTGTTTAAATAAAATATATTTGTAGTTAATAAACGCACTCTTGACTTTAAGTAATTTAAACCCATGCATTACTAGATCTAAAAATGTGTTCTGATACAAAACGCTAACATTATTTTTAGGGTTTATTTTATTTTCGCATATAAATAAACTTCCGCTTCACTGTTAAAATGATATTTTGTTTCGGACAATATACAGGATGTATATAAATTTACGTACACTTCTTAATCGAAAATATTACTATAATAATATCTAAGTACAGCATTATACTTTGTCTCGTGTATGTTATGTACGGCACAGCATATACATTTTCTTTGACAATACCCCAAACAAAAAGGTGTAATAGATTAAGATCGGGTGACTTAGCATATAATATTGGACCACCACGGCCAATTCATCTGTTGGAAAAATGTTCGTCTAGTCACTCTCTAATATTGGGAGCATAGTGAGCATAGTGAGCCAGAGCTCACGCATTTACAGCAAATTGCGTCGCACATTCAATTGCGTCATTCTTACTTGTTGAGTCACTCTAAAGTTAATTCCTGCACATAGTTGCAGATTAAAAGTCGGCGTTACTAACATATGCTACCAAAATCTGACCTTATTGTAATCATGACCCGCTAGTAATATATTCGGTAGAATTGGGGTGAGCAGCACATAGATATTACCTACAGAGTTTATAAAGACATTTTTTGTTGTTACAATTACGTAATCATCTACTTCCTTAGGGCTAACCATGTACCAATATACACAACTTTATAGAAATTAACTATAAAGTACTAGAGTAAAGGTATTTAGATGAGCAGTGGTTTTGCTAGGTGCAATACAAGCGTAGTGGCTACTAGGGTTTAACACAAGCTAGCTTATTGAGGCTTTGATACTCTTCGCATACGTCATCGAGGCTCGTTGAGATCTGGGTGACGTATAACAGATACAATTTCCCGAGATCTGTGTTGAAACCTCGTCCACCGCGCTGAGCAAAACTATTAACCATTCTTTCTAATAATGATGTTGAAGCACAATATGCGCGTTTTATCGTGTTGTTTTTATTATGCATGTATATTTTATCTCTGGTTTATCAACATTATGAAACAAATATGAAAACTTATAAAAGAAAATTTATCACCTCTTTAAATTAAAAAAAAAACTGCATTTTCCCATTCTTCCTTATAACGACGTGATCTTATTTTCTATTGCTGCATCTTGTAAACGGAAGTAATAGGTTTCTATCTCGTCCGTTAAACTCTAGTGGGTACCTAAATATTTTTACATATTTTAATATAAATTGGGTCTCTATGAGTGTCGTCTCAAGAAAAAAATTAAATTGAATTTGAACATGTTGCACTAGTATTGTGCCGTCGCTCTCAATCGCTAGTTAATGTAACTTTCAGGTTATAAAGAAGTTAAAAGTTACACACGGAACTTGAAAGTGAATTCAGTTACTTTTAGGTACCATTATATTACTTCCAAGTGAATTTAATTACGTTATAGTAACATACACAACTTGAAAATATATTTAACAGGGGATGGTCACGTAATATTTACGATATAGGTTAGCATTAACTGCTACCATCTAGCAAATATCACTTCAGAGTTATACACTTCTGGTATATATTACTTTGAATACGAAAACGTAAATGCCAAGTGAAACAAAATGGATGCACCATTACAATACAATTGCCAAGGAACAATATATAAAATAAACAAGATTCTAACCCAACACAGATCCAAATTTTCAGTTTCACTATCCATATTTTTAGTTAATAAGAACAGAGTAACATACATTTCTCGACCTACATGCTGATTAACAAAAGAGTTGCTAACACTTATCATTTTTATGAATTGAACTTCATAGTATTTGAGCGAGCGTATTTTTAAGAGCTATCACATTAACATTTACCAGTAAAATGGTATGCGTTTTTAATTTTCTGTCGTCATTGATACAAAGTTCACGATTCAATAAGTGGTCTAACAGATATATTTATTTTATATACACATGGACCATTATATTATTCCCTCCAACAACAGTTAAAATGTTCAAAACTTCGTGAAGACGCAGGATATAATATTTTTCAATTAAAATAAGCGGCTAAGAATTTAACGAAGAGGTCCCTACATGCAGATCTTCCACGAATATCTACACACCCTGTATAATATATAAGAATTTGGTTGTTTATGGTCTTTGATTGTAGGATACGTAATATTAAAACGCTTATAATACCCATACTATGAAAATTTAACAATTGAGAATTTTTAGAACAAAGGTTAAAAATTTCCGCCAAGTTGTTATGGTTATTCAACATAATTACTCCAATGTTTCTTTGGTTCAACAAAACTTTGATCAAGGAAACATTAAATAATCCGAGTGATTTTTTTTTTAATCTTTTGAAATAATTGTTTATAGAAACTCGTATCGTACCCTATAGTTAAATTTAGAAAGTCAGTGAACTTGAGAATTTGAAGAATTCGACAATGAAAAATAATTGTTTGATATTCGCGCCAAGTTTAGATAAAATGCAGTAAAGCTGATTAAATTCCATCTATTTTTTCTAAGCAATATATTTGCACATGTTATGGTTTTTAGAAATATTGCTTTTATTTAAATTATGTTTTATACTAACGCATAAAAAAGTGGGAATATATATGGATAAGCAGCAAATACAATACACGGAATAATTTTAGACTAAGTACTTCAATAATTTTAGAATTCATTAGAATGAGTCACATATTTATATTATTCTATTTGTAGTCTAACTGTAAGATATGGAGACCACTTAAATTCTAATTCTGTTACTAATTCTCCTAAAATGGTTATCAATGTCTATCAATATCAAGGTTACTTATTGAGATTCTCGTAAACTCACCACTACAAATGAATTAATTACACTGACATAAATGAAACAACATGTGGGAAACTTTTCCATTATTGCAATACCATATATTACAATATGTTCTTTTTTTTTATTTTTGAAAGAAGCCACATATCGAACAATTCCAATAATTATTTTGACACACGCCACGTGACCATTGGTACGGCGATGAATTAAGACATTTTCCTTTAATCAGTAAAGAGTGAATTTGAATGACATGATGTCCTAAAGTAAATTCAATAAGTTATTAAAATTTCGGCTGATACGAGTTCTTTCATCTTTTATCTCTTGCGACGTTTTTAAGACCTAAGGCCATTGGCCGAAACATGTAGTCTTAAAAGATTTCTAAATAAACTAAAGAATGGAAAGCATTTATGCTATTTTTACAACTTATACACAATATGAATTGTATATTTAATTTTTATTCATTTTAAAAATGCCACATTGTTTACATCAAATAATATCTGTGTTTTGTTTGTCACACAGATCACTTGTGATCAAATCAGTTCCATGAAAACGTCGTCACAAGACTGATTTTAAAGTACTCAAAAGTGATCCGTACACCTATTTCGGAAGATAGGCTGCTAGAAGTGATCTACCAATCTACCAGTAGTACACGATGGTTTTGAAAATAAAATAAGCGGTAAGTTATCGATTCGATTTGGCCCCAAGTAAAGATAACTTCATTTGCGACTTAAAAGAATCACACTTTATTTATGAAAAGCTAAATAATCACAATTTATCCTTAACCCGGTGCTGCACGGGCTACTACACGAGGCTACTCATCCTAGCTACTGTATGGATGCCATAACAATTGCAAGATTCCTACTCCAATTAAATAATATCCCTATGATTATTAATAAGAACCAAAATATAATAAATCGATCAGCTATCAGTTATTATTATGTTTCCCTTGGAACGACCTAAATTATAGCCTAAATTATAGCCCAGCATTCGCCAAGGAGCATGGAAGGTAAAACCTTACTCTGGGAGCAGAACCAGGAAAACAGTCGCAAGCTCTGTTACTGATAACCAGCACGCCAGCAAATTATTACATTCACCTCCTTTTAATTCCGATAGCTGTATCGTCTCCAGGTAGTTTCTTGGCTATTGGCAGATCATGAAGCTATTCCTTCTAGCAGCGGAAAGATGAACCAAGGTAGTGAACTAAAAGCAAATAAAACGACAGCAGTACCTATTCTAATATTTAACAATAACTTAATTCTAATTACTCTAACCAGTAGTAACGAAATTAAAGATTTATACATATGATTAAATATTTATTTTATACAGTGTGTTAATAGTTATAATTTAACATCAATTCAGACCACCAAAGAATATTAAGTGTTCGTTTATAAATACGTACTACCTACTAAATCTAAATATCATACCGTAACCTATCGAATTATTTAGCAGCATTACTAAAAACTCTCATCATTTGGCCGACTCACAATCCCGAATACCTGTTTTACATCGCGGCAAATTTAACCCCTTAGCAGTGCCCTAGCTTCCGTACTCGACCGCTACTCATCAGTGAGTGGACGGACATTCAAATAAAATGTATCCGCTGTATCTACCCCACCACATTTACAATGCCTAACCCTCCCAATCTTACATAAAAATTATTTAAAATTAGAAAAAATTGACAGAATTAGAGAATCGTCTGTGGTTCTGAGATATTGATTTCTAATAGCGTTTGATTCTAAATCTATAGGCTACAGATTATGTTCGTTATAAATTATCTCTTCCCAATTTTTTTCATGAAATAAATCTGTTGAAGTGGTAATTAATTCAACAAAATGACATACAGGAACGTTTAGATTTGCAGATTAATGATTTGACTAATTATTATAAATTCTCAAAAATTCCGTTTATTTTCCATTTAATATTAAAATAAAACTAAAAGTAGATTAAATAATCAAATTAGCTAAGTAAAACAACTTATCACTAAAATCTTTTCCAGAAATTGAAATATTTTTCAGAAATACAGCTAATTCCGTTCTGAAAAGTTGTTTATAGGTTATATTCGATGTAAATCCTTTTATATCTCGGTTCCATTTTTTTTTTCTGGGGATTTTCTAGTAATAGAATTACTAACAGGCGACATTTCCTACATAATAAATATTAAGAGGCGACTATATTACCCCCTTTGTGAAAGAATAATAGTGTATTATTTTGTGTATTTCATTCGATTGATTGATTTTAGATATCAGATATGCAATTGTTCTTAAACACAAAATTAGACTGATTTCGATTTTTATTTCTTTTGATTAAATCAAAAGTGATGCATAAGTCATAAGTTCAGTTTTATACACTGCTCTTATTTGCACCACAAATGATCAGTTCGTAGTAACATAACTGATCTGATCGCAAGTGACGCGTGTGGTAAATAAAGTACAGTTAATAGAAATTGGCTCTAGCAAGGGAACCAAAGTAGTTATTATGAATTAAACACAAACGTGCATGCAGTACTGCTTTGTTTTTCACCTCAGTTCTAAAGATAATTCAATTTTTTAAATACTTTCGTTATATCTAAACCTTTTGTATATTTGCGACCATATCACCTTCTGTTTGTAATTTGCCTCTATATTGTTTGTAATCAACAATATGTGCCGCAAAGGTTTTCCGGAGATTGAGTATCAGCATTTGCAGACATAACAAAATACCATATCGTTTGATCGTACGCACCTCGCAAAAATAAAGTTCTGAATTATCATAAAAACCGTTCCTACTGCCAATTTTTTTTTATCGAAATTGTAGACAAAATAATAATAGTAGTACTAGTACAGACAGCGTATTTTTTTATAAATAGGTATAACCGGTCATTTTAGCAGGGCGATTGATGAACGAGCGCAAATGTACTTCTAATTTTAAAATTCAAACACGTTGACGTCCACATATTAAAAACTCGCCGTAAATAATCGCGATGTGCATTCGAAAGCGTAATAAAAATAAAACATACCACTTTATAAACCAGTTCGATAGACCAGGTGCTCCACATCTTCACATTTGCGTGCTTTGCAATAACTTTACATCAGATTTTTATAGCCAAAGCTTGCACATTATTGCCAAAAAAATTATAAAGGAATGTGTTGTATTAGTAATTATTTCGCAGTAGGCTTCGCTGTACAAATTTAAAAAAGGGTATGTGGGTAAATGCCTGATATAGAGGTATAGCCTCTCCTCCAAACTTTGCGCGATTTTTTAGAAATATCTCCGAAATTTTGGCAGATATTGAAATAACTTTTCGAACACAATTTGTAGCAGATTATGTCATCCCAAAGAAGACGCAACCTATCTTCTCAAAAAGCCAATGATAGGGGGCCGGAGTACCCCATACCACTCATTTTCAAAAACCTAGTGCTGCGTCTTGTGTACCAAATTTGTTTATAATATATGCACTTTTGTAAGGATATGGTGGCAGAAGAATAAATGATATTTTATTAAAAAAATATGTAAATTGTAAATGAACTCATTTAGTATATCCATTAGATACATAATGTCACGTGGTGCGTGACGGGGTGTAGCTCAGAGGTAATACTTAGATAATTACACCTACCTTGGGTTACAGGGACAGGAATCAACCAAAAGACCTAGTACACTAGACAGCGTTTATTAAGAGAGACTCCACGAGGAATACCTCGTGGAGTCCCCTATCGGAGAACCTCTCGCGGAGTGTCTCCTTACAGAGACCCTACTTACTATAATTACAATAATTATATAGCTTAGCGCTATCCCCACTCTTAAAGGCCGATTCGTGGCATCTCCCTCCCCTCCAGAAAACCGAAAGGATTTAAAAAGCAGCCTAAATTTAAAAATTGAAACAAAAAGTAATTTGAATAGCAGCCAGGAATCGGACTTTAGTATCCTTAACTATGCTTAACTATCCTTAGACTAACTTAATGCTATTCACAAAAACACATCCAAAATACAATTATTATCTACTTAATTAATAAACTTTAAATAGTTAAACTAACACCACCCATATGAGTCTTTCTGGCGAATTCTTCAATGTTTCCACGGAGGCAGGATCATCTCTTTGTTTACTATTAGCCGGTTTCCTCAAGTAATTTGGGCCGTTGCTACACTTGACAGTTGTTTTGGAGTTGCGGTAGAAGCTTGATGGATGTTGCAATGTATGTACGTAATTGCAACTACTCCTTTTGTATTGGTGGATGAATGACTAACGAGCTAAGCTTCTCTGTTCTGAGGCCGGTAGGATACTATTTTCGGTATATACCGCCACGAACAGCCATGGGTCCAGTGCTCCAAACTTGTGGATTCCTGGGTTACTTAAGCCACGTTATATGATTGGCATCCTCCACCACGTGCTTCTTCAGCCTCCATTTTCTCCAATGTTGCTGCCCTCGAGGGTACCAGTAACAAATCTTATGGTACTAACACTAAGGTTCACCTCCCGATACCATCTCGCGTTGCGCCAGAATTAAATATAAGGGTGGTGCACATGAACAAAGAGTAATTCGCAGTACATTGTAATAAATAATACAAAACAGTAAAACTTAAATTGACAGGGGAGGGGGATATATATGAATATATTATAAATAGACAAGCTTAGTTATTTTGATTGTTTATTTTTTTATTATTATCTTTATTATGTTTATTATTTTACAACTGGATGTTTTCCAGGGAGCCTTAAACAAAAGTTGTCCCTCATTACAAGAAAGGGGCAACGATGTTAATAATTATCACCTATAAGTCTCTTGCCAAGCTTCTCGAAGTTATTTGAGAAAATTGCTTACAACCAACTCTACCACTTTATACTAAATACAATATCTTAAGCAGGTTTCAGCATGGCTTTACCAAAGGCAGAAGTACGAAGACTGCACTTTTTGAACTTACGGAAAAGATTAATTTAGTATTGGAGAAAACAATAATTCCTTGTGACTTTTTATTACATCTGTCAAAGGAATTTGACAGCACTGATCACCAAATATTGATACAAAAACTGTTGTGATATAGGATCAGAGGGCCTGCCCTGTCATGGATATAGTCATATCTATCATGAGGAAACAAACAACCTCTACCTCAACTAGCGGCAAAACTGTCTATTTTAAATAAGGGCGTTCCACAGGGTAGTATCTTGGGACCTCTGTCTTTCCTGTTATATTTTAACGACATCCATGCTGTTGAATGCCCAATGATCGACTATAATTTTATAACTATTAATTACGCGGATGATACTTCCTTCCTTGTGATGAGAGACAACTTGGACACCGTAACTAGAGCTGTCTGAGACTCTAGAAATGCATTGAAAAATAGTTACAGGATAACAAATTGCAAATTAATCGTGCAAAGTCAGAATTAATATTCTTTAAAACAAAAAAATCATTATCCCCCTCAGTTAATATTAAACAATAACTCCTACCCTGTGAATATTTGTAAATCAAAATAAATATTATTTACTTTATATAAACTCAATTTTAACCAGTCATGTAGAGGCCTTTTTAAAAAAAAAAAATCCCGACTTTATAGGAGTATATCTTTGAGTCATTGCTATTTCTCTCTAAAAATAAACATCTGTTCCATCAAAATCAATTATTTCGTGGTTATCACACTATAAATAGAAATGATTACTGCTACTCTAAAACTAAACTAACTTTAACCCAAAATAGTCTAAATTATATGTGTTTAAAATTTTCCAATGTTTTACCAAATGAGCAATTCTTTGGCAATTTTTCGTAAGAAAATATTTAGTTTTTTGTATAGTCTGGAACCCTATAACATCGAATGCTTTCTTGATTGACAAGTACATTATAGTAGCAGTAAACTACATCAGGTTGTAGGGCTATTCTGATAACACTTCTCTCTTACTCACAATCAGTGCAATTAAGCTGAAAGAACTGAAGGTTAAATCAGCAAACATCATGAGAGATGCGGAGAACTGATTCACGGCCAACTCATTCAAAATGAACCCTTTTAAGGTCCAAACCTTACAACTTACGACTAGGGCATCAAACAATCTGAAGCCGTAAAATTCTTTGATCTAGCGATGGACCTACACTTAGATTGGACAATGAATTTGAAGGAAATGTCCAACAGACTGCACTCGGCCCATCCACCAATACATTGTCATATTAATTATTAAATCAAATAAGATTTTCTAAATATTTTTTCGTCCAAAAAATATAATGCAAACGTCGTGCATTAAGTCATTTACAATCCTCGAAGTCATCAGCAAGCTGAAACTAAGTTCTCGGGCTGTAAATAACAGTTAGCGCACTCTAATGTAAACAACTATTAATGTATGTAGGTGTCGTAAGAAATACGCATCGTGAAGAAAATAAAACGGGTGACAAAAAAGTATAGGCGTCAACGTCAACGACGCCTTATAACGCCTTGAACGACCTTCAAACGTTCTTATCGGCTTAACGTTGTCTGGCGCCCCTGGCATGGCAGTTTGGCGCCGTAAGCGCCTGGTGCCGCTTGACCTCGCTTCCCGCACTTGTGTTTACGTTAAAATGTAATTATTATTAGCCAAACCTTCTGCTTTTGCTTCTGGTCTATATCTCACATTTTTTGTAGAGGTAATTAGAGTTATTTGCAAAGTTTGCAAGCGTTTTACAGGAAGATATTAACAAATTAATGTATTTCTGCTGATAACTGTAATAATTAAGAAGAATTTTTCCTAAGAAAAATTTTCTCCTCACGCAGGATTCGGATCTACACACTCTCGTTACCGGACGAACGCTCTATCGATTAAAGAGGAGCATATAGATTCGAGCGATACATTAATTTGGTAGATTATTATTTGTTTGTATTTTTAACAATAATGATTTTTTATCGAGAGGAGACTAAATCATACCCCATACCTTTTTTTAATCGCTATATATTTTATATTACTTGTAGTAAGTCTTGTAAGAAGAGTGTGCGGGTTTGGTAAAAACTGTTCCATTCTTTTTCCTAAATCAAACATGTTTTTTTTTTTATTATTTTAAGAAAATATTTTCTGAATTTATTTGATAAAATTGCCCACATTGACGCGATTTATGTATAGATGTAACCATTAAATTGTAGAATTAATGCAATTAATGAAATTGATCTCAAGGGGTGAAACTGATCGCAAATTCGGCATTACAAAGATATGAAAATGGTGCAAAATCTATAACGTTATAGAGTTTCTTCAAAGAGTATGCGAAATGTGAACTAGGTGCTGTGGATTTAGCGCTATTTTCATATCTTTATAAAGCCGAATTAGCGAACAATTTCACCCCTTGAGATCAACTTCATCCCATTTAACGGTGGCATAAAATCTCAGGGGTACTAATAACTTATTTACAGCTAATCATGCTCCGTATCTTTGTGTAGGATCCTTTCAGTACAGCACCTATTATGTACGTATTCTGCCCAATATATACCTCCTCGGAGAACGAACATCAAGTTTCTAAATGAAAACGTCGAAGTTTCAAGTTGGCTCTCTGTCGGAACCAGCATGAACTATCAATTTTAGTAAATTTACAGCGAACTAGTTTACAACAGCCATGAATCAGTTGTTCACTAATTTACATGACATTTACGAAATGGTGACGTTTATGTTACTCTACTTTTACTTAGTGCTAACAAATGATTAACTAATCGCTTGGTTACACAAACTGTATGTTACCAGGCATATTAGGTGTATGTTTCTTGTGTTTTTCAATTATAGTTTTTTTTTAATTAGTTTTTATGTGAACAGCTGGTTCTAAATTTCTTTTATATTTCATATTCAAAGATTTTATTTTTATAGCTTTTATGTCTATTTAAGATTTGACTACATTTATTACTCTAATCTATTCAATCGTTTTATATTTCACTAAAATTTTATTGTTTCTACTTTATAATAATAATAATAATAATAATAATAATAACATGTCTTTATTAAATTTCCGAAATATAATACCAAAAAAATAAAAATAAACCAAAATACAATAGTAAGAAAATGAAAATGAAAAAATAAAAACTAGCTAATGGGGCGAAGTTCAGTCACCAAAACCTGGTCACTGCTTATAATTATAATTATAATTACCACAATTCGATCTTTTCATTACTTAAATTATCCTCTAACTGGTCTGAGAATGTACTAACTGTACGAAACCGAATTTATTAAATAAAGAATTTGTGAAATACATTAGAACCTATTTTTATTCTCTTAAGAAAAATATAAGTTTGGCTAGCGTCAAGTTAAAGGTCAGGCGCCACTATTATAAGGCAACATTGTATCAATCTAGAATGTTATTACATAGACGCTGTCAGAGCCAAGATGAATTCACATAGTTTCATATTAATAATAGCGAAACTGCAGCGCCAAAACTGTCCCGACGTTAATAAATTAAAGCAGCAAATATTCCAGAATCTTAAGTGAAATACCTAAATTTGTCTAAATTTCCGAAAATAACGGTGGCTCTCAGATGCCGCGTCAAAACATACTGATTTAGCGTCGGACTATTCATTATCCACGAATTCATTCACGTTATATATACGACCATCTTTATCGGAAGCGGATAAAAATAATTCTTCTTCTCGCACATTCCCCAACTAACAGAATCACTTCTATATCGTGTCCCTTTTGCGTTCCTCATTTTAAGCAGGGAATACGAGAAAATAGAAAAAGAAAAGAATTAATAAACGAGAGAGCGTGTGTTTTTAACGGTAACTCGTTACGAACGCCAGTTTATTCGTATCGCCAGGCAGTCTGCTATTTTACACTGTAGATATCCACTGAGTTTCTGTACATAGACGAGTATCATATGTTTGTTAAATGCCCAGCCGTGTGTTCATCGAGAGGAGACTTGAAATAATAACTAGCACGCCGGCAGGAATAAAAAAAATTAATTCGCTTAATAAGCTTTAATAATACCACGATTAATTTAAAACCGCTACGTTAAACAACTCACATAATCGCAAGTGTTCTTATGGTATTCTTAAAAATTTTCTGCGCATTGAGATGATGACAGATAGACATACATAGTGATGTAAGATGCATGTATTCGAATATCTAAATTAATTTTCTAATTTATTTTTAGAAATAAAGATGTAATTTGGAAAAGTTAAATGTGTTCGCCCAAACATATAAAATGTAACGTAAACTTTCGCTCGGCAATATAAATAGATATTTAATCCGTCTAGGAATTTCTGATAACTTTTAAATTTTCCAGATATAAGCGCATACACAACCACGATCTGCGAAAAGACCTTGCGATTTGGCTTTACTCCCAAATCTTAGTAATAAAGGAGGCATTAACTCCCAAACGAATTTTCGCCGAAACTGTAAATCTAAAAGGGGCCGTTACTAAATACACTTTTTATATATTTTCTTTTTTTTTTGTCGGTATTAATACCTGTTTAGCAGGATTCTAAAACTTGGCAACCCATTTTTGTTTATAGAAACAATAGCCTGCGATTTTTTATACGCGAGAAATTAATGAATACTAATTTAAGAAGAAAAAATTGTTGAGAAACTAAATAAAACAGCATTCAGTCAGGCAGTATCAACAACAGTGTGAAGAGGTTATTTCGAAAAAAATAATTTTGTATGATTTAATTTGCTCTATTCAAAATTAATGATTCCTCCACCATTTTTTTATTAGGAATAAACGGTAGCCACTCTTTCTTGTGTTTTTTTGTCTGCCATTCATTTTGCTTGACCTGTCTCGTTTTTATTTGTTTTGATCTTACCAGCTACTCTTTCCGGTCTTTTTTTTTACAATGTTTTTAATTTACTATTTTTTCCTTTCTTACTAACGCTTATCCATATCAGATCCTGTGGCATACATACTTCTCAGCTCTTTAACAAGAAATCGATGCCATTTGCAGTTGGTATCAACGAAAACCCTAGCGCCGACCCAAACAAAATTACAATAGTGCCGTTCACCAGGAAGAAGAGACTGGAGCACTAGGTAGCACCTACTATCCAAGCTATGAAACTTGCATTTGCAGATAATATAAATCATTTAGGCGTCCTATTTGACAAGACTCCAACCTGGAATCCACATTTGGAAAAGATTTCTCACAAGGCAAGGTTTTCCTTATGTACCTGCCTAGGGATATATGGGAAATCTTACAGGCCATCTTCAAAGCCAGTCCACTGACTTTATGTGGTGGTTATGATGGTACACGTCCAACCTGTGGAATTATAGCTCACTGGCAGAAAGCGCAAAAAGCTAAAGCTGCAGCCACATTTACATTCATAGAAAAGATGGCGATTACGCAAGAAATGTCTTTCTCCACGTCATCAGCTTTGTAATTCCTAAAAATTAGAAACTTCTGGATTTATTCCAGCAAGCTGCTGGAATCTGTTATTTCCAAAGATATGCTGCGAATGCCATCGACCACTACTATTTATTGATAAATTAAAAATGATACAAGAAAAACCATCCTTAAACCCCATGCTCCACTCAAGAGTTCTACATAGAGCTACCTACTCTAATTATCTCATTGTTCTTAACCTGTCATTGGTCCCTATTTTAATTAACTAGTACCTAATTACTATTGCGGAACTAGTGACGGTGGTATTGATAATATTGCGCCCGTGGAGCGACTTTATAGATCTCTCAGTATTCACCCACATTGAAAGACTAAAACGGTTATTTTAACAGATATTAACATGCACTTAGTAAAAAGTAGTTTAAGTGAAGCTCCTCTCTTTCAGTGTATGAGCAAGGGAAACCACGAAAACCTTACTCTGAGAGCAAATACTAGTCCGCGTTAATGTAAAATAAAAATTATTTTCATGTTCTTAATCTAAGTGGAAGATCATGTCGCCTCTTGGCGGATCCTTATAATTTGGAAAGCAGCCTAAACCCGGCCAGTCTCAATAGCTCAGCTGTTTCCAGTTAGCACCTTGGTCCTCTCCGGGTCAGAAACCATTTCTCTCATCCTTCTGCACCAATAATTTCTCACCACCGTGGCATGGGGAGCTCAAAAGCCTTCATTTGCTGCTGATATCTGAAAGTAAATGCCATCGACCAATGATCGATGCATAATTTCACTACCTCGTTTCCAGACCGAAAGAAATGGAGACACATCGAAATAACACTGATACAGACAAACACCTGTTGGTTTACAAATGATAGTGTGTAAACGCAGAAATGTTTGGTCACAGTCGGAAAGTTAAAACACACTAGGAGATTGGACAACAGGCAACGATTTTTCATGCTGAAATCTGTACCACTGAGATGTGTTCTAGATATTCTTTTTTCATAAAAACCCGAAATAGTTGTCCTCTTTTGGTGCATGCGAAGGAGTATTTCACCTAATCATGTCAAAACCAATAAACTACTTGACCTTGAACGTAAATGAGTCGAAATAATTATTTCTGTCTTTACATGTCACTAGAGTCAGAAAGTACCTACGTAAAATCGGGCTCTGTAATGAGACTAATTGCCAACTGTGTTTGAATGACGGAAAGGCAATTGAGCACTTTTTCTGCCACCACCCTGTCGCCACGAGAATCAGGTATTTGTTTGGGAAGGCTGATGTTTCGATTTGAAAACCTGAAAGCAGTCACATTCAGCAAGATTCTGAGCTACCTTAAGTGCTTGGACTTGCTGGATGAACTTTAAGATAATACTCGCTCTACAATAGGCTATAGAATCCGTAGTGGATAGACGATTAATCGACCCATGCGGATGCTATCTCTCCTAAATCCTGAGTCCGAATACGTATGCATTCTCGATATCTATAAGAGCACGGGTAATAATAAATATTACTTATGCTTTTCTCCACCAGCTGTTTTAATGAGGATATATTATCCAGCACGACTCTACCTCTTCTGAAACTGCACAGTGCCTCTTCAAGTTGCACTTCGGTTTATTATTAATTAAAAATAAACTAAACTGCAAATACTGCAATTCTGCAATGTGCCAAAAAAAAATTAATGAAAAATCAATGCATAATAGACGAATTCGCAATATCTCTGACTGCCAAACAAAGCGTCATCAAAGGCATTATCATGCCAAGAAGCGTCGAATATCTGACTGAAACAGTGTTAGTCTGGATACCAAGGCATCAAAAGGTTGAGGGCAAGAAAAGAGCTGACCAAGAGAGAATCAGAGACAAAAAATAAGGGTCAGAACCGTAAGTCGGAGTAACTAAACAAACGGCCCAAAAGCATGCACACGCCTATTCATATATGAACACTGAATATATATATTTTTGATAGTATATAATATTAGTAAGTTGATTGAAGTGTTGAAAATAAGTAGTTCCTAATTTAAGTAATTTATTTACTACATGCAAATTATTTTTTCACTCCCTGTTTCGGCATATGATAATATGAAATAATTAAATGTAATAATCAATTAAAAACCAAAATGAATGAACGAATCAAACATACGCAATACCTTATAAAGTTTAGTATGGTGCCGCACTGATGAACTTCATAAATTAGTTTCAAATTTGAAATAAATAAATAATTAATTGGTGCAAGTATACAAAATTATTTACACACGTTAAGAAATACATACATATATTCAATAGTAAATGCCTTATTTTTAATTGTACGACTTAAACGACACAAATGATTTATTTTCGGCATTATAAAATACCTATAGAAACTGTAAAATGAAAATGAAAATATTTTAATATAATATTTTCATTAGAGAATACATTTTTTTTTATAATACAATTAGAATAAAAGAAAAATATGACACAGGAAGCAGAGAAATAAGTAATAAAGTGAAACTATACTGACTGGCATCGTATATCAGCGATATGTCTGATGAACTATACAATTTAATTAATTCTCATTATTCTCGACGCGTTCTATGTCAGTCTGCGTATGGGCAAGGTAGTATAAAACGGGTGAGTCCATTCCTGTTTTTTATCAACTGTTGGAAATTTATGGCCACTACATATTCCACAGGCCTGACATTTGCCCATTTCATACAAAGCATTATTATAAAATCATAAACTTTATAAAGAAAGTATATAAATTGCCGCCGTATCGAACTGTCCGTTCACAGTTATGAAATCTTAATGATTTACCGGCGTTCTCTTTGAAGTTTGCTCTTTTCTAAAATTTTTGATCGGTAGACTTCTCAATTTAATTATAAACTGTTAAGAACTTAAGCTTAACCAGTGTTTATCTGTAATAGGCCGTTACACAAAAAAAAATATGTATAGAAATTGACTACTAAACTAAAAATGGTGTACCATCTTTAACAAATTAAATGCGAATTGAAACTTCACAAATCTTCGATTATTAATGCAATCAAAACTACAAGTACTGCGTACCGAGCAATGCTTAATTTAGAATTGTTAGCAAATAATTTTTAATTACTATTTCAGTGTACTGTAGCTTTGATTGCATTAATAATCGAAGATGGAGCCTGCATTCGCATTTAATTTACTAAAGATGATACATATGTCCACCCTATTTTCGGTAAATTGTGCATAGTGAAACCTGCACTCTAAAACGTGTTATCTGCTACACTTGCTAGTAGAAAATGAAAGAGGTGAAGTACACTTTTGGATATTAGGGACACGTAGCATTCACGCTTAATAGTGTTAGTGCAGTGAAAACGTTTGGCTGTAAAAATATTATGCACGATAGTATGTATGTTCCTATGGACACATTTTACGTAATATTTTTCAAAACAGATTGATTTATGGAGACCGACTTAACGGTAGTGTAGCACGAAAAATTGGAAATTAAGGCGATAGTTACTAACGAATTAGATTCAGTAATTGAAGGAACTAATTGATTTACTACATTTATTCGATTTGAAAAAATATATAAGTTTTATAGCCAGTGATTTAATAAAGAAAATGCAGTTTTTGTGGATATCTTGGCTTGTCATTTAATTGAGTTAATTATCACATCCATGTACACAAACATCTCCAATAAACTTGCAATTGATAGCATAAAGAAAAATTGACATAAAAATAGATAGATGTGTATTTTAAAACACTCCATACATATTCTATTGTGATTAAATGCCGAGGACATTCTTAACCATAACAACACCGGCACCTCCACCGTTTCCAAAAATGTGTTGACTGATTTTAATTCGGATCTATCATGGTTTGTATATGGCTTTAAAATATCATCTAATACGCGTTGTGATTGACTTTGTTTCATTGTGCCTTCGCAAAAGCACAGAAGTTCGGGAACTATTTGTGATACACACAAATAAATCGTAAGTAAGGATATTTCACTGGTCTCAACATACATTCTGACACATTGTAGTGACCTTTCGGTCACCACCTGCACTTTTGTTTTATCGCTGAACACAATCTGAGCAGTTGAAAAAAGTGCTCAACTTCAAGCTGTAAATTATATTTGTGAATGAAATATTAAATTGGTGCGAAGTTCCGCCCATTGAAAGCTTGCTTAAGAAAGCGTTACCTTCACTCGGCTGCATACAGACGTTTGGCGACAGTTTGGCAATGTATTTATTTGATAATGCACGTTTTTCAGCTGACATAATGACATCCCTAACGGAGCTTATTATTTTTATGACACAAAATGACCGCCCGGTACTGCTATTGGAATAATTGCTTTTATTAAATAAGCAAACTGTTGTGCAGTTTGTGAATGATTTCTTGTATCCAATAAAGCCAAAATACGTTTTTTTTTTTCGCTTGATATGTTTTTCGCTTTGTCATTGCTAAGGTTGAAATATTAATGTTTCATAAACGTCGTTACGTAAAACACTCAATCATGTCGTGACAATTACTCAAAATCTCGCACAAATGACAGATTGTTACATGATTTGGGAATGTTACGATATGTCACAATAACACTGATGGAGCTCTACAAACACTTTGTTGTAATGCCGTCCCTACACTGATAGAAAAGTGCATTCCGTCAACTAACTTCACTTCGCTGGAAAAATATTAACAACATTTCAAACAAATTGAACAAAATAGCTAAAAAAAAAAGTTGTTGAGAATATTTTGCTAGTTCAACAGTTGTTCGTTTGTTAGCGGGATCACCAACAAAATATTTTCTTATTTTAACTAAATCATAATTATTAGAAGAACACTTCACAGTAGTAATTTTAACACGCACACTTTTTACCACGTATTACTTTTTAAAGTATAAAGTTTAATTTTGCTGTGCACCTTTTACTTTTTATTATTATAGTAATTCAACATCGAAAACCCTATTTTATCTCAAGATGACACTCGATTTCTTCTTTTCCTAATTCATCAAAAGTTGATTTCCTAGCAAAACCGTATTCAACATCAAACTTCCTGAAGAGTCCGTTTGCTCATCTCGTGACTCTGCATACTAGACTGTAGTAAGACGTTTGGCACGAGTAACTTCTGTAAAAAAAAAAATAAAAAATATGTGATCTCATTGTCCCACCGTAACACTGCAACATATGACGAGCAAAAATACGATACGCTCAAAATATTTCGACACTTACTCCGTTTGATACATTAAAGCGATTTTTAATGCGAAAACTTCCTTGGCAAACAATTGCTCTGGACATCTGGCTTATATTATTTATTACATTTTATTTGGATGTGATGAAACACGTCTGCCGTGCTCATTTTATCTGCATGCAGACAGTAAATGAGAGAAAAAAAGAATCACTATTTTTTATGTACGAAATTCTCAGAATTTTCTTGGTTAATGCTACGCGTACAAGCTATTAAGCTTTCACAAGTCCATGACAGCCAGACTACTTTTTCATCTGATGCTTTACCGAGGCGAGCAGCGGAAACATTCTGCTATCTATTCAGTTTTCATAACTGTGTAAACGGTTATGAATCGAATTGCAAATTGATGTTGAAGCTATAAGTAAATAGTCTTTTTTTGTGAAGATACAGTAAATGAATATTTTTCTTTAATTTTACTTTGCAACTTTTACTTTTCAAGAATGAGGTATATTACACATAATACCGCATGCACTAATAAAGATTAAAGTAATTTTGATCAGTGTATGCCAGCGTTAGTTTCTGATAACTTTTCTGATAACTACACTTGTTAACAAGTTATATTAGATTGAAGTAGAACACTTTCAAAGATATTAAAAAAAAATAATTTAGAACCAGGGTTTGTTTTTTTGAACATGTTAATGCAAAGTGCTAATCTTCAGAAGAAAAACGGCCCCAGACAAAATTCTGCGGAGGGCCAAGATTTTGCACTACGCCACTGCGTTCAAGAATTCATCTAGGGAGTTTTGATATGGCAGCCCAATTTAAATGAAAAGACACCGATTGAACCAAAACTATGTTCACACAAAAAGCTTTTCAATTTTGAGACAATTTTTTCAAAAAAAAATAGATCAAGTGATGATTCTTTATAATTTTTAATATACAGGGTGTATCAGATATAGAGGTAAATATAATA
Source organism: Protaetia brevitarsis (assembly GCA_004143645.1). Taxonomy (NCBI): domain Eukaryota; kingdom Metazoa; phylum Arthropoda; class Insecta; order Coleoptera; family Scarabaeidae; genus Protaetia; species Protaetia brevitarsis. Next base: position 175,976 of record RXPK01000286.1, on the reverse strand, counting down.
ATATGTAGCAGCCGTAATCATATACGATCAAAAAGTCTTAATACGCAGGGTGTCTATCTGTAAGCATTAACGAGAAAAAAAATATTTTGTAAATGCCGTGGGCTAGAACCGCACCTGTGCCCAACCTAAATACTGTCCCGAGTATACCCCCACATACCGCTATCATTCAGCCATTACCGCTGTTAGTTTTGTGTGGATCGCCACTTGGAGTGCAAGCCACTTCAAACATTTTATTTAAATTCTTCCCGTCTCGAAAAAACGATCCTTTTCAGGACCATCATGATTTCATATAAAGAAAATCGAAGCTTGATGCATCGGCAAAAGCGCGGGAATGTATAGAGTATAGATAGATAGTAAAAAGGCGTGTTTGCAAATTTTCTGTATCTACATTTATTTCTGTGTAATTCGATTCAATTCATTTTGCGTTATATGATTAAATAAATCCAAAAGAAATAACTTAGATTCATGTGGTACCGTTTATTAACAACTAACCCTCGATTCGACAAAGCAAAAGAAAAATATTTACGTTTTTTGTAACTACTGAAGTCGCATATCCGGTGAAACTCAAACGTCTTATCAGGATATTAAAAATAATACTTTGTAGACTTACGTAGAATGCTCTTAACAAAAAAGGAATGTTTATTTTATAAAAGAAGAATTTAACACTGTTTGCGATTGGCCTTTATTTATTCAGAATGACGTTAAATGAACTTACGGCATACCATTAAGAATAATACTAAATGAGAGCAATGTATTTATACATAATACCACGTTTAGCGGGTGCTTAACATGACGTTTCCTTGAATCAGGCCCGGACTAAAGAATTTTTGGCTCTAAATTTTCCTTTTTTTTATTTTTTAATGATGAAATCCGGTTTCGGCGGGTTTGTGCTTTATATGTCGTGTAGTTAACACTCAAGCAAAATTTACTTTTTTATTTGATACACCCTGTATACTAATATTGTATCGTTACGGTTGGAGTTTTTCGTTATAGTTTAAGAATTCATGGAAGATTCTTTAGGATTTGTGGCTCTATACAAAAAATACAACAAAATTTAACGTGAGGTTTCTAAAGTCTAACGACGTTAAAAATTCACTTTTTTGACTTCTTTTCCATTCACATTACAGGTCAGAATCTTGTTTCAAACAAAAAAAATCAATGCGTAAGTAGCTTTAAAACATCTGGTAATGAGTCACTAATATTAAATGCCATCTATCGAGCAATGCGAAACCAGTTTGTATTTTCGTAATATCTACAAATAAATAGGAAAGGAAGTAATAATAGCAACAATGAATTGATAAAATTCGAAGCAATCTTCTTTATCTAAACCTCTTTCCTATGTCATATAATTTTACGAATTATTTGATAATCTTGCATAATTTTATCTTAATTTCTAAGTATGCCTTAATATATCGAATTAAAACAAATTAAGATAGTGGCAAATTATTAAAAACAAACATATGTATACAACAATCTAAATTTAATTTGATTTCTTTTTTCTTTGATTGTAGCGGCTTAATACAAGAATAAAGTAAAATGAAACATTCTTTTTACGTTTCGACAAATATATTTGTCTTATTTATAAATAATCTGCAAAGAATTTATAACATCAAGAAGAGGCTAATAAAGAAAATGTATATAATACGGTTACAAATGGTGATTGTTTTAAAGTTATGTACTTACATTCAATGTCATAATAATAATGAGGCCGAAATTGATAAGTTAAATTTTGAAGATTAGCTATTAAATATTTGAAGACATTATTTTAGTAGATAGAAATGATTACTTGTATGTAATATGTTTGTTTTCGTTGTTTTCATGGTGAGAGTTTTACAAGTAATGCTGAAATATACGAGCATATTTGCCGTTCCTGTCAACAACACGGTTACTTTTTATAGGTTGAAAAAAAGATTTAAAATGCGAAGGTAAATAGACAAGTGAATATACAGAGGTATTGGAAAATAAAATGTTAGGATATTATATAGGGGTGCTAAAATTAATAATGCTGATATAGGTGAATAGTTGAAACATGTTACAGGATGGAGTAATAAATTTTGGATAGGTTTTCAATGTCTGATGTATGGATGTCTGTATTGATTCAATTATATTTCTGACTTTGTTATTTCTTTCTTTATCTAAAATTCTGACTTCATTAAAGTTAAATGTGTGGCCTGTGTTTTTTTTAATGCTGTGATATTTTGTTGATATTTGTGTCCCTTTATTCGTTCGTTTAGATGTTGTGAAGTTTGCCCAATGTATGTTCCATTACAGTTATTACATGGAATGCTATAGACTACGTGTGTTTGTTTATTTATTGGCACTTTGTCTTTTAAGTTGGTATAGCAACATTTTAAGATATTGAAATATTTGTGAGCAACCCTGATATGATGCGGAGCTAGAATTTTACCGATTTTTTCTGACAATTGTTGGGTGTAGGGAACTACCACATATTTATCAGAAGGTTACGTGCTGTGGATCTGTCTATGGTATTTTGTTCTGTTGCATTGCGTGTGGAGTCTATTTTTAATAATTTTGTTAATAAAGTAATCTGGATAAGTGTTTTCCTTTAAAGTGGTTTTTAACTCTTTTACAATTTTGGGTCTAAAGCATAGGCTTGTAAGTTATAATGCTCTGTCTATGAAAGCTATGACGACATTCTTTTTGTGTGAGAGTGGTTGTTGATTAAAGTTAACGAATCTTCCGGATAAAGTGGGTTTATGGATTTTTTTTTTGCGGATTAGGGTTATATCAAGGAAGTTAATGGTGTTATGTTTTTCTGTTTCTAAATTAAATTTTAATTTGGGGTGATAACTGTTGAATTGTTTAAGAAAATATTGAATTTTATTTTCTGGTAGACATGCAATACAATCATCCACGTACCGTTTGAAGAAATTTGGTTTGAATTCGAGACCTTTTATGATGTTTGTTTCTAAATCTTCTAATACTATTTGTGCAATGACGCTTGATATCGGTGAACCCATCGCACAACCATCATTTTGTTTATAAAAGGTATTTTGAAATTGGTTGTTGACAAAGTAAATTTTAGGGCTTCTAAAAAGCTATTTAGCGATAATTCGGTAAAATCCTACAAAGTATCCCAGTGCTTTTTTACTATTTCAAGGGCTAAATCTACGGGAATATTTGTGTACATAGAAATTACGTCTAGAGAAATTAGTTTTTCGGAGTTTTCAATGTTGACAGTGTCCACGAAGTCTTTGAATGCAAAGTAGTTTTTGATGTAGTAATCGTTTTTATTGATAATTTTAGAGACAGAGTTGGCTAAATATTTTGATAGGTTGTATAATGGGGTTTGTACGCAAAAATCTAAAGATACTGAAAACAAGTACATGTTCTTTTAAAAAGAACATAGAGAACACCCAGTTTTATAAAATAACTTTGTTTAATGTAAATGGATGTGGCTGTGCGTTTTATGCTGACCGGACGAATGTCTATAGAAAGTTCATGTTGGATCCTGAAAGCAGTATCTATGCGGCCGAAGCTTTGGCGATTTTTGAAGCATTAAAGTACGGTGTGACTGCTAACTACAAACAGCTGGTTCATGTCAGAGCTCTACGCAATTTGCGGTTCGTTTTTTAAGTGCACCACCGCCAGGTTTACGAGTTACTGCCCCAGTTGCACGAAATTTGTCAACACAAGTATGAACATGACTTAAAAGCTGTGCGTACATAACTGCCAGATTAAGAAACTGTTGCCGGAAATCCTGACCAGTTCTAAAGTAACCTTTGATAATAAATGTTTTGTGTTGTAATTCACAACATGTAATAAAATAATACAATCAAATGCAACCCTTTTTAATATTGATTTGTCACTGACAGCTGTCACAATTTGAAATACAATTTAAATGTAGCGCAGTACCGCCAGTCTTACTGAAGAATTTGCTTAAAAAACAGCCTACTCTAATAGTACGGTAGTTAACTCTTGTTGAATAAAAGATTCCTTTCTGAAATGAAAATACAAGTGCCAAAGATCCAATCTTCTCTGACACAGCATATACAAGGATATGCGCCATAAAATTAGACTTTTGTTAATTATATGCCTAAAAACATATAGGTAAAAGAAGCATACCTATAAGTGGAAAGAATGCTTCAGTAATAAAACTAAACTAAACTCTTAATTCATGCCCACCATTGTATATTTATACCTACTTACACTTACCTGTAGGTACAGATGTAAATAATTTACAGGTTTGCAGTTATTCAGAAAAAATAGCCGATATCGATATATCAATAGAGAGAAGCAAATATTTGTAATGCAACATGTGCTACACAATCTATAAAATGCAATACGTCATTGATAAGCTCTTACTATTTTTACAAAAATTATTAGTTCACAGAATATAACCAAATTCAATAATACCTGCCCATTACCTCGATATCTGGGATTTCGTAATGTAAACGATTTTATATATTTAGAAATGTAAAGATTGGACCGATATGAACTCTATTAATGGCACTTCTGATGCAATTTTATCTACACACAAATAGTTTGGAAGACACTTGATTAGTTAAACACGCGTGTTGCTTGTTTAGAGTTAGGTTAACTAAAATATTTGTCAATTTAACAAAAAAACTTAAGTGATAAACAATAACAAATAACCTTCAGTGGATTCTGGTTTCTTAGTTGTGATTTAATTTCAGCGTTAAAATCGTAACTAAAGTTCTAAGTATAGAACCATGTGACTCAGAAATCAAAATTGCATTCGGGCTTGGCACAGGACACTCTTTCGCACTGTAAATATAGGTGCACCGCGCTGATGATGTCGCGTTTTATTTAGGATTAATCGAAGCATTGATGAAAAGTCTGTTCTGGTAAGCAAGTGAGTGGCTTTTGATCAAAAAGCTGCCGTTGACGCTACCAATTGGCGCCTCTAAAATTTAATATATATGCGCAAATATTTGTTCCCCGTTAATAATTTCATTTTAAGAGACCTAGAGAGGGCTTATGGTTGATTGCGTAAATTTCAATAGTTCTAAAATTCCGTATAATATAACCAATATCAAGTGTTATTCATTGGCTTTTTCATGAAACGTTGTTAAAAGGGATATGATTTCGCGGTTGAACGTGAATTTTGAAGATTTTTTCCAAATCATCTTTCATTGCCATATTATAACTGGGCTTCATATCAACCTGTAGAAATAAATTTTATACGGTTTTGTAGAAAGATATGTCCAATTAAATGGAAATTATCAAGCAAAACATTATTTCATTGAAAAAACATCATGACCTGGTAGACAGTCCATGTCCTCTGTGAGTTATTGGAAAGGAGACATTGAAAATGTACACAAAAAAAAATTTATGCTATTATTTTTTTGTAACAAAAAACACCCAATGGATGCATTTATTTTAATTAAAGTACTTCGGCACAGTTTGAAGCTTAAAGAACTCGTTTTTTAGTTAATTTTTTTAGAACTCTACCTAAATACTATTAAAAAATAAATAGAAAAAATGAAATAGAAACTATGAATTCAAAATGTGGTTACTTTATGGTCAAAAAATGGAAAACTCCAAGAGAACATCCATTCACCAATGTCCAATTAAATATGCTTGCTTTTACGTTTCAATTGGTTTCTAAAGAGACACACTACCATTCACGAAATTTTAGCCAAATGTTTAAGAAATCGAAAAATGAAAAGCCACTAATACAAAAAAAAAGTATTACTGTAATGGATAAAAACTATTTCAATCCAGCGAAAAATAAAAAAAAATAAATGAATGTTATTTCTTAAAGATGTTTCTCATCAAATTATCTACCGTTGACTTTCATCACTTCTCTCACAACTTGCAGCATCCTTGCGATTAATTTTCTTAAGATGTTGGCAGTGATATTATTCCATTTTTGTTGCAGTACGTTTTAGAATTGTTCTTTTGAAGTATGACCAACAATTAGCACCCTTCTGACAAGTTCATCCCACGGCAGATCAATAAGGTTGAGGTTGGGACTTTGTAGGAGCCATATCATAATTTGTAAAGTATTTGCGTCATTTTGTTCACCCAAATACTGTGGCTGCGTGTCTTCTTTCCGCATTATTCCTTCGGTTCGGTGCAACGTTTCTGTTCCCGAGCACGAAAAATAACCCCAAACTGTACCACCGTATTGGCACAACGTATTCCAGAAGCATTCTTTCATTAGCGGGCCGTCCCACAAACACTCTCCTACTTTGAACAAACGCTTTGAATACCAATTCATCGGTCCATAACACATTGTGCCACTGTTTCACCATCTAGTTTCGATGTTCTCATCCACTGTGGCCTTTTGAATCGGTTACCCCGGCTGCGTAGCAATGGTTTGCGAGCTACCACGTGTTCGTGTAAATTGCCTTCTGCCAGCCGGTGCGACGTTTAACCGTGGTAACCGATATCGAATGCTAAAGTTGGCTATTAATTTCGCTGGCTATTTCTAATGCCGTTTCTTCTGGAATTTCGTTTGCTAATCAGTTGCAGAAGACATTCATTCATATTCTGTGAAAAAGGAACCTAAAATCACCGTATTCCAAAAGTCAATCTCTAGAGATAGCTGAGCCATTTGCTCTTCAGATAAAATTTTTGAAGAATAAATATGTAATAAATTATTCACAAAAAAAACGCACATTTCATGGGGATTTCCTACTTATCAAAGATGAAACAGAAGTAATGTGCAGTAATATTCTTTAAAGCACAAGTGCTATGTCAACAGCAGGAAACATTTAGTGGTTTTAAATTGGTCACACTTAGGTACATAATCATGTATATACACTAAAAGAACGCTACACTCATAAAACATTAACTAAATTTTGCTCAAGTGTAGCAACATAACAAGATTAACTACAGTCAAAGCAGCAGATTTTGTTGTCTGTTATTTTAATACAGCTATTTTTATTCTGTTATGTCGCAAAATAATACTTTTAAATTATAAGAAACGGCTAAGAATTTTACAAAAAAGATTGCCACATGTAGATCTTGCTCGAATACCTGTACACACTGCACATCGATAACTTCTAGATGAACCTCATACGTCCTCCATTAGTTCATCGATCACACCTTTCAGACAACAAGGACATGCGGTACACATATGCCATCAAATTGGAATTTATTATATTCAAATATTCAAAAAGTAAATTCAATTAAAATATGTAATAGTTTTTAATTGTCAAAAATGCACCAACTATAATATTAAATTACACTAATTTATTGTCGCAAAAACACATGTCAGATATCATCAATACCTAATAAATTGAAAAAATCTTTCACGAAAATTGTAAAAAGATAATATAATATTTTCTCAAAATTAAGAACTCACAAACCAAAACTCGAGAACTTACCTTTGGGATTTTATAAGGAAACGTGTCAATAAAAATAACTGCCACAAGGCATAACTCGGATGCTCGGTATACAAACTTGATAGCAAACGTGTATTTTGAGACAACGAATAAATAACGTCCCTTTAATCGAATAAATTAGTAGAAATCAACAAACCACGGCTAGAAGCAACATATCGTCGGTGTGCTACTTTTAATACTTTTGAGATATGTCTTATTTTGGCTGACTTAATTTTTCTCTTGTTACAGTTAATCTTTTTCCGTTTATAATCAACTTTACCGGTTGCCAGTTTTGACAGTAAGCCGACGATATGTAGGTTGCTCACAAGAAATTTAGTAAAATATTAAAATATAGCGTAATGAACTTAGCCACAAATGTTTCGAGAAAAGATAACTGTATTGACTCAAACCGCACGAAATCGTTCTTGAATCTTGACAAATGGTCCTACACCTACCATCTACAAGAGATTTAATTAATTAAAGTTGAGATAAAAAACGAAATTTACATCAGAAAGTAGCTAATTTACATAACTAGACATTAAAAGACGGTTATAGAACTAAACAATTTACGAAAGTTGGCGAAAGCATAAGAAAAAGCTTAAAAAATTAAATCACTTGCGTGATGCTGTTCTCTATATTAAATAATCACCAATTTAGCTCCACTGTTCATTTATCTATATCATATGATTAGAATGCAGTGTTATTTATTACTGCAGCATTTGTACCATTTTATTTACCAATCAAATCATCGCAAGAAAAATATCAGTAATAGATCAGGCACTTGAATCTACACAGAAAAACCAATTTGCTCAGGACAACAAAATAATTTCAACCAAATTTTATCATGAAAATTTAGTTAATCCAACACAATATTTCGCTATTTCAAATAAATAAAGGGTTAAATGAACAAATAATTTAGTTGAATTATATAAAACATAAAATATTTGTTTGCCCATACTTAACTCAATATTTAGTTAACTTATACAAAATTTGGTATTATCAAATGAATCGGTTTTTCTAGACGAAAGTTGAATCGAGACTAAGTTCAAGTTCTCTAAAAATAAGAAACAAAATTTACAACACAGTTTAAATAGTAAGGACAATGGATAAGTCATCGGGATCTGACTTTCTAGGCGAAACTTCACTTCGACCTACATAAATTAGTTTACTTGGCCGTTTAATCTACATGATTTATTTGTCTTATTTATCTATTTTACGTATTTTATTAGTTTTAAATTACTTCTGCAGTTTCAAAAACAATTAATGAACCTTGATAAGATGCGTTGTGTAAATGGGAAGGTTACTGGTCATAACATTTACATACTTCTTTATATATTATACTGTTAGGTTTAAGTGAAATAACCGTGAAAGAAGCCAATAATGGGCATCGTGCTATTGTGCCATTCGCTCTTGCAAGATAAATTCTGATGTTGACGATGGTCGCAGTTTCTTTGGATTTCCGAATAAATCTATTATATGCAACAGGACAAGAATTAACAAAGTACATGGATAAGAAGAACTATTGTCGTTGTGCAGAGTTTTCTCGGTCACATTAAATCAATTTATTTGTTAGATACTCATTTTAAACTGTCTCGCTGAAACTGTATCCACTTGTGCACCCCCGAACATCATCGTTGACAAAGCACTACAGGGTCGTATGTTAGCAAACGAATTAGTTGAATAAAATGGAACAGTCTTTGTATTACACAGAACGATATAGTCATAACTCTTGAGCCCTAATTATAACAATAAATAACATATGTATTGCTGGAAGAATATTTTACACTATAAAAGATATAAAAAAAGATTTATTATTTCTTGAGATAGCGGCTGTTTAAAATGTTGTGTTTAATTAATATTCATTTTTACGTTCCGACAATTTTTTATTGTCTTCTTCAGAATGTTTTTTTTTATTATTTTCTACAATTCAAAATTACAAAATACATTAACACATTAATTGCAATAAATCTTATACAAAGTTATACTTACTTATGTATATATTAAATTCACGACACAAACATGTTAAAATTCAAAAATTTAAAATTTTAAAACTACATGGCATTATCTTTCTACTGTTTGTCAACAATGAACTACATTTTAACTGCTTATGTGGAAATACAAATGTGCCTAAGGTTAAGATCCAAAAAAAAAACGACGCAAGGCATGCCCAGCGAAGGGTTTTTTTACTGAAAAAAATTGTTTATTTATCTTGTGTAATTATACTAACGGCGAAAACTGATATTAAATAATTTCTGTTTTATCATTTATTGAGTTTGTATGTTTATTTATTTGAATCATTTCCAATATGCATCGCGCTTTATAATTAATGACAAGAAATAAGAAACAATACATAAGCTATCGGCTAAGAATATATTACATCAAAAAAGGTTTAGTTTCACAAAAAGAAAGAATGTGAACTCAATTATTATAAAACACTTGTAAATATATGTATTACTTAATCAAACATTATTTTACTAGAATCGTGTGTTTCATTATTATAAGCTGTTCAGAAATATTTGCAGATAAAATCAGAATAAAAAACGCATAAATTTGTGGATTTTTCTAATCTATTTTCCTACGTTCTTTAAAATATTGTTTCTACCCATTCCCAGCAACAGCTTTACAAGATAGCAGCTAGGCTTGAAGGTCATTGGAAACGGACTACAAAAGAACAAAGAATTTTTCCAGCTGGTTCTTACTGGTTTTATACTGTTTTACAGCCATTCAAACACAGATGTCTATTCGAAAGCCTGCTCATCAGGGAAGTGAATTCGTCCCTGATAGTTCGAAGCATTCCCGAAAGAGTCTCCCTCTCAACACATCCCCCCTGATTAAACTAACACCAGTTTGTTATGTTTAAACGGGTTTTATTGAATTATTTATTATTTCAATCACCCTGTATCTAACACTCTTACTATGTAACAAATGTATCGTAGCCATATGTAAGGCATATGATATTCAAAAGTAATCTTGGGAGATTCGCTTTTTAAATCGCAAATTATAAAACTATAGATTAAATATTGTCATGAACTTTAACATTAAATATATGTAAACATTTTTACAAAGTTACTTTTGCAACACTAACAAAAAAAAACTAGGTTCTCTGGAAAGCACTGAAAATAAACTATAGCCGAACGTTATTGCACGTGTCTCACATCTACCATGACAACATCAAAGCAAGGAAATAAATAGTTAGGATAATCACTTTACTTCACACGATGACGTTATTTTCAATTTCAAATATTTAACATCAAGCTATGCACACTTGTTGCACTTACATACTTACAATATAAGGAAATCGTATAAATAAGTGTGGGAAAACGTTTGCGCAGTCGGTATTGAGTCACAAAATTTCTCGCCGCCGCGAACAAAAGGTAAAATCGCCATAAGCGATCGTACCTTCAGCATTTAAAATTTCTTCTTAATATGTGCGCGGTGACATGACCATATGTACCGCGCGATTAATACGTATTCATGAAACAATAAGGTTTATATTGAGGTCACGTGGTGGTATTAAATGGCCTGTTGGAGTTTGATCAGGTATAGATTTGTAAGAGCAAGTTTATACTTTAAGGTAATGGCATAAAAACTGGCACAAACCATCGTGCAAAGTTTCGAATTCACCGGAGACCTATCTGGCTATATATATTCCATATATACAAGAAGTATTTCAACTTGGTCTTGTACGCCCGTCTTCTTTCCACTGGTCGCGCGATGGCCAGCTCGACATATATTATAGTTTTGAAATTATTTTATGTACAATTCTCGGGTGGAATGCTTTATGTTCTGAATTAAACATTTATTACTATTTTCATTCCTATGCAGATTAATTTGCCATTTTAATAGTTGTAAAAAACACGTATGACAATGTGAACAAAACAATGGTAAAGTTAAAAGAAGAAAAAATTTACTTTCTTCAATTAGAAGCGGCATGGCAATCAAATGAAGGGATTTACCTTAAGCAAACATTCGAAAAAAAAAAATAGTTAATATAATACAAAAGCACAAGTATAACTCTTTATGGTAAGTAAGCAATAAACAGTACGTTTGTAAATAAATTTGAATTAACAAATAGTCACCAAAAGGAAAACAACAAAAAACAAAATGCGCAAGTATTAACAAAATCAGCTCTACATTAGTTGTCTCATAGCAACTCAACTTTGAAAAGGGCGTTCTACAAGGTCTACCAATTAGTCCTTTATTGTTTTCCATTTATTCATAATAATAATAATGCAAATTGTTCTGTAGATATGCATACAGATGATGCACAGTTAACTTATTCCTTTGATCTTGTCATATTTTGAAAGTAGCTCGAACGATCCAGTACGATTTAGATATTTTAACACAGTGTACACTTGTAGCAGCTATCGTCTACATTCAAACACCTCCAAATGCTCGATGATGTTATTTGATAGTTGATTTGCGTAGTAACTAATTCTATCTTGCGCTACACACAAGAAAATAATTACTCCATTTGAATATAAATGCATCACATTGAATATAACATAACTTCCTATATAAGCAAAATGATGATGTATTTATATTGAGAATAAAATTTGTTCAGTTTTCCAAACCCGTGAATTTGTTAGACGAAACAATTTTTTAATTCAAATGTAATCAATATACCAAAATCATTATGAACATATAATATTTTCACCACCAAAAATTATTATTTTAGATTTCAGTAAATAAATTTTCTCAACTGGAAACTATTATATTTATGCCTTAATAATTTATGTACATTTGATAGAAGTATATAAAAGTATTATTTGAAGTATTGCCATTATTTGCTTCCAAAATATAAGCATATTGAACTCATTTTGTGTCTGTAACACCAAAAAACCTCGGTAGGGAAAATTAATAAATAGAGAAATATTATGTAATTAAATAAATTTGCTGTCATACTTTATAGCTCTACAATGTTTGGGAGAAGGTAGCGTATCGAGGTACTCCAGGAATGCGCACGGGATATTGATGCGTAGAGGTATAGATGTTATGTGTATCCGTCGTTGCGACCGGTATTCTCGGGATACTTCCCACTCAATGCCTGCACCTGGTATCTAGTCGGCGTTGGTTACTGATATAATTTCAATCAGTATAATAATTTGCTGGTATTACCTATTGAAAACTAATACCTACATGTTTCTTAATATACACACCTACCATGTTCATATATTATTGACACAATGGCGCTGACTCTAAGTATTATTTCAATGTTTTTTAAACCAGTAATCCTTTAATATTAGATAACACGAACGTACTTACTTTCGATTATTGCATCTGTGCATCAGCTCATTCCACCCCATTCCCTAAGTAGCTGTAAAACAGCTGGGATATCCATTTAGATTTACTTACACTCACAAACAACAACACTGTTCGCTGGTCAATCAAAAAGTGACGCCAAATTAAAGCGTATGTATATGCAAAACCCCCTAAACCTCCCTAAAAAAGAGGGAACCAATGACAGATAAGTTTTGGTGCAATAAACGGTGGGGTAAAATTCGTTTCAAATGTTTCAATGTTATGGTAATTTCAATTTGATATTTAATGTTTTCAGTACAAAACTAACAAGATTTAGTCTAACAAGTCTAACTAACAAGATTTAGTTCATTTAAATATATATTAAGTTTCGATTTCTCAATAAATAAAAATATTCAGTTTGATAATAGATTTTTTTGTGTGTAAATAGCACCCGATTGCCTTTAGTTAATACGTACAAAACCCTGGGATTGCATATGGATATTTTATTTTATTTAAAAAGCTGATTGTTTATTCAAGACTGAAAACAATTTTCCCACATCGATCTTATTTGTCACGTGAAACCAAAATTTTACTTCGTAATTCCACAATACTATCATACTTTTCTTGTTGTTTTAGCGTATACTTTCCCTGCATAGGTGAACCACCACCAAATAATTATAATTAGTATTAGGTACATTTTCAGTATTCCAAGATTTCTGTGTGTCTCGCATGCATACCACCAGCGTGGTTGGTTAAAAATGAAATACCGTTTTCTTTTAGACTCAATATCTCTATTTCATTCGATAATTTAAACCAGCATCCTTACATATTTGTACAGAAAAATGTTGTTCCGAACAGGCGTGCGTAATAGGCAAAGATTTATACCTTTGCCAATTACGCACGGCTGTAACTCCTCCACTCTACGGTATTGTTTGAAAGATCATCATAGAAACTCTCTAATTCCGTACCTAAATGGTTAAAAGTGTTGCCATATAAAAGATTTAAAACTCAACTATACAATATTCTGCTTTCTGAGCAATCTCATGAAGTAGTTTTAAATATGCGTATGTAGCGAATTACATTATAGGTGTTACTACTCTTTAGTTACAGCTAGAACAGGCAAGATGTTTCTTGTTTTTCATATTTTGCTTTCGTTTTAGTAGGGTTTAGTGTAAGATTGGTAAGAGATTCTTTCTCAAACCAAACAACGGCCTAAGATTTTTCAGTGAAGTATACGCAGATTTTATATAACAAATTTAAATCTGAGTATTGTTATTATACCTGATTATGTTTCGTGAAAAATAAAGATATACTGGGTGAGTTTCTTATCTTGAGACAACGGAATATCTCTAAAACATTGCATCAAATCAAAAAAAGATTTTAATAGGATTTGTTATAATGTAGGGGCCTCACTGAATGGTGCCGAACTCGATCCCCCACCTCACCCTCCCAGAGTGGGAGGGGGAACAACTTTGAAATCTTAAATGGGACCCCATTTTGTACTGCAGATTCGGATTCTACGCCATCGAGTATGTAGTTTTTGTTTGAAACTTTTTTTTTCGATGCGTAACAGATTGCGCTGTAATCGCAAAAAACATGATTGTAAACGTCTAGAAAAATAACAAAAAAGAGAGAGGCAAGCAAACATGATTTTGTGTTTTCTACACACTACAATTTCATATTTGAATGTTTGCCGGTTATTAAAATATTTTTCGCTAGAAAAGATGGCGACCGCTAGCTCCAGCGCTGGAACTAGCGTCGCGTTCAGACAAAAATATTGTCATTTTTATATATATTTTTTTTTTAAATGATCTTCCCTTAACACGCCTGGCAAATAAAATTTGAAATTAAAGATGACGAACGATGCCAAAATAAATAAAGTATATGGTGGCACGTGCATTTAGTTGGAATAATTACAAATGTTAAAAACATCGTCATTTTGTAAAAATATTGTGTATTCCACTCTTTGCAATGTTGTGTGGAGTAATTTTAATCATAGAACGCAATTGTATTACATCTGGAGTTAATTTGACTAAAAAAATCTATTGCTGACTTCACACCGGGCGCGTTCAGGACGCCGCTCGATCTAGCGGAGTTCAGCGGTGGCAGCACCGTAACTCCCTGACGCAACCATTGACTTCTGTTAACAGTACAGTAATCGACCTTGATACATTCAGTATAACATGCAGAAATACTGCCCAATAACATTAAAAATTTAGCTGACAACTCAATCAGAAAATGCAAAATAATTTTCATTTAATTATTTCTATTCAGAATTTTTGCACAATCTCAATGATGAAATTCAACGCCTACTATTGTACTTTATTTATATGCGTTTACCTGTTGTTCTTTTTTTCTCTTTTATTTAATGAATTTCACTTGAACCGAGGCATAAGAAAAGCCATTAAAGGAATTATGTCATTTAGGACCATTTTTAACTAATATAAACTACTGAAATCTTATATTTTTCCATTATTGCTGATCACAGATTTTATATAAGATTAACAAATAACACACTTATCCTAGGAATTCGGAATTCTTCCATTATCTATTTATATGTATAACTGTGAGTTGTATTAAACCTTAAAATAAAAAATTACCGGCTCGTCTACACAATGAGGTGCTAATAAAAGAAAATAGATTCGTTTCTGTTAAAAATTTACGTAAAAAATTAAGTTATTGAAATGTGGTTTGTCTGATTTACATAGGATAAATAAATACGGATATATTATCAATCCTGAATCACTGCAACAAATAAAACATATTTAATGTAAACGAAATATACTTAAATATTCTTGAATAGTAAACTGAATAAATAGATGTGAATGCTAATGATGTGATAGCGCCATTACAAAATAAATTCTTTTGTGCGGCAAATTACTTTTTCAAACTTATACCTGTAGTGGACGGCATATTTTATGCTACAATAATAAAGATAGAAACTTTGTCTCAGGTTGATTTGAATATTTTTTTATTATTTAAAAAGAAGGGAGGATACCAGTTAAATCGTTTTCATTTGATTTTATAACTTCTCTGAAGCTGTTTAAAATTTGTATTTGAAATATGCTAAAAATAAATGTGTGTAGTTATCGTAATTTTCAAAAGTTTACCGTTTATATATATGTTAACTTTCCTTCCGGGAAGTAATAATATCACCTTGGAAAACCCCATTTTGAATATTTACTCTTATTTCCTATAATAAATAAGCAAACTATGTGCGATTTTGAACAAATTTATGGCGCCAGGAAATTTATGAAAATAAATTTGTAGCATTCCATCCATCAGTCAATACTGCTATATAAATAATATTTTTGTATCTATCGGCGGTTTCTATAACTTTGCAGTAGTAGAACCCAATTTCCGAGAAGAGAAACCAGATATTATTTCTCGTTATATTACTGCAAATTTAAATTTATGCTACGGCGAAATGATCTAACTGCCAAACACTTTTACTAGTGCAACAGTCTTGGCATGCTATTAATTTGGCAATCTCGTATTCGCTGAATATCTGTCAGTTGTAAAAGCTGCAATGAAAGAAGCGCTCCTATAAATAATGTTTTGTTAATATTGCAATCGTACATAACAGGATTCACTGGTAAACATCATCTGCAAACAAATCTAAATATTAAGCGTTCTCAATAAATATTTTTCAGCTATGTTCGTTTGTACATTTCCTATAAAGTACCTCAAGGTTGGAATTTGCTTTCATATCAATATCTTAGTGCATCAGGGCTGACATATAGTAAGTGATTCCCTATTAATAGTTTTATGAACACATTCGTGATTCAAAGCTGTATGAGTTATGGAAATTCAGAAGTCATCCACAATATTACTCCTTCGAAATGTAATTTGGCTAGTGTCTCTAAGCAACATATCTTGTGTACCTATTATGCGTGCAGTATAGTCATTCTCTCTTTCATGACCTTGTTGTCGGCCTAGCTAATAATTTTTAATTCATATTGAGTAATAAAAGCTCATATTTATACAGTATAATAAGGTAAAAACGCTCTAATAGTTAATCGTAGAAGGAAATACAAACACCCAATTGGTCATAAACACATATTCACTTTATACTGATTTTTTACACAAGGAACGTTTGGGTGCAAACGCTCCATCTTCCTCGAGCAAAATTTCTAGTAACCCTCTCCAAAATCCAAAATTGATCTCGTCACATTTTTTTTCTGCCAAAAGATAGATTTCACAGATAAAGACTCTGTAATAGTCTAATTGTAGAAGCAAAAGCAAACTGCCGATTGACCATAGGAATAATCATAATGGTAATAATAATATATTAGCCCAACAGATTGCTCCAAGTAAAGGACAAAAATAGAATTCAATATAGTTGTACAAAAAGAACACAAAAATGTAAATATATATACACACAAAAAAAATTATTATCAATCTGAATATTTTTATTTATTCAAAAATCGAAACTTAATATATATTTAAACGAAGTAAATCTTGTTGGTTAGAACATAAGAGTAAATTCTCTGAAAACACAATATACTCTTAGAACAAATAGTATAAATATTTGCATTGAAGTATACTTCCTCCAAATGAACATTGTTATAGTTGTAAGGAATAAATCTATGTAATCATAGTGAGAAAGTCTGTAGATTCAAAATAAAAACCCTTATACGTTTGGTATAATGAATTACTATATAAAATTATTGAATGTTTTGTACTGAAAACATGAATATCAAATTGAAATTACCATAATATTGAAAACATTTGAAACGAATTTTACCCATCATTTATTGCACTAAAACTATCTGTGATTGGTTCCCTCTTTTTTAGAGGGGTGTAGGGGTTTGCATATACATACGCTTACTTGGCGTCACTTTTTGATTGACTACCGAGCAGTGTTGTTGGTTGTGGTTGTGTAAGTAAATCTAAATGGATGCCCCAGCCGTTTCACAGCTACTTAGAGAATGAGGTGGAATGGAGCTGATGCACAGATGCTACCATTAAAATATTCGAAGGTAAATACGTACGTGTTATCGAATATTAAAGGATTACTGGTTTAAAAACTTGAAATATTATTTAGAGTCAGCGCCATTGTGTTGATAATATGAACATGGTAGGTGTGTACATTACAAACATATGTAGGTATTACTAGTTATTAGTTTTCAGTAGGCAATACCAGCCAATTATTGCAGTGATTGAACGCCGACTAGATACCAGGCCCAGGCATTGAGTGGGAAGTATCCGAGAATACCAATCGCAACGACGGATACGCATAACATCTATACATATCCCGTGTGCACTCCTGGAGTACCCCGATACGCTATCTTCTCCCAAACATTGTAAAACTATAAAGTAGGACAGTAAATTTATTTAATTACATAATATTTCTTTATTTATTAATTTCCCCTACCGAAGTTTTGGTGTTACAGACACAAAATTAGTAGGTAATTTTACCCTTGAAATAGTAGAAATGCTTAGATTAAGCAGGTAAGTATTTCAGTTCAAATATACTTATATTTTGGAAGCAAATAATGGCAATACTTCAAATATACTTTTATATACTTCTATCAATGTACATAACTTATTAAGGCATAAATATCATAGTTTCCAGTTGAGAAAATCTATTACTCAATAAAAAAATAATTATTCTTGTGGTGAAAATATTATATGTTCAAATGATTTTAGTATATTGATTACATTTGAACTAAAAACTTGTTTCGTCTAACAAATTCACGCGCTTGAAAAACTGAACAAATTTTATTCCCAATATAAATACATCATCTTCTTGCTTATATAGGAAGTTATGTTATATTCAATGTGATGCACTTATATTCAAATTGAGTAATTATTTTTTTGTGTGTAGTACTTGAGATCAGTTTAAACACTAACATAAAAAAAAACATATGTGTGTACAAAAGAAAGATTAACAAATTATGACAACTGCTTATTTGCTATAGACAATATTTCCTGCAGAGGTGTAAAATGTATGTCACAGAGCGATGATATTAAATTAAAGATACGTGACATTGATACTATAGGAGAATTCAGGGAAGAGTTTAGACGTACATATGGCACAAGGTCTAGCACTAAGGCGGAGACACTAAAATCTAATTCACTCAAGAGGACTGGTGCGTCGTTATTATGTATGAGGTTCCAAAGAAATCTGGCACTAGCTTCATTTCTCCGTTGCGTCAGTGAACAGAAATGATGCCTCTCAAGCAGATTAGAATAATAGAGTCCACGAACTGGATATATTCCATCATCCCTAAAAGACAAGTACCTATTTCAAAAATCTCTTTTGGACACGTTCAATGGCAAGCTATGAGTACAAGTAATGCGAATCCCTAACAACGGATGCGTATTCCAATCTCGATCTAACTAACGCAAAATATGGAACTTTTAGTACCAATGGACTGGCAAAATCCCTGCAAGAACGTATAAGAAAACCCAAGTTTTTGGAAGCCGTAGACGAAACGTCAAAAATATGGGGAGAAAATGTTAAGTGAGAATCAAAAAGTACTCCCAGATCTCTGAACTGAGATACCCTGGAAATATTGGAATGAAGTAAAGTGTAGTTATAAGAAAAAAGGTTTAGTAAATCTTAGTGAAAGATAACACCGTACATTTTTCGATATTTAACGGATGTGGTTGACTATACATCACTCGCTAATGACATCAATACTCCTCTGTAACACCAAACAATCAACTATAGAAGCAATACTGCTATAGATTTTAAGGTCATCAGCATACGCCAAAACCCGACAATCTAAGAATTGGAACAAATCGTTAATAAAGATATTAAAGAGAAGGGGACCTAGATTAGATCCTTGTGGAACCCCAGTAGAGACTAAAAAAGGGAAACAAAACCATTGTAATGAACGTAGCTAGATCTTCGCTTAGGTATGATTGTATAAAGACCGTAATTTTAGGAGTAAATCCAAGAGATAACAATTTCTGAATAAGTAAGGGGTGACTAATAATATCAAAGGCTTTCGAAAAGTCGATATCAATAACAGTTACTTGTAGGAGGAAAACAGACTACCAATTGAGCGTAAACATATATATTCACTTTATAGTTATACTGATTTTGTACAAAAGCAACGTTTCGGTGTAATTATCCACATTTCCAAGCAAAAATCTTCAGTAATTCTCTCCAAAATCGTCAGTCAGTTGCTCGTCATTTTTCACACATTTTTCAGGCACTGTAATTGATTAGTGTCTTTATCTGTGAAAAAATTACGAGCAACTTTGGATTTTGGGGAGTGCTACTGAGATATGAATTAATGATTTCTGTCAAGATACAGTAAGCGAAGTTTCTGTAGTTCCACATAATTTTGTAGTTCCCGTATAAACATTTAGCAATACTAATAGTTGGGAAGTACCTAAAATTTCATTATAGAACATAATAAAATGGAGATAAGATATTATTTTATCCATATCACAATTCTTAGAAAAATAGAGCAACTAGCGTAATATGAACGTATAAATATGAGCAAAATTTCTATAGTTCCACCGAGTTAGATAGATGGCGCATAAAGTTAAGCATTGTTTGCTAGTGTAAAAATTTTCCAAACACTTCACAAACTGTGTTTAGTGCTAAATACATACATATAACATTAAAGTATATCAGTTAATAACAATGCCGAGAGGTAAATTGCTAACTGAGGCCGAAAAAACAAAAATAAATTGTTATAAAGAAATGTGCTTGTCAAACCGAGCAATAGGTAAGAAAATAGGACGATCCCATCACCTTATCAATAATTTTGTAAGGCTGGGTAATTCCTAGGCCAAAGATCGGGCTAAAGGAGGAGATAAAAAACTAACGCGCAGACAGCACTCATCGATATTTCGGTTAGCTTCTTCTGGTAATGTAACTGCACAACAAATAATATGTGATTTAAATTTACCGGCAACTAAGAGAGGTGCACAACAAATTTTATCAGGAAGTAAACGTTTTCGATGGGTAAAAAAGTCTTCAAAGCCACCCGTAAAAGAGACACACAAACAAGCAAGACTGAAATTCATATGAATTGGGATCATGAATGGAAGAACGCCATATTTTCTGACGAGAAGTAATTTAATTCGGACGGGCTTGATGATTTCAAATACTATTGGCTCGATTTCCATAAGAAGAACACCGAAGTTGCGATGTGTAGAAATTTTTGGTGGCGGTAGTGTAACGGTTTGGGCTTTACCCATAACAATCAAACTCCTATATGTTTTATAAATACACGAATGAATTCCGGTTCCTATATAGAGCTTCTAGAAATTGTTCTAATAGACTTCGGTGAACAAGTGCCGTCGCAAGACTGAATATTTCAGCAAGACAAAGCACCTATCCAGTCTTCTAGACGAACAAAGGAGTAGTTTCACCAAAAGGAAATCAACTTAATGTAATGGCGTGCTGGCTCACCTGACCTGAACCCCATCGAAAATCTTTGGGGAATACTGGCTAGGAAGGTATATGCCAATAGTAAACAATACAATAGCCTTAAAGAACTGAATCGGCGATAACGAAGTGTTGGAATGAGATTGCTGTGTCAATATTGGTGAAGTTGATAGACAGTATGAAGAACAGGATTTTTCAGGTTATTTTGAATAAAGGACCTAACACTAATAAATACTAATTTTAGCGAAAATTATGATTTTTTATTTCATTTATCCATTTTGTTAGAGGACCTATAGAAATTTCGTTGTTATAAGTTATCATTATTATTTATCATTATTTTAAGAAGTAGAGAAATACTAAACATGACTCTCATTACAATGACTTTAAACGATTAAGAACTCAGGTGAAGGAGGAGGTACGGCTGGCGTACAAAAATTACAGCACCAGAGCGGAGGAGACAATCATTAATGACACCGGCTTCTTTTGGAGATATGTGAATGGGCGAAGGAATACAACGCGAATACCTGGAAAAATGACTTGTAATGATGCAGATTTAGACAATGTTCAAGATATTCTCCATGCTTTCAGCTTACAATTTTCTGAAGTGTTTCAACGCAGATCTTTAAATGTGACGCTAGAACCTAATTGTTGTAATGTGAATGTATTTCAAATTAAGCCTTTTACCGAACAAGATGTTATAAGTAGTATAAAACACTTGAAGTCAACATCAACAGCTGGTCATGATGCTATTCCCAGTTCCGTAATAAAAAAAATTTCAGTTCAGCTAGCAAAGCCGCTTACAGATCTACTTAATTTGTCTTTAAAAACATCCACTTTCCCTCAGTCATGGAAAATAGGAAGAATCACTCCTGTATTTAAAAAAGGCGATATTACAAATGCAAGCAATTACAGACCGATTTGTATCCTTTCAAATTTTTCAAAGATTTTTGAGCACTTACTGTACGCTGTGATCTTTAGAAATGTTAAGACACAAATATTCGAATTTCAACACGGATTTATGCTGGGTAGATCTACTATAACAAATTTCGTTGAAATTACACAGTATATAGTGAAACTATAGATGATAAGGCCAAGTGGGATGTAATATACACGGATTTATCAAAAGCTTTTGATATTATTGATCACTCTTGTTAATACACAAACTTAATTACTTTTGGGTTTCCTGACAATTTAATAACCTTTAGCGTCCTGATTTAGAAAACAGATTTCACTACGTTTCATACATGGTTAAATTCAAACACTTTCTGCACATCATCCGGTGTAGGACAAAGTTCTAATCTGGTCCTTTATTATTTAATTGTTTTAATGATTTAATACTTCTTAAATCGCAAAGTTTTAGCTTATGCTGATGACCTTAAATATATAACAAATTAATAATGTCCGGACTGCGATAAGTTACAAGACAATCTACTCAAATATACAATTGGTGTCGTAACAATGGTTTGAGGTTGAATATAGAATAAATGTGCTGTAGTGACATATACAAAAATTCTTACCCGACTGTATATCAATACCATTTAATAATAGATAATAGTTAGAAAATCGTGTATTAATAATCTGGGAGTGATTTTTGATTAAAAATTATCTTTCTCCAATCATATATATGAAATTCAACGCACTTCTTCAAGAATTGGGTTTTTAATAAGACATGTCGCAATTTTCATAATCCTGATGTATTAAAAACATTATATTATTCATTAGTCAGAAGTAAGCCTGAATAGCTTCAGTAATTTGTACCCAATTATACTTACCTTGATTTAACATTAGAAAAGGGTACAAAACGCTTTTTAAAGTACCTAACATATAAAACTGAAATATTTATCCAGAAGAGGTTCTGATTACAATTTGTTACTTGAGCGACATAGCTTTTCTTCTCTAAGAACACGAAGGGACCGTTATAGCGCTTCATTTATGTTTAAATTACTTGACCATAAAATTGATTCCCCTGATCTACTATCCCAGGTTTACTTTCTGATTCCTACATATGCACATGTGCCACCGATTTTCTCCATGTTCCACGCTTTCGCTCCAATGTCCTTCAAAAAGCCCCTCTAGTTCACATGGCTAGGAATTTTAACTTATACTTTGCAAATACCTAACATAATTAAAATTGCTATCCATTCTTTCGTATAATTGTTAATTACTTCAATGGTGTTCTTTGTATATTTTTAGAATAGAATTAGATTTACTTTTTATTTATTGCTGTTGTTTATGTTTGTTGTATTTTTGCATAGCACTGCTCTATACATTGTAATTTATGTCCTATAAATGGTTTTGTACACTGTTGGACAAATAAAGTATATTATTATTATTATTATTATTGCAAGCATTTTCTGTAGAGAGTGTAATACATTTTTTTCATTGATATCAATATATCTCTTGCGTTGGCCTTTCATTGCAATTAAGCATTAACTTCAATGCACAGTTTGCCGAAGATTTTAGGAAAAACCACATATTCTGTTCAACAGTTCTTGTGGAACTATAGAAATTTCGCTTACTGTACTTTTGTAAAAATGAAATATTACGCGAAAAATTGAAGACATATAATTCACCCCATTTTCTATTCCGCACAGAATGCCTTATGATTCGATAGTCCCAGTGGTGTACTCAGTCGGTACGCACTCAATAATACCTGGAATAGCTAGTAAATAGCTCTCTCGTGCGACGTCGTACAGCGGTATACGTCTTAATCCTTAGGAGGAGGAGGCGATTACGCGACGACGTGTGAGAAGGACCTGTTCGCGGCGGAACGGAACCGGCGGCGACATCAAGTTTCCCCGGCGCGACCTGTATTTGGCAGTGTTACCAACCACCATGCGTTATGTGTGATGAATTACAACAACACAATGCGCGGCTGGTCTCTGTGACGTCACGCGAGAACCGCGCGAGTACGGCTTTAAGTTTATGGAAGCCGTCTCGGGGCCCGGCTCTTTGATAATTCGATCTACCGCGTTTAACGTGTGTTCCTTATACCGAGACAATTTCATATGTAAACCGATGCAGTAGACGACTGTCGCGGAGGACCACCGGCCTGGCCTCTGGACCGGGCGATCTGAGCGGCGGTCCGCGGTTAATACGCGCCGTTCGGATATCTGCAATTTTTTCAGGCGATTCCTTATACGCCGCCGCTAAATGTAACGGTCGCTCTTAAAAGAAATCGATGGAAATGCCATATTTTCGTGTGATATCGATCCGCTCGTATTTTTACATCTTGTAATATGGTAGTTATATAAATTCTACTGGAATATTTATACGCAATTATTTATGGATATGGTAACTTTTAATAGTTGGAAACTTTAGAAAGGAAGAGATTAGTAAAAGCCGTGGGATTCTAAAGATAATCGAGAGGAAACGATATATAGGTACACTGTAGAAATCGTAATGAATTTACATTCAATCTTATGTATGTAATTACATAACATAACATAACAGATGACGTATTTTTATCTATATATATATGAAGTGTAAATTTACTACGACTTCTTACAGTGACTGTATTTTTGTCGTAGTGAAATTACAAGTAGAATTGTTAAATAAATTTCTCCCGGATAAAAGAAGCAACACGCCAAACTTACTAACTTGCCATTATTTGTGATTCACTGCAGCATTACATCACCACGTGATATGAGCCAACAAATGGAATTATCTACACTGTAAAAAAAGTTGCAGTAAAATTACATGTAAAATCGTTGGTAACAAAGTTGCCTACAATTTTACAGGTAAATTTGCTTCATAAGGTAAAATTTCTACCATCTAGTGAATTTCACATGCTGATGTGTTTTCAAAGATTGTACTGTAAAATTCGTATGTAATATTTATATGAACTCTATATTTACCGAACACTGAAGTATTTTCATATGTATTTTTATAAGAGAGCAAGCAACTTACCTTTTCTTTCTTTTAGCACTAATAAGGTCATACTGAATCGCTCAACCAGGGATCAAGAATGAACACGCTTACGCGAAACCTACGATTGGTTGTGACGTACATGATATCATTGAGCCACTAATAAGTTCGACAAACGAATAGAATTACTTACGCGCACAGATAAATAATCCAATAACAATCACATTGCGGCGTATGAATTTCGTCTTTCCATGATATTATAGTTTTACCCGAAAATTCAAGTAAAAACATGTAAATATAAAAGATCCTCATATTTTACAGCAAAATTAATAGTTCACGAGTAAAATTACTTTTAAAGTGCACTAAATACCCCAAAAAATGTTAATTTTACACTTTTAAGTAAATTTAGAGAGTAAATACAAAATTGTACATGTTTTTTCCTGTATTTTCCTTTTGAATTTTTGTTACATCTTAAACTTACATAACAAAAGCTATAAATTTTGCCGAAATTTCTTTTTCCATGTTAAATATCCTAGAAAAAACATGTAAAACAAAATTTACATGATTTATTGTGGTAAATTCACAACGTTATTACATGTAATATTCCTGATTTACTATGGCAAAATTACTGTAATTTTTTACAGTGTACGCACACAGGCAAATACCCCAATAGCCAATCACTATAACGGCGTATGAATTTATATTTTTTCAAGATGGTTGTACTTAGATATGACTTGATGTTTGGACTGTTTCCGTCGTGTGTTGAATTGTTTAAATCCGACGTTTCTACAGTGTTTCTACTCCCGTCATCAGGGTGATCCTGATAAGAGCTGTGGTTTTCAATTCCATTGTTTGCGATGGACATGTAGTTTCGGAGATCAATTGCCTAGGCGTTTGTTTTGTATTACACAATGTACACGCTACTGTACAATATAGTTCTCTACTGGCTTCTCCGGGAAAGGTTTATATCATTTATAACCCATATTTATATGCATATGTTGAAACTGACGAGCATGTTTTTAATTTTTTTTAACTGCTGAGATTTTTGAAATCTGTTTCTATAGAAAGCTTCTTCTGTGTTTGTTGATTTTTAAGATTTGTTTCTTTTATTGTTCTAGTGTTATTGTGGTTCTAAAATTCTTATTATACCTTATAACCTATCTGAGTGCTGATGTAATCCTTGTTACATGTAGCTACGCAGCTAACGGCATCCACACTCTATGCAATTTCAGGCTTCGAGCACTGGTAACGTCTGGTGTCGTCACTATGTATGCGGCTTCTTTTAATTTCCTTTTGTTTGTTCATCTTCTTTGATAGGATGCAAGCATTTCTCCAATCCATTCTATGAACTGTTTCCCAAGTATGCTGCGTCAATTTTGATTTTTCGTTTCGCTTCTCTTGCAGACCTTTGTGTGCTATTCTTATTTGAACGGCCTATTTGTTTCACCAATGTATCAGCGTCCACATTCACATGGAATGCTGTACACACAGTTTTTAGTTCTTTGGTTTATATTGTCCAGTTTCGTTCTAGTTAAGTATGACTTTGTTGTTCTTATTGTCCGTTCTAATTTCGTATTAGGTACCTATCCTTCTGATATTTTCTGACAGGCTCTTTATGTATGGAATTGTGGTTATGATCTTGACCTCTTGTCTGGTCGCGTTTGTTTACTGAATTCTTACTTTGGCCAACATATCTTCCGAGTATCCATTCATTCTGAGTGTCAACTATAGTTTGAATGAATTCAAACCATCGAATTAATACTATCACTGACACGCTCAGAATGAGTGGATACCCAGAAGATATGTTGTCCAAAGCAAGAAATCGGAGGACAAACGCGACCAAACCGTGGTAAAATATGACAAAACTTTTCTATAGAAACAGATTTAAAAAATCTCAACAGTTAACTTTTGGAAAAAATGAAAAACGACAGCATAACTCTCATGCTTGTCATTTTCAATATATAAATATAAGTCACATTAAAAACGTGTGTAACAGTCGGTTGATGTTAATATACATATTGCTGTGAACTGATGGTCCAAGCATATAAGTAAAGAGAAATTAAAAATGACAAAATTAATTTAGCTAGCTCAGCAAAAATGAATTTAAAAGGGCGCCAGAGATTTTTAAATCTCAGAGTAAATTTTTTAAAAATTAATAGTGGGCTTTTGCAAACTTTACTTTCATTAACATCCCCAAAAATTGAAATGGCAGATTTAAAAATAAAAGAACTATTTAAGGTGATATTTACAATCATTTAATTTATTTTTTTTAAAAAAAAAAAAACATTTAATACAAATTACAGGGAAAAATAAAAACCGTGAATATAAGATTCTGGCATAAAACAAACCTGCATAAGATTCTACAATTTAAAAAGGACAATGCAAATCCTTTATCAAACAAAATGGAAGATTTGTTCCAGAAGATAAATCTCAATCCCACAAAAAATATATCCACGCGGTAACGAAATTTAAACCAAACTAAATTTTACACGTGGAGACAAATATAATTTAAATTGAAATTTAATTTTAACAGCACAAAGCTTCACTTCACCTTAACCGTGGTGATTAACAATACAATACAAATCAGCAAAAAGAAAACGGAAAATTTAAACTTTTTAAACTAAAAACACGAAATCTTCTAGAACATTTTACAATAATTACTGATCTAATATTCAAAATGTGTACACAATTAAACAAACAGCAATAATTAAATAAAGAGTTCTTTGATGGATGAATTAATATCAAATACCGAACAAAATTTAAATTAAATGAAATTACCTACATGGTAGCAAACAAAAATGAAAAACATGTACTTACACGGCCATCATTCATAAAGAACTGCCGCCT
This sequence comes from Protaetia brevitarsis, assembly GCA_004143645.1. NCBI lineage: Eukaryota > Metazoa > Arthropoda > Insecta > Coleoptera > Scarabaeidae > Protaetia > Protaetia brevitarsis. The sequence goes on along the minus strand of RXPK01000286.1, from coordinate 148,349 downwards.
CCAAGGGATAACATCGTACATATAACAAATTTACAATCTGCGTGCGATGACCGCAACGCATCGCAAAGAAAAAACTAGCAAATAAACTATACAATACTGGTACACGCAAAATGTACAAATAAATGAAATTTACTATACACAACTGGCCAAATAAAATGATACAAACAATTTTAAGAATGGTGGAAACTCTATCATTGTTTTGACAAGGCTGATTTGGAATAAATAAAAATACAGATTTAAATTTCCGAAACCCGGGGTGCCATTTCACAGCAATATGTTTCACCTTACTAAGGATCTTCAGTGCTACTGGTCAACGTATTATACGGAAAAAATCGTATATATACTTAATAAATGGAAGAATAACTGAATGAGAATTTAAAATGAAAATATCATTATTAACGTGAAGATATTTGCTAAATTGTCGATCTGAAACCACAATATGTATCTCTAAAGGATAACAATAATTGGACGACTTCAAGCTACTATGCATGCGTTAAGCGTTAATTAACTAACGCTAATAATTAATAATTATGTCACATTAAAAACCTGTGTAACACTGAGTTGATATTAGCATACATATGTTTCACCTTACCAAGGATCTTCAGTGCTACTGGTCAACCTAATGTATTATACGAGGAAAATCATATATGTATATGCTTAATAAATGGAAGAATAATTGAATGAGAATTTAAAATGGAAATCTCATTATTAACGTGAAGATATTTGCCAAAATGTGTATTGTTTCAAACAATAATTTGTTTATCACGTTTGTTCTAAAATCATTATTCCCAACAAATTCAATATTTTTCAGAAATTTAATTTTACACCGAAACTTTTTTTAATAAATTTACAATCACACGATCAGAAGCGTGATAATAGATGATTTGGCCATGTACTCGAAGAAATACATACTCAGGAATGCAAAAACTAATACTTACTACTAACAATTGTGTATTACAAAAGAAAAAGTAAACAGATGTTACATTACGTCGTAGTTGTACTTTTCAGGAGAATATTAATAATTGTACACTTTATTGAAGTACACGTTCAATTGGAAAAATTGAAATTTTGTATATAAATCCATTGAATGGGATCGGTAATTCGATGTATTAATTGTCCTTTCCATTCATAAACTTTTTATTTATTATATTTTTAAAAGAACATGTTTCAGCTTGGATTGAATGCCATCATCAGGGTTTCTTTGTCCATGTCCATGATTGATATAGTCATGCGTTTAGAAAACTTAATTTTTTGTTTGTTTTATTGTGTTTTATGTGTGTTTCACTTCAAAATACTACCTTTTTGACCATTTTCATCTAGTATTTTCGACATAACATTCTTTTTAAAATTTGATGATTTCATTCATTCCGAGTCTACAACAACTACTGGAAATTTTGTCGAAGGCTTCTAGTTCAGGTCTGGTCTAAATAATATCGAATATCTTTTTTAAAAGCTTGCTTCTATCGTTATCAACAATATAGATTAATTGAATATAATACCTGATATATCTATACTTCAATTTGTTTAATGGCGAAGTCATCTACTCCCAATTGTTATTTCTTTTAACCCAACACAATTTTGAAGTGATAGTATGTTTCTCATAATGATTTGTTAATGTACTCAAGTACTAATTTCGGCTACTTGCCATCCTCAGCCAAAATTTGTGTATTACATAAATTAACAATAAGAACTTTTCAATTTTTTTTAGCTTTTTACGCTAAAACTTTTATTCTTTCAATTATATTTCCGCTTTCCATATAATTTTAATACTTATAAATTTCACTACTCTTTTAAGTTCGATGTCCACTATATTCTAATTTCTATAAATATTTTATTGTATAACTTGTGACTATTATGAAAATAAGCTTTGTTAATAATAATTATATTTTAATTCTTATGGCTAATCTATGTAATAGAAAGATTCCAGCTGAGGGGAGCAGTTAGGTAAAATGTGGTATATCTGGTCAGTTTGTTCGTTAAATAGAAAGAATACCAATTTGGCATTAAGGATTAAATACTGAATTGGAAACGATATACTTTTTTTGATTCAAAACAACTATAATTTATTTTAATGATATTTTAATACTTTGCTGGATTTGACATTTAATAAATATTTGTTTGATTCAACTAATATTTGCTGACAAAATATTCTTTAGCAAAATAGTCGAATATAACAGCATTGTTGCTTTAAAAAATGTGTTTCTTTGTGTATTATTAATCGTCTTCTTAACGAGAGTGTCTAAATAGCAGATGTTCTACTGTAGCTAATTACTTTTCAAAAGATGTTTTTTTATTAAACTATGTGAAAGCATATCTCGACTATTGGTAGAGAAAATAAAATTGTTAATGCTTCAAGGCAGGGAATTTTTTTGATCATTTGCATTTTTGTCTAGCATTGTTGGTGATTTTCTAGGATTATTTGCCGTCTCCAAAGCAATACAAGTTTTAAGCATATATAGTTCAGAAATATACCAAACTTTAGTAGTAATTCCTTGACCTATATAGGAATAGTAGGTATATCTTTGTTCTCTTTCCTATTGTAATGCACCAACCCATATGTATTACATGCATGCGTTTGTATTTACGGGTCCCACTACTGTTGACAAATATTTCGGATCTATTTACGGTTATTTTTCACTCGTCGTCGAGAAGAACGTTTTCTCTCACGCCGATCCCACGAAGAAAGTGGCCGTCCATCGCATTACCGCGCAGCACTCTGCGGTGGAAGACGTGATAAATTTCTCATAAATGATTGTTATGTAAACAAGCGGGACGACAAAAGCTAAACAGAAGTCTGTGGGCACACGCAATGGCTGCACTGCGTTGCGCTACGCTATTTCGAAAGAGAAGTGGCTGTGCTTGCATTTTCGGTTTCCTTTACTTTCCTGTCCGTATGATAACTTATTGAAGGTTCAGACGATCCTAATTCACTTTTATTTCTACTGCTATTTATTTGTAAGATAAAGCATTATTTTCAATGCAATTTTAGCTAGGTAAGCGTGTTTCTTTTTTACAAATTATTCCTTTTGGTCTATTTGATTTGCAATATGAATATAAGTGCATTAGCAGTAGCATCAATTATATAGTAAAAGAAGATAAATGTTAGTAAAATGTATTGGTTTAAAGTTGCACCATATATTTATTAGTCAGGATATTCAATTCAGATTTTTTTTTGTATGTTCTACTTACTTTTCAAGTGCCGAAAAAATCCTTTCCTAGCCACTCTTTTTCTTCGTAAATCACTGTTATTTTTATATAAGGCAGTTGCGACTCCTCTTAAAGAGCTTCGGGGCCATGGCGCCACCATTGCAAATCACAAATTAATCATCAAAAAGCTTTAATTTTCTGTAAAAATTACTGATAAATACACGATAATACACATACCCAAACACACGTACATTTAAATACAGAACGAACGATTCCCATGATTTGATACAATGAAACACGCTTTGTGTTTATTTATACACACAAGCAGGGAGCCACATCCAGATTGGCTCCGATTTCAGCCGGTTTATTGGTCTTCGTGCGGAACTAGCGGAGGAGAAGGTAATCGGACTATACCAAGAATTACATTGAAGTAGGGCCAGCCGTATCGTGGCCAGCTGCCCGTTGGTTGATCGAGTCACGCGGTAGTTAGTGATGATTCCAAGCATATGCATTCCCAGACGCGTCATCAGCATACGTCAGTGCTCGGCACTGTAGCAGAAGAGTGTCTCCCACTATCACAGTAGGGAAATTTAAAGCAAGCGTGTGAGTCAGGCGGCCATCGAAGATCGGCTATAGAAAATAGAAACATATGTAGCACATTTTGACGGTTTCGACGCTTCCCCACAATATAAATTGTGTTTAAGAACATTTAATATTTATTAATTATGGTAATGAAGTGTAATATTATTCTAGGATGACATCGCGCGCAAATTAATAACTATGGTATTTCAAAATGAGTTATTCATTCATATCTTCCTCATGGTAAAAATTACGAAAATGAAATAACAAATATAATAAGGGAGTTATTTTTGAAAAATGCATCATAATAGAGTTTTAAGTAAAAAACAAGCCATTTGCTTAAGTAAACAAACATATCCCATTCTTCGTAAGAAATACGCCCGCTTACGCTTAGAATATCCATTATAGTTTACTCGACGATATGCGCTTAATTAACTCATGTGACGTGTTATGTTTTCGTCGATATAAAATCACAAAAACACTTAAATAGTTTTGTGTTAATTAGGTGAGGGAATGTAAACAAGTAGCCACTTTTTTGAGCGCTGTTATAAGGTTTGTTTTAGTTCATATCGAAACGATAATAGAACCGTTCTGCTCCTGTGCACTGTAAATTATGGTTTGGTTTTTACGAATTGGTTCAGAATTTCTATTCCTCAGTTTTGATTATTTTCTGGAATTATAACGGAACTGTGCGAGAACTGTATTTTGAGTACCAGCAAATTCTAGCAAATCGATTTTAAACTTGTTCGGGGTGGGGCGATAGATATGTTGTGTGTGTGTTTAAGTTGATAATATCGCTATTGAATTGCCGATAAAATAATGCTATTTTGGTTTTTTCCAAGATAGTTAGTAAAATTTATAAAATGGAGAGGAGGAAGAGTCCCGAGATTGGTCCTACCATTCAATATTGTCACGAACCGTCACTGATCTAAGGTATTTTTTATATGCGTTGACAGCTTTTTAATTTTGGAGGTTTTTTGAGACTTTTCGTGGGTTGTGTGGAGTACTTGTAGTGTATCTGCAAAACTATTCCAGTGGCTTCGACAGTAACACGGCTAACCATCATCAAGACTCCACAGATGCAGTGATTTGGTGATAAAAGTGCGAGAAGCCAGAGCCACAGCAAAATTTATATTCATGCTAAAGATCCCAATTACGCAAATCATGAAAGCAGTGATCTAATAATAAACAGGTTACTAACGATTTTTAATTTCTAAACACAATTCAGGTAGAACAAAATTGGGAACACTTTCACCGTGTCTGAAATCCTTTGAAAACTAAAGTACAATCATTTCTTTACGATTAACATCTATGAAGATGCTTTTTGAACAGCAAAGAAAACAATCCATGAAATTTTTGAGTATTTTATTTAGAAGATGTTTTTCAGCACCTAGTTTTTTTTTACATATTAGTATACTTCTTTAACAAGATATGTTGCTTACATTTTTTTGAAATAATAATTTTGTTGATTTATTGCCTCCAGGGTAGATTTGCAATTAATGATATTATTTAGTGTAAAAAGATGGTAACAAAGTGCTTGTAAACTAAAAACTAAGAAATAACTCTGATGACAAATTTAATCAAAGATTAGCAAGGTAGTAAAAAGAAATGAACATATTTTTACTTTGTATTCTGTATTGCTAAATTTTCGACAAACAAATATTGTTGTCTTCCTCGCGGCAGAAAATCAGTAAATTAGCAAAATCCTATCGTTAGTTGAGTCAAAAGCATTATACGCAAGTTTGGCAACTAGGCGTATAATTTTTTTCGATTCAACTAACGATAAAGTTTTACTAATTTATTCATTTTCTGCCCTAAAAAAAAGACAATATTTGGTTGTCGAAAATTTGGCAGTAAAGAATACAAAATAAAGAAAATGTCTAGCTTTTCACCACCTTGCTAATCGTTGATTAAATTTGGAGTCATTTCTTGGTTTAATGTTTTACTTTTGTGCCAATATACTCTTTTAATTATTTGATTCACACCTTTTGCATTATTTTACTTTTTTGCTAGTCCATTATCTCATCTATTTGTGCGTCTTCTCTATTCAGCTTCTGTTGTTCTTTTACATCTCAATATTTTCATCAAACTTTTTTTTAATTTCTATTTTTTTTCATCTTGATTAACATGTAGCGATACGAAGAGATAAATAAATTTTGTTTATTTTGTTTGAATTACCCCAAATTAACGTAGCTTAGCGCACGGTTGATGCTGTAGTAGTGTGCTAAATAACCTCAAGCCCGTCAGTGTAAAGTTTTGTGTTTTTAGTTAACGTAAAACTGCTCAAATTTTAACAAATTAATGTATTTCTGCTTTTAACTGTAATAATTAGAAGTAATTTTTCCAAGAAAAAATTTTCTCCTCACGCAAGATTCGAACCTACATCCCCTTATTTGCCGGACGAGCGCTTTACCAATTAAGCTAGTAGCCGATGATGATACGAGCGTTTAACCGAACATACGTCGATATTAGATCTAGAAAAAGCCAGCAGGACGGCAAATATGCAAAGATTGCAAGTTTTTTACAGTATGAAAGTAACAAATTAATGTATTTCTGCTTTTCATTGTAATAATTAGGAGAAATTTTCCCCAAGAATTTTTTTTTTAAATAATACATTAATTTGTTATTTTCGTACTGTAAAAAAACTTGCAATCTCTGCTCAAATTTTGTTTCTCTGGAATTTAATATTAATTAGTTGATTGTTTTCAAACCATTTGTGTAGGTTCTGTAATGCCAATGAGCCTATTTTCTTTTAATGGGAGGAGATGAAATATGAATCAACTGCTGATGGATCTGATTCAAAAACTTGTGATTGCGATGTACGATTACTGCGAGTGGGAGCATCAATTTCGTGCAATTTACGAAGAAATTCTTCACCAGAAGAGTATAAATGACTTTCCACAGGCTAGACACAAAAACCAAGTTCAAGATAAAGGCGTCTATAACGAATCTTTGAAAGAGCATATATTTAACTGCTATGGAATCCAATATCCAGATCAGCAAGAACCGGTGAGGGCAAGGTAAGGAGTCTGGGCTATGGAGTGGTAACTAGTTTATAGTAGATCATTGGAAATACCCAGAAATACTTCAAAATACTGGCGTTTGGCCGCAGGCAAAATAGGTCATGGAACAAGGATATGTCGAAGGACTTGACTATGGGATCAGCATATTTATTTTAATGACCATGACTTACCACGATTCAAGGACTGAACTAGGAGTTTGTATTTGCAACTATATTTCAGTCTACAGCGTACAAGTACAGTATATGGGACTAATCGGGATTCAATTCGACAATATTATTAAACTATAGCATAAAAAAAATATTTTCAAAACGTTTCCTACTTTACCCACCACACGTGGACAATAAAAAATCTATTAAAGAATTGATTACGTAATTTTGCACTTAACTTGTATAAATTAATAAAAAACACCACCTCAATTAATCCAACGTATATTTACATACATGATAACGTTTATTGTAATTTCAGACCACAAACTTATTCGGAATATTATTACAAAGTTTGAAATTCGCTCTATTTTTGTGTGGACTAGATAAGGCAAAGTTACTCCTAAAACACTTCTGTTAAGTAAATGTTTACGTTACACTACAAACAGTTGAAAACGAGAGTTTAATTTTAGTTTAAAATATTTAATTAAGCCAATGATGTTCTTTTTCAACACCGATACGCGTTACTAGCTGAGCCTTTGATGGCCTAATAATAATGCAGTTTGATTAAGCAACTACTTATTGATTATTTTAAAAACAAAAGAAGGCTTCTTTAAAGTATTCAGATGATCCCTGTAAGGAATTTATACAGGTGTACGTTAATGTCGACTGTATTTGTAAAATCCAATAATCAAGGATTAATCAGCGACAACATAGATATTCCTAGGTGGATACAATGCGCTACACTATGTAATTCGCCTTGTAATAAATGGAATAGGAACTGCCGATAAACGTTACACATAAATAATGCATAGAACAAAATTGTTAAATGTTGACAATGGCGCACATCTTTATAAAATTCAATAGCAACTGTTCAATGCGTTATCAATACATTTCTATTGAAACACGATTTTAAATAATCCAAATAAAGACATTCCTGTATATGGCACTGTGAGAAAGCCTAGTTACTAAATGTGTATTCACACAATCTTGGAAAGTATAGAGTAGTATAACACGATGTCGTGCCGTTTTAAATACTAACAATATGAGTTGTTTGATTTATCTTGTTTCTGGACGTCTCTTCTAATCGCTCGTATAAATTATAAAGTACTTATGTCCGTCCGAGTGTTCGTCGCACTTTTTCCTTTTACGACGATTCTAGATACGTAGTGACACATAAAAGTAGGAATGCTCACAGAGAGACGTAACTGTGCATTCGTCGCATCGGTTTGTAATCAACCTGTTGCTAGAAATATAAACTAGATGTAAATACATGCGTTCAAAGAATCCGCGTGTTTACTGCGAACGCTAATACCAGTAGTAAGATTTGCTACTATTTTAAATCAAAAGAATAAATAGAGGAGAACACAGTGCACGCAATAAATTACAACATTCAACATTCGATATGGTTTAATCAATAATTTATCTTCATTATCATATACATGTATAGATACATCCATATAATTCGCAATGCATCAAGAATAACAGCTTGGGAACTGTGTGAAAACGATTTCTACACGAGATGCGAAAAAAGTAAAGGACTACTCCGATAAGACATTAAAAAGTGCGCCTAAAGTTATAGAGCTGAAATTAAGGCGAATGAGTACTAATATTACACATACTGTAAATACGAAAAATTAGCTCAGTCGATGCCACCCCATTCGAGATGTTAACATAAGGGTGGAAAAAAATTGAGTATTTTTTCTTAGGAATTACTTATGCTATTACGTTCAAAAAATATGCAATATTGCATTGTGCAATTGAAATCAATCACAGGGCTTGTGAAAATAAGTGGATCTATATTGCTACAGACGATACTGAGGGCACTAATGAACGCCAAAATACAATCAAGACTGGTTTGGGAATGTATTCGAGAACTGAATAGCCTTAACGAAAGAGCTGATGAGTTAGCAAGAAAGGGATCATCTGCTTCATATATAGGCCCCAGAACCTGTTCTAAGTGTGTCTAAAAACACACGAGAGCAGATAAGATTTTGGGTCGAAGAGAAACAAAAGGAATACTGGAATAATACAACTGCAGCTCAGTAGGATTCTTCGCATTGTAACAGGTCTCCTAACAGGACGCTGTACCCTGAAAGGACATCTGCATAAAATTGGAATCAACACTGGATGTACCAACTGCAGATTGCGTAATAAGAAGACAAAGAACACCACATTCTCTGGACGCAAAAAGGCAGGCAATTTTTGAAAGAAAAATGTACCCAGAGGATTACTTCAGTCAACCAGCCAGGGACTTGTACAGATTAGGGCAGATACAGTTTCGTATACTTAATCCTTTTCTAAGAATGCTAACTATCTCACTATGTTACAGTTTCGTTCACAGTTTTACCACAATCGTTATCTTAATTCTCCCCTTTATCTTTGTTTATCTGTCGGACGAAAGCGTATATCCTAAATTTGAGCCTGATATAATAGCCAGACGAGAGTGTATATTATAATTTACGCAAATCTGCTAATCGGACGAAACTGTAATCGCCTACAGATTAGTGTAGGGTGCTAGGATCCTGGAATTGCTGGTATAATTTAATGGACAAAAGAAATGGGAGACTAAATACAAAAAGCCAAAAGGCTGCAGTATTGCCGAAGACACCATGTCAGTTTTGTCTGTGTGGTAGAACATGTAAATGAACAATAAAATCTCTTTGAATGATCTTAGTAGAAGAATCGGTTATTGTTTATTGTAGGATTAAGATACGATTCATTTCAGGATCATTTCTAGGTATGTTTCAGCCCTAGTAGTTATAAAAACGATAAAATAATATTTAATTCTGTATAAGCAGTTCGAACTATTATTATTTACCCTTTTTGAGAGGTTTTTTTTTGAGTTGGATTTAAGGTGCCAAATAAAAATAAAATCTCTTTGAGTGTTCGTAGTAGCAACATTGGGTTATTGATTATTTTAGGTTTAAAACAATTATTCATAGATGGATTTCGGGATTATTTGTATGTGCATTTCAACCCTAGTACAGATATATAAAAAAAAAATATTTAATTCCGTGCACGCAGTTCAAAGTTTCTCCTTTTGTGCAGTGTTCTTTCAAGTTAGGTTTAAGAATTCAACTGGGTTTTTGTTACCAGTAATGTATTTATTTTGATAGGATATATACATTTTTGTATGATATTAATATAATAAAATACATATAATAATAATATACATATTAATATAAATCAACCAAATCTCTGTTAGATATTTATTGTTCTAATAATAACATAATTCTATCCATATTTGTTATTGCAACAAACTATGTATTTATAGTTGTTATAATTTTCTTAATATTGAACAGAACCGCTATTTGTATATTACTTCGTTCTTACTGTCAAATAAATATATGCATTTGTCATGTTTCTTTAATCAGTAATCAATGCCCTGAGACACGAATCATTCGTTTTAACACGACAGTAATTTCCTTATGTAGAATAAATAGTAGTACTGTAGAAAGTAAGTGTAAAATATGACCTCACAAAAGTGTTGTAATCCTGGTGATTTGCTAATAAAATATCTGGAAGAAAAACTTTAAATACGGTGAAGATGATAGAAATTCTTATTTGGAGGTATTCGTTCTTCCTAGAAGAATAAGCCAAGGTTGCAAATCAAGAACATATTTCTGAGATCATATGTTATCACAAGCAAAGATTTTATTGGAAAAAAACTGAAAAGAAGTATATTGTAAAGCCAAATGCATGCATTCCTATACAACAGAAAGTCGAATTGGCGCATTAAACTCAACTTAAGAAACCACCCCCAAAAGAGAATTTTGAACTACCTGTACGTAATTAAATATTATTGTATAATAAATGTAATAACAGATAATATATTATATAATAATATCTTATTTATATTTATTTATTCTTTTTTTATACTTGGGTGCTTTCATAACTACTAGGGCTGAGATGTACCATCTTCAACAAATTAAATGAGAATTGAAGCGCCACAAACCTTCGATTATTTATGCAACCGAAACTACAAGTATTGCATACCGAGCAATGCGTAATTCAGGATTGTTTTGCAAATAATGTTTAATTACTATTTCAGTGTGCTACAGCTTCGATTGCATTAATAATGGAAGATTTGTGGAGCTTAGATGCGCATTTGATTTGCTAAAGATGGTTCATTATACATATAAATAATCCTGAATCGATCGATGACTTTTTATAGAGATTATATTTTTTGTTTGTATGTTCTACCACACAGAAACAACATAATACAATAAACTCAAATACATAATTGTATAACAAAAAGGCAAGGCACTTTAAACTCAACTAAAGAAGAAAGCGCCTCTCAAAATGGAAAAATATATAATAATGTGTACGGAATTAAATGTTATTTTACTGTAAATATATAGTAAACCTAAATATATGCAGCCTCATATAACATAAAGCCCAACTAGGCACCTTAAACCAAACTCAAAAAAAAAAAAAAACACCAAGGGGAAAATAATAATAACTTTTAACTGAGTGAACGGAATTATTCTCTGTAATTTCTGAGAATAAAAAATATTCAATTCATCCACCCTTAGACGAATATCTTGGAATGGGATGACATTGATTAAGCTAGTTTTTCGTGTTTGCGATATATGCAATAGTAGCATCTACTCCCTTTAATTTCAGTTCTATAGCTTTAGGGGCACTTTTCAATGGCTTATCGGAGTAGAGCCTTTATTTAAATTACAATTAGAATTTTTTTTTTAAGAAAATCACGTAAAATACTTAATACAACGTTTACAACAATTTTATATATATGTTAATTTTTAATCGCAATCTAACAGTTTCGCTCGATAATAGGTAATTCCGTTTGCTCTGGCGTCTAGATAATCGACGACATATCAAAATAGGCGCTTCATAAATCTATTATCACCAAATCGCCGGTATTAACAATTCGCTTGAAGTTGGCGGCTTTTAGTCGAAAATAAAACTCACTCCTGGGATCGATGATGATAGCGATGCGTAAAAATGTCTCGATAAAGTCAACAAATATAAATTTGGATTTACGTGATTATTAACGGAATTTTTACTGCTGTATAATATAATTTAAATATAGACCTTTTTAAATCTTTTTATATTATTTTAAAGAAATGTATACGTTTGAGTAGAAAAATTAAAAACACAAAGTAATGTGGAGTTCCCCAACTTTTTCAATGTCAAATAGTATTGACAAACGCCGGAATAATGGCGCGTAATAAAAGTGCGTACGCATCAAATTCGCGAAATATTACCGAACCGTTAGCGAACAGCTGATTACCTTGGTGTGTACCACAGTTCATGAACAGTTCGGTTCGCCTGTTTGTTTCAAGTTCGCTATATGAACGGCAAGATTGAGAAAGAAATTGTCAGTGGATCATAGCTTACAGACGATTTAGGTGTAAGTGAATATTTAGCAGTATTTCATTATATTTGTGTGTGTATTAGCAAATTATTTTTTAGCCTCATCAACTGCAAACATAGCGTTATCTGTCAGCTAATGCAGAGGGTTAATTTTACCACCCGTGCGGTAAAGCGCACCGCACTTTTTCCCATCTCACAGCTACTTCCAATGTAAATATGCATAAAATCCTTTAATTTACTTTGAAAAAATACTTTTACCTATATCTGTATTACTCTCAAAACGCAGTGATACCGCCCACATCTATTGACGTATTGGCGTATTAATTATTAATTAAATAAAACAAAATTTTCTAAATATTAGTAACCTGTTTTTTTTTAAATTCTTTAGATTGGCGACACTGGGCTATTTTTAAATTATACTTCAAATTGCGACAGCTCTCAATGCAAACCAAAATTAGAAATGGTTGTATTTGATTATATAATTTTAAGAAGTTAGAATTGCAACACAAAACGAAAAGTACCGAAAGGTACCGTCGAATAGGGCAATATGGTACAGTAGGGTAATATGGAACAAAAATGCGTTTTTTAATACTTGGCAGTTTTCTCATACAAAACATTAATATTTTATAGTAATCTATAATACAGATTGCGTAGTACAGGGATGTTAAAAATCTCTGGGTATGATACTACTATCAAACCGACACATTGTGCTTTTGAAATATTTGGCAGAGGTTTTTTTTATAAAAGTCTGCGGTGTGGATGGAAAAAAACAAAAAAAAACTTGTGAATAATAGAGCCCTTTTATCCAACGTTCAGTAACGTTATTTTAAACTCAATAAAAAAATCTAATTTGCACTTGGTATGCGCAAATGCATAAAAAATATGTAGCTCAATATTAATGTTGTATTGAGTATTATTAGTAATAAGATACGGGTTTTATTAAAAATTATTTTAATATTTTACCATTTTGTAATGCTTCGGGAGGTATTTTCTTCTTTGTGCATCCTATAATTTACATAATTGCTTATAATGCATAAAATATTAAATCAAAAAACTACTTGTGTAGCAACTACTACAGTGTCTTAAAACTCTAAAAACTAAACATAGAAATTCTCACCAATGTACAGGGTTATTCACACAATATCGAATGGAATATTGTGGCCAAAATACATTCTAAAAATTTTACTTTTGGAAATGGAACTCTATTATAGTTACTTTCTAAAATTACTTTATATTATACAAGGTGGTCCAAAAGCTCTAAGTGTATCAAAGTTGTGTTTCTTTAAACCCTGTATATTATGGCATTTTTCGATTCTCCGATCGAAATCAGTATCTGTTTTAATAAGGTTTATAATACCTAAACTTTAGGATTTATTAATAATTTGAATTTCGTTAAAATCTATCTAATTTTCATATTTTAAATACTTTAGAAGTATTTGAGTTATGTGAAATTTACAGTGAAGTGGATGGACCATATTTTATATATCCAATTATAATAAACTTGCCATTTTATACGGACTGTGCAAAAATTAAAATTAATGAAATAAGGACTTTAAGTGGCTACAACTTGATTAATTTAAATAGAAAGCCATATTTTTAACTTACTAGCAAATGCACTAATTATGCACTTATCGAATGGCTTTTATAGCTTAAGCCTTAAGTCTTTAAATTTCAAAAAATCTCGACCAGTATATAATCATTGATTCAAAATAGTATAAGAAGACACGGAAAACATGTCCACATTTCTTTTTTTTTACGAGTATTAAAGTAAGATGGTTATTTCGAGCAAAGATACTAACCCATATTCTTCAACTAAGGAACAACTTGCGTGCTTTGGAACACAATTTTGAATTGAAAGGTCGTTCATTTGATGGAAATTAAATGTTCATTAAAATTGCCTATATAAGCGGCATTTTTTACAAAGATTAACAAACTCAAAAAAGAGGAAGTGATTGAAATAGGACGAAGAAATTTTCAATTAAATCAGTATTTTTCAAAGAACGCATATTAAATCTCGAAACTAATTTTCATTAAAAGCTCATTTATTGACAGTGCACAACATTCTACCATATGCTAGCAAAATAATACAAAATTTTCACTGAAATAACATCAGATTCATCGTTGCAAAACAAAAATTATTCTAGTGTTATTAGTGAAATTTGGTGTAGTTTAAAAGATGAATATGCCCAGTTGTCACAAACGGCCGCGTTCGCCCCTTTACTGTTTGCGACGACAAATATGTGTCAACAAAAAATAAATACCGCAACTAATTTGATGATTAACTCGACATGGAGAACTCACCTTTTATCAATAATATTAAGTACATATATGTTCGATAACAAAAAGCAGAACCACTTATCCCCTTAAAAATAATTAATGTGAAAGTCTGTTTGAATACGCAATCTTATTGAAGCAAGCTGGAGCATCACGTTAGAAGTAAAGATTCAGCAGGATTCCACTCACCAAAAGATCTAAAAACGCTGCTGCAGACAGTTTAAGATATTGAAAAAAAATTGTCTGCAAACATTTTTCGCAACTAAATCAGAATAATAACAGGTTCGTATTCCAGTCTTGGTTTATTTAAATTTTTATTTTGCTACATGTTTCGAACTTAGGATCATCCTCAGGCAAACAACAGTCAAATTTGTTAAATATAAAAAACGATGTGTCAATAAATAATATGTGTTCAGAGAAAATGTTCAAATTAAAAACAAAATTAACTAACAATAAACAATTACAATAACACATTAACATCTATTATATAGAATAATTATTGATAGAATATTTATTGATAGAGTGTACACCATAACGCCATTTTCTTTTTAGCAAAAAAATTAGAAACCAATCATCATCCAAAAGGATTGGGAAAAAATTATATTACATTCTTCAAGAATGCAAAATAAGCTCCTTTTCCAACATTTTCTTTTTTACTTTTAGCTTTGCGATTGGTTTTATTGTTGTAGAACTAACGCAAACAAGTGCAGTATCCTATTCGTCACCCTATAGAATTTTGCATCACCTGCGTCTTAAAACGCAAGAACTGGTGTACATAATGTGTTCGTGAACGGCTGGTGAATAGTTCCCGATCTGTCCTTCGGAGGGTAATTTTACTGTTTACAACTTTATTTTTACTTACATGCCAATAACAAAATAATAAAGTTTAGTTAAAATCTTACTTTGTTTCGTTCGTTCTAAAGTGAGTATACTTTAAGTTTTTTTTTTAATTGCTGAAGATATTTTCTTTTAATCCTGTGTTAAGCCATACAGATATACCTAATCAGATTATAACGATAAAGCAATTAAAATAATCTAATATCAGAATTAATGTTTGTCCAAAGTCTTTTGTATTTTATAACACACGCGACAATGTCTATTATCTATTAATGCAATGAATCTATTTGAAAAACAGTACGTGCTTGTCTGTATTAGGTATAGGAATTCGATAACGTTACATACATATGTGTTGATTACTTAACGTAAACAATAATGTTCGCAACAATGTATCAATACCGTCATTTTGGCGAGTAAACAATACCGCAAAGTATTATCTTTTTTTTAGAAACTAAAACTCCAGATTGAGGTATGCGCTTATAATTTTGATAACATAGGTATTTATCTCCGAAATTTACAAATAGTAAGGATATACAGCTGAGAATAAATAAAATAAATAGTTTGAGTCCCAGAAACTATAACTTAGGTTGTTAGCGCTATGAAAGACGAAAAGTAAAGGAATCAAAACCAAATATTAATTGTTCATTTCAAACCAAATATCAGACACAATGCTCCCCGGCTTAATGGCTCTCGGTAAACTGTACTATCATTGTATTAATCCGACGGTGTGTAAGTGTTGAAATAGTAATTTTCACCGCGTACACACGACGTGATTCACTTCAATCAGGGTCGCATATGTATTCGTTCTATTTTCGAAGCTTTTTGCGCATATGTGTTTGAGTCAATAACCTGTTCGTAAGCCCTAACTAAATTGTAATTTATAGTTTCACGAATACTACTGCCACTACTACATAAAAATACCTACATCAAAAACTATTTATATCTGACGAAACGGCTGATATGTGCTATTTACATATGATGTGATTTTCGGTGAATATTACGACACCCGGTTTCTTTTCTTTTTCTCTCGAGACTTTCGCTATATCGCTTTCGTCTGTTTGGAATATTAGAGGAAAACTACTACTACTTTGAGACTGTGTAAACCGCGATAGCTGCTGTCTAACATCAAACGGTTTACATAAAAGCGAATTTGAGAAAAAGGCCACTATATTAACGTGTATTAAGCTGGCGCCACTTTATAAGCGCAGAACCAACCCATTTAGACATGTTATTGCTAATTTGTTAGGCAAGAATTGATTTTTATTTTTATAGTAAATTATTAAATAAAAATTAGAATATACTATTTTACTCATTCCGTTTATGGACCAACATTCACAATGAATTGATTTTATTGATGCAGCCGTTTCCAAAAGACTACTATCATAGGCTACTTAAATAAAATTTAATTGAAGACATTATATCCTTACTACAGGAATATAAGATATCTATAGTCCAATAAATTATTTCAATATAAATAAATGCTATTAATTATCAATAATCGTGCTATTACTTCAGAAATTGAAATAAAAGATGTCACTTCAAATTTTAACATAGTATCGTGTTATGAATTGTCCTAGTTTCACAAAAACGTTCAGTATTCAATTAGGTGAATAAAACTTAGTCTTAGTTTAAACACATATTTACACTTTATTTATAAAAAGTTAAATAATTCGTAAACCCCGTACTCCATTTAAAGGTACAACACGAGGTTACCTATTCTAAATACTAAATGCATTCCATAACAATTGAAATGTTCCTACACTGTAAAAAATTACAGTCATTTTGCCATGGTAAATTAGGAATATTACATGTAATAACGTTGTGAATTTACCACAATAAATCATGTAAATTTTGTTTTACATGTTTAGGATATTTAGCATGGAAAAACAGATTTCGGTAAAATTTATAGCTTTTTCATGTAAGTTTAAGATGTAATAAAAATTCGAAAGGAAAATACAGGAAAAAACATGTACAATTTTATGTTGACTATCAAAATTTACTTAAAAATGCAAAATTGACAATTTTTTTACTAAAAAATTACAATTACTAAAAAAATCACATTCCAACCCCACCACATTCTCAATGCGAATCATTAACTTTCCCAATTCTACACAAGTATGATTCAAAATTACTCTGACCCGTTATTAATTCTACTGGCTGATACGACAAGTTAACCCTTATTTCCCTAGAGCGTGTAACGCTACCCCTAAATTTCTTAGTCCACCTCCCTTTAAAGTAATATCCCACCTACCCAGCCAATCGTTATCAAGTTTATCTCTAAACGCTTTTTTTAACTACGCTAGCCGAAATTAACCCATATCTAATTATCGCACTATCCCCCTCAGACGCAGTTTCTTTCATTAATTGATCCGCCCTATTATTACCGATTGTGCTTACGTGAGCCCTAGTCAAAAGAATTTTACACCCCCTTATATATCCCGAGTATCTAATAATAAATCAGTTAGATTTTTTAAATTGCCTAACAGCTTTAATACAAATAAGCTATCTGTTATAATTCGGCACGTCTCGTATAAATTCCCACACACGCCTATTATAACGTACTGCCGTATTTATTGCTAATACTAAACTATTCTAAATTGTGTCATTTCATGTGAATGCGGACGCTCATACATTGATAAAACAAACAAATTACTCAAAATAAGAATAGAGTAACACAAACAGATATGCAGGAGAGGAGAAACCAAAAAATCAAAAAAGGCACAGCATACTTGTGAAACAAATCGTAGAGTAGATTGGAACAATTTTAAAATCGGCTTTTCTTGACAAGTACATATTCTTTTTTAATAGTTTCTGCTTGGATTTAAGGTCTTTAGAAAAAATATAGAAAAAGTATATAACAACGTTTCGCGTTTTTCAAAGCTTTTTTAAGTTATTAAATTATTATGCAATATTTTTTCCTATATTTTATAACTTCAAAAGGCTTTAAAAGAAAGCGACACATTGTTATATACTTCTATATTTTTTCTAAATACTTAGAAACCATGAAGAAACTATCAAAAAACATTGAAAAAGTAATCCATGCTATCCAAAGAAGACGGAGGAGCAAAATGGATATTTAAAGAAGTCGGATATATACTGACCACACGAGAGCCTATCAGTGCTCTGGAATTGCATAATGTATGGATACCGTTAGTGTGTAACTGCATACAATGGAAATCACATCGTAATTAGATAGATTAATAAGATATAAACAAAATTCTAAAACAACAACAACAACAACAACACATCAGGAGCAATAAAGAATAAAGTTCTTTAAAAATAATAAAAATATGATGACATTTTCAATAGAAGCAAATTTAAAAAATCTCAACATTCAACTTCTAGAGTACTAAAAAACCGCAGAATAACTCCTAAGTTTCCACATATTATATACATCTTCATCGCCAACCTGTGGAATTGGAAGGCCACCGTTCTTAACAGAACTGCCCTGATGACGATGGTATAAACGACAAAACATTGGATTTAAACAATCTAACAGACGATGGAAACCGCTCAAATAGGGACTCATATTCTCTACTTATCTATCGTCAAGAATTTCTTGTCTCGAGCTGGCAAACTATAATTAACATATTCTCAGCGTTCGATTCCCCATTCTAGCGAGAGCGTCATTTGGATAATCCATATCCTTATTAAAACCTTTTTCTATCTTTTACCGTTCAAAAGTTGTTTTTGAGAATCGAAATTTGAGCCAAATTTCAAGCTTAGGTTGCACCCTCTAAAGGGTGGGTCGCTGGAATAGGGAGTGTCCTTGAGAGCACAGTCGACGAAGGCTACAAAATGACAAGGTGTCGTCAAGATTTACAATTTACAATTCACAAACTTCCCTTGTCAGACATTGTATCACACTTGTCTTGCTTTGTATTCCGATATTCAAAGCTCCTTTTGATAAGTATAGGTCTCTTATTCCATTCCCTTGTGGTTTACGTAAACGTTGGATGAATAGTATTAATATTAAGATTCTCTATAAACTTATTCCCTTTCAGTGACCACATTTTTATTTTATTAGTTTTCATTCAAAAAAATATAGGTTAGCCTATTCGAACACCTACGAGGATTTTCTGTTATTTTCTATTGTAAAATCACAAAATCTTAATTTTGTTATTCATCGTTATTCATCATTCTTACTTCTTGTGGAAGTATAAAAACAAATTGTAGATTTTATCGTTAAAACCTTTATTTCTGATTGTTAACTTTCGCAAACTACTCTATTTTGGCTGACTAACCAATAGTCAACATTTTATGAGCAGTAGTGTATTAACATATGTTAATACATATGAACGTATTTCTGCATCAAAGAAAAAGCCACCAGATACTTAATTCCAAATGCAACGTTTAGTAGTTCTAAGACTTCTTGTTTGTATACTTTAGTACAGCGTTCGAATATGTTTTGTTTTGAAAATACTTCTTCCATCATCTAATCCCGAGAGAGCTACACAGTATGTTTACTTAATCCGCTATCGATTTTAAACGGTAAACAAGTCGAACGGAACCGATATTCCCCAACGTCTTGTAGACACTTTAATATGGTGGAGCTCAGAATTGAATTATAATGCACTTTTCCGCATCATCTATATCTTTCTACGGGAAGGTTATATATTTATTCAGTCCGCTGTTGATATCAAACACTCAATATATACGTCAAAAGAAAGTTTGTTAGTGTAATAATTGAAAAGCTACTTTTAAATACAACAAGATTAGGAAACATTTAAAAGTTAATGACCAACATCGGATAAAGGCAATAGCCGAATAAGCTAGTGGAATCGACTCTTGCGTAGATTTAGCTAATTTTTTGTTTCTGAAGTAACTTCGATATATAATACTGAATCCCAGAAAGTTTTAGAACTTTATAATGTTTATAGTTTTTGAGTATATAACTGTTAAGAAGAAAAAAAAAAAGAATCTTTTTCATTAACATGTGTGATGATTATCTATAGATTTTTGACATCCCCCAAGTAAGCCAAAAATGCAAGTTAGTATGTCAATAATGCTTTTTTATATGCAGCACTTTGGAGGTACTAATGATTTTTTTATTAATATAATCACTATATACTGTACCAAAACAACAATTTGCAACTCAATACCGGCGGAATAAATTAGATTCCTTCTGTGATAGACGTTTTGTTCTCGAACTCACGTGTTCTTACTACTTAAATATATATAAATTAAATATGAAAATATATTACGTTTGTAATATTGCTAATTGTAGTCCTAGTATCGCACACATATTAGATCGAGCAATTGGAAAACCGCAAGAATTTTCTAATAAATTGTGTGCACCACATACAAGGCATATCTAATTAATTCATTGTTTGTCTTCCAAATACGAATAAATATAGCACAATGAATAATTCAAAGCAAACCAGTGGTAATGAACTATATAAACAAAATTTCGTCAATATACTGTTGCGCAAAAATGTGGTGACAGACAAGAAATTCAGTTTAATGTAGCATTTGAGTGTAACAACAGCATCTTAAGTTTATTCAACTTATATGTATAAAATAATACAATACAGTAGTAATTTATTTTAAAGTAAATATACATTGTTCTTTCCTTATGAGACCTTTAGCTTATTTAACTGCCATTAATCCAGCCATAAATTACATTAATGGTTCTATAAACTAATTTAGCACACATATAAATCCGGTAGACCACGGGAATACAGTTACAGGATAGTTTATTAACTTCTAATTTTATTTTTATTGATATTATTGATCTACTTATTGGATTTGAATACTATAGCTGAGTTATACATGGGTATACGTAATAGTTCTTTGAGAAGTATTGCTTTGACGGTTGAAAGTACATAAAATACTATTCCCACACGCAGCTAATACCATGAGTGTATCTATGTGTAAACGTGAAATTGGATTGTGGCCAACCGGAAAACGCGGGATAGACATTATTCATGTCCAAAGATTACCTTGCAATTAGTTATGATGGATTATAGTGGGATACAAGATAGTTTGCCAGAAAGTAACCAAAACAAAATAAGTAGTTAATTTTAGTAAGTAAAAATGATAACAACAACAAATCGTATTTTTATGCAACTTGCGCATGTAAGTTGCATAAAAGCGAATACAATCAGAATGAAATCAAGTACGCACATAAGATTTTAGTTTAATCACTACTGCGTTTAGATTAATGTGTAGTTGCAAAACTATTCGGAGAATATGTTAAGGTTTTCTGGTCAACAAGTTTGAACACCATTTTCAATTACTGAGACCCATTCAAGCAACAACAATGCAGGGTTTTCCACAGACCTGGCTAATTAGAAGTTGTCCTACTTAACTGAACATCACAGCTTTAAAAATTATTATGAACTTTGTTATTTTAAACTGAACACAGCCTATATATTATTATATTTTTGAATTTACCATAAAATTCTATCATAATTACAAGTAGGGTTTCTTACACCTATTTTCAACTATCTCTACGATATTACGATTTTTTGTCAAACTTTTGACATTTATACATTATTAACATTCATCTAAACATTAGTGACCTATCAAAGAATTTTGGAAGTTGCAAAACTCATTTTTTTCAAATAGGGCAACCTGTATATTTTTGTATTGTTGAGTGTAGAATTAAATTCTGCACCAATTTGCTGTAACATTACCACCCTAGAATGGTCTCCACAGCAGCCGACGGCATTGAGGACATGGCTCCCATCATGCCCAAACAGGCAATCCTTTAGACTTTACTAAGCGCACTTATAGCATAGCCTAGATTTGTTTATGCCACTAGACTAGCGAGGCGTAAGTTGGAGAGGGTACTACAACTTTTGTGTACAGCCAGTGTACCATTGCAGACTTTAGCTACTACTATCAATCAGTTCAACAATTTTAGGTCAACAGCAGTAGCAGCAGCCCTGAAATTGTCCTTTGCGAGTGTGGACTAAACGTCGGGCAGATGAAGATCCAGAACATGGCGCCGCCCGGAAGCTCGGCAGATATTAAGAAAAATAAGTTTAATAGTTTAATTAGTATTGTCTATAATGACTTAATCTAATTCTACGTATGAACATGAATTGTAAATTAGTTAAGTAAATATAGCTAATACATGTTGCTATTTTGAGAGTAACAATCGATTAATTTCAAACTTAATTTCTATTATAATTAGGGAAAAATCTCTAATCAGTAAAAACTGATATATGAATATAATCTATCGAAAGCCTTAGTACATTACCTAATTTTATTCATGACTTGTTTTAAGTTGATTACAATTGTAAATGAGATAGTAAAGTTGCAAAATTCATGTAGAAAGTTACAAAAATTTTGCTAACAAAAGGAATGGAAGACACAAAACCAACGCCTGTTTTTTTCTCTAGTGAAGGTGGTATAGTTGACAAAAGAAAATGACTGGTGACACTCTTCAACAAGTAGTCACTCTATACTAAATCATATACAATCAGCGGCGGCCTCTTAATGCTTTTTAGGATAGCTTCGATCACTGTACTAGCCCTTTCGCTGGCGTATGTACCAGTCGCCTCTGTATATAATACCATAACAATAATGTTAATAATGACAAGAAATGTAACTTCATTGTTCCAGGTATTTCGCCAGAGCTTCTAAAAGTCCCCCGTCTATTACAAACGTCTCCTACCTTCATTTATTTAAGGTTTTGCTCTTAAAATGAGTGTAAACCAATGCAACGAACCGCAAAAAACGTTTACAGTTCAACATTCATTTTAACGCGAAGAACATTTAAAATGATACGTTCTTTTTTAGCAGTGGTCGTTCTTACATGCACGTTCTACAACGTTTGCGAACATTTTGCGTCCTTTATTGCATTCGGCTTAGGCCCATATTCACTTATACCGATATATACATATACATAATAATCTATCCAAAATGTAGATTGTGTATGAATGGCGGATGTCTTTTACTGAGTGAATTAATCATCCTTTTTACAATATTTCGTCTCTCAACCAAAACCATATTAGGTGTATTCCGCCAAAGTTTTATGATGCATTGCTTTTTGCGGCAGAATTAATGCGCATGAATGTTAGCTCCATTGGGAATTCTTCAGTAGTATCAACGATTATGCCGGCGGACATTTATCCACTCCCTATATTAAAAGCACAATCAATCAATGCACATTTCAATTTACATGTCAGGTTATGCCTAATGATTTACTGGAGTACATTAGGCGCAGTGATAAATTTCCAATATGAGATTTCAATTGGCATTTAAACTGTCATAAACGTATTAATTTTTTTTCGGAAAATTTATGGGACCATAAAGAATAATTAACGCAGTGTATCGTTGTTACCACCATTTGGCTATCTATCCAAGCATGTAAAAATAATTACTTCAATTATTGAAATTAAGAAAAGATACCTTGATGATGTACATCTAAACTATTCTTATACAAGTTATTCTATTATTAGCATATGATACAGCAATTGTATTTTGTAGTACGTAGGATATCATTGCTCTGTTTGAAATTCAAATGATTAAAATCATTAATTTAACTCCCCTTTAAAATTTGATTTAAACTATAATCTTTTTTTTGTGAATAGTATGGGTATAAGTATGAAAGAGTAACTTTCTAATACCATCATCTGACCACTTCCTGCTTGTCTGCTTGGCAAAAAATGGCAAATTTAACCTGTGTTAAAGTAAATGAGATCAGAATTCGAAACCAATTGCTTAGTTAATCGCATGTGGTATGTTCGACACATTGTGGTAAATCTTTGCTTACATTGGCGCCGCAAAAACCAGAAATCTATGAGCATAAATAACATATACCCGTTCGATTAACAGCATGAGATCATCCTGCAACAGGAGCTCTTAAAACTGTTGTAGTAAACATCGCAAATCTTTTATTTACGCAACTGTATTCAGTATAGATCCTACCAAAAAGAATTGCTTCTACGTAGTGTATACAAAAACGGTTATTGTTATCTGGATAAGTTAATTTTTAAAACCCGTAAATTATTGCGTTCTTAGAAATGTATTGTACACAAAAAAATATCTTGAAACATAGCAGGTTGTTGTATCTACAAAGCTGTTATTTTGTCCTGAAAGTCTCACGACCACTGATACTACTGACGGATATAGCTTATCAGAGTCACTAACTTATTCCTATAAAATGCTATCAACATGAAAATTATATGTTGTCTGTATGTGGCCCAATTATATGCAGAAGCTTTTACATGAAAAAACTGAAGATGCAATCCAAAGATATTGCTTTGGAATATACAGCAGTAGTAAGACCAATCATTACTTATGGGTTACTGGCATGAAGCAGAAAAATTAATCCAGCCACTACAAAAGCTAACTTCTCTAAAGTGCATAGGTAGGGCAATGAGAACGGCAACTATCAAAGTAAAGATTACAATAGTTGACAGGTAAATTGTTATTAGTTCATGATCACATTTTTTTTCGTTAATAATCTGTTACTACGTTAGGATTTTGTCCAAACTTCTAAATAAAACCAGCTTTAGTCGTAAATAGCAGTTGTGACAGATTATAAGTGGAAATATAATCATGTGCAAATTACTGTTTATCTGCCAACCACTGTAGTCTTTACCCTACTAAAGAAGGGAGTTAAAAGGGCTGCGTACAACATTTTGAGTTGAGAGACATTATTAGACATGTCCTTAACCTCCTGAATGTAGCCAATGTGCCTCGGGATAGCATATTAAAAAAGCTTTTTGGAATAGTTTGCCACGAATCAATAACTGCAAAAAAAAATGTGAATGAGTGCTGCAAAAAACCAGGCAATGCTTCGAAACTAAATAGAAATGCCATGAAATGGTATACATACGATTTCAAGACGATAGAACAAAAATAAAAATATAACATTTATTTTGAAACCTTTGGCAAGTTCTCGAGCGCTTTTTAGACAAAAACACACGCCTTTGAAGAATTCATCTAGTTCCATATTATCAGAAACTACCAAAAACAAGATATTGCTGTAACATCTTACTGTCAATCGGCTATCAAGACGCTGAGTGCACATGCAATCAGCTCTAAGATGGTCTAGAAATATCTAGGAGAACTAAACGAGCTAGGCAAAAAAAACACGTTACCGTTATATGCATTTCGAGACACACTGGAAATAACATAACAAATAATAAAACGGCTGGAAAACCAATTTTAGGGCCCCAATACTTTTGCGAAACATATAATAGAGCACCATATTGAAGAAACTTAAAAGCTTAAGTAAAGCAATGAAGGGCAAATATTGAAACAATCGCCAAGGGATAAAGCGGGTTGAAGCTCTTGAGGATACTAAAGGCAAAAGAAAAATAAGTGCATAAAAACAAACAAAATAATCAAATAAATTGTGGCTGAACATACTACATTTTTCCTGATACAAGTGCGGTAGCTTTGTCCAAGAATGTCAGTTTCTAATTTTACTCGGCCAACCTGAGGAAGGAAAAACAACACAGAGTTATGGCGTAGCAAATATTATATTACTACAAAATATAACGAGAATTCTCAATCCCAAAAAAATCCAAACATCTGCAGTTAGTCCTCTACAATGCTTTAAATTTAAGGAACCGTGAACAACATGCTTGTGTCATTAAGGGATAGCGTAAAACACTAGTTTACATGTTACATAGTTTTTTCAAAAACCAATAATTACGTTGTTATTTGAGTGTCTCCAGACTTTTCAGACAGACTGTATATGAGGATCACTTCAAATTGTCACATTCACGATTGTTTATCTACTGTGGATTGTTACCCAATTTCAAACCACCAAATATTTTCTGCAGTTATAAACGCACCCCTTTAAATTAATTAACAAAGCTATTTACAAAGAATCCAACAAAGATAGGTATTCGTATTTGTAGTAAAGTAGAGATATAAAAGATGTCCTAGCATTTTTCTGTATTATTTGAATGTAAACTTGAAGAATTTCACAAAACAAAAGGTCATTATTTTACACCCTTGTGGACATCAGCTGCGCCTCCACCATTTTTGAGATAGCGCTGCATCTTAATAAGAGAAAAGAGGTATGTAATAAAACTAGCTTCAAACAGGACATACTTTAGAAGAAGTTCTCGCGAAGTATCCTACAATATCACACGTTTTGTTTATTTATTTTTTTAAGAAAAGTTGAATAATAACAAAAAAAAATAAATGAAAAGACAAAATAATAAAAATAATAACATTCAGATTCAAATAACAACATCATTGATTATATGTATTAAGTGGCTGAAAATGAATAGTGCAAATACACTTAATTTACTATTTGTATGTACACATCTCACATATTGACATCTTTTTTAACGGAAGAGACTTCAAAGCGGCAACGTGCGCATCTGGGTAAATCTAAGTGCTTTACCAAATTTGCCGGATGTTTGTTTGCCTTCGATATTAATTATAGCCTAACTGTTTAATGAGGGTGTCTGTGAGCTCACGCGCAGATTATTTAAAAAGGGCGATATCAAAATAATCACGCGAACAACTTTTTCAAATGCACCGATCGGATGCTCTACCTGAGCGATACGTTCACACACTCCCGAAGGAATCCAACATAAATAAACAGAGTGATGCATTTATTTACCAACCGAATATAACGTCTTCTTATCTCTTAATTTAAAGAAAATATTACTGAGAAATCTGCAATACATCTTCATTTTCAACACTTGCAAGTTGAGTTCAATTAATTTTTTTTCTGCGGTAGTCCTATCAATGCACTTAAAGATAATAAATGCACTGTTTCGAATCTACATATTTACCCAACCTATTATTATCATTGTAATTCTTGGAAAAGTGTCTATTTGAAAATGTGAAGAGATCCAGGGTGATCCATTTAAAAAAACTACCAATGGCGTTATATCTCGAAACATGTGATGTTTGGAAATTAAAGTATGTTACAGACTAGAATAAAAATACTACAAAAGCTTTTTTTAAGGGTTACTTTTTAATATAACCTATAATTTAGCCAAAAATCAGGTGTTCCCACATTTGCTTGACCCTCTATAAATAAACAAGTAGATCGATCCTACTTACTAGAAAAGTAATTTGTAATATTATCTAAAAAAACTTTTGAAATTATATATCTATGTACACACTAAAAAATTCAGGTATTTTTTTTGTAAAAATCACGTTTCTTGATAATTTTCCGCACTGAATGGGGGTAATTATATAGAAACTTAAGGAAAATGTCGAAATATTAGAAATTTTCCCATAATAGAGTTAGAGGCATCAGTGAATGAACGGGTACCTGTAAATGAACACTGTAATTGTGCTAATTTTGGTATACTAATTATTATTAATAATTAACCAAATTTTTGCGAGAATTTACTTTAGTTTTAAAATTTCTACATGCATTCTATGGTGATGAAATTGTATTTTTTATCAAGGTGTAATTAAATAAATGAATTCTAGGCTATTTTATAACTAATGAGATGCTATAATATTTTATTCCATTCAGACCTTAATATTTATTCATTGGAAATTAAATTTCATTTATTGGAGTATTTACATTTTGTTATAAATAGTTGAATCACTAATAAATAGTCGCTTTTTATCAAATTTTCGTTTTTACATTTTAAAAAATCAAAGCATCAGGACAATATGATATTAAACTGCATACTGTTATCTTCGTATTTGTATTGTATTTTTATTCTGTAATGATTTCTGTATGTACTTTTATTTTACTGTACGCGATACCTATTTAAAAGCTCAGATACATCTTTACTCTGGTCTCCGCGTCTACAGAGTATTCTTGACGTGATTTTTTATGCTTCCTTAAGACGTGGTGGCGCGATATAAATTCAAGGAACTCCGCCTTCTTCTGAGCGGGCTGGCCATAAAAGATTGCTAGATTGACATTTTATCTGGACAAAAACAAATTTTGGAGATTTACCGAATAATATTTGACGTTTTGTCCTTTTTTTCTGTGAAAACGTTGGGGCAACAACATATTAATACTAGTATTTTCATTGGCAAGTTGCACTCTGCTGGAATTCACGGACACTTGGTTCGCCGGTATCATCATACATCCACAACAGACTGCAGTCTGTGCGAATTGGACACCTTACCTCTGACTTGGTTAAAGTTACATCGGGAGTGCCGTAGGGATCCCATCTTAGTCCGCTTCTCTTCCTCATCTATATTAATGATATTGCGTCATGTTTTCTTTTTTCAAAATTTCTTATACGCTGATTAAAATTTTTACTGAAATCATTTCTACTTCTGATCAATTCAATTTACAGCAGGATTTAATAGGGTTTCAAGAATATTGCATTATTAATAGACTTTCTTTAAATTTAGATAAATGTAAAATTGTTTGCTTTACGAGAAATAAAATTAAATACAATTATCCTTATTCTTCACATAACCATTTGCTCTCCGGTAGTTCTGAAATTCGTGATTTGGGGGTACTACTCGACACTAAACTATTATTCGACAAGCATGTTTATTATGTGGTTAACAAAGCATTTAAAGAATTGCGATTTATGCGCTCAACAATTTTTTTTTCCAAATTATTAACATTTACTACCTTTTGTTATGCCCATGTCCATCGTATTCTTTCATATGCGACGGTCGTGTGGAATCCCCAATACAATGTTTATGTCAATGCTATAGAGTCTGTTCAGAAAAAATTCGTTAATTTTTTTACATTCCGATTTCATATGCCTGTTATCAGCTATGAAAGAATCTTGTTTGAATTTAAAATGCTTTCTACGCAATCATGCCGTACTCGCAGAGATATATTAGTTGTGTTCAAGATTTGTAACTACAATTTTTTTGCGAGGAAATACTTTCTTGTGTTAACTTTAATGTCCCACCTTACACCACTGGTTCCGTTTTGCCATTTAAACCACCTCCATCGATAAATAACGCACATAAAAATTCGCCTATTATTAGATGTATGTCTTCATTTAATACAGTTTGCCCTTCTGTTGATATTTTCAATATATCGTTGCTTTCATTCGGAAAATTCTTAAAATCTACTTTAATAAATGTCAATAATAGTTAGAGTTATCTAGGGAACTGGTAGTACTGGATTATGAACTTATTTTCCTTTAGTGCATTTTCATAATTAATTGTAATTACATATTAAGCCAGTAGAATGTATATTTTTAAGTTGTTAAATATTTCTGTGGATAGCGGTTCTGGGCTCGTCCCGTTCCTATCCATAAGAAAGTAAATAAATAAGAAAAAAAAATAATAATTTTTTTAGTCTTTAATACTTCGAATATAGAAATGGTTCAAACAATAAATCATTCTTATAAGGAACCTGGTATATCAAACCACAAAAGAAATGCACTTAACTGAACGAAATAAAAGAGAGGTTACACGGTGGTACAATCGTAAATGAGGAACTACATAAAAATAAATCTGACTAAAAACTGCAGATTTGAATTATTTTTCTTTACATGAAATTTAGGTAACTTTCATTAGGTAAAATCATTTTGCCATGGTCTAAAATTCAAAAACTATTCCTTATTACAACCTGTGAATTGAAAATAGTTTGCATGAGAAGTTAAAATCTTTTTTTGGTGTGTTATTAGGTATAATAATTCTATATACAAACAATTAATTTGTTTAGACACTAACATTTTAATGTTATCACAAAGCACAATTAGTGTATTATTACAACTCAATTGCACTTATTATTTTAAATGCTGCGTTCCACATTAGTTTAGTATATTTATAAATGAACTCCTTCATCAAACTTTTTATGGCATCTCTCACCAGTGATACGTCAATATAACTTTTTTGTACGTCGTAATATTCAACATTTGAAATGAAGACCCACTTACTTAACATATATATCGTTATAAGATACATATAATATAATGTCTGTTAACTAGATCTATTTACACTGATTTATTTATTTACCTAAGATTTCATTCTAATTCGGTAAATACATAACGACGGCATCATTATCTCGGCAAAGACAACGCTCTTAACTAGAGATGACGTGACAGGAGGGCTGAAAAAACTATATACTTGTCAAACACCCTCACACTAATAGTTTTACGTTACAACCCCGAAATCCCTACTCTAAACTCACGTTATTTCGAACTCTTCCAGATGTTCGTGAACGATGATGCGTCTTCACGCTTTTATTCTCTTCTCTGCCGCAACAGCAACAGTCTTAGAGGTACGCGCGCGTAAAAAAATCTAAGTAGATCACATGTGTCGTAAAGCCGCTGAGTATAAATTATTTCATAAGCAGTATTGATTTGGGCACTAGGATATAAGGGAACTAACTATGAAATAAAATTATTTTTCTTAAAATAATAAGAAAGGAATAAATTCTTAGAAATCAAAGTAATAAACTTGATTATGAAATTAGTTGCATATCTGGGAAATACCAAGCGTTTTTAGAGACCTAAAAATTCTTATATTTGCGATTAGATAAAACTTGCATACAACTGAGTTTTTATGAAATAAATTTAAACGTTTTTTTTTTTGAACGACAAATGCTTTGCTTATTATTTGCAAAATTCATAATTTACGATTACTTTCTCTGCTTTATGGTCTCTTCAAAGTTAGATTTAAAGCTGCACGCTATGTTTTTGCATTAGTCTGTTTAGTTCGAAAGATGCAAATACTTTGGAAGCCGTAAGTCTAAAGCATATATTTTGAACGACAAGAACTTCGCTCAGATTTTCCAAAATTCATGATCGACGGTTATTTTTTACTTTACATTTTCGATACTCCAACTACAATCTTTTTTGTGTATTTACCTCAAAAGGCCTAAATAAGTACTTTGGAAGCGGTAATTTTGATAAGAAAAAGTTATGCGCAAAAGTAAGATAAATCAAGTTGGGGCGCTAAGTAAAGTAAAGTAAACTAGTTCCGTGGTTTTTCATGTGAGTATGACATTGTTACTTGCGTATATCTTAAACAACGCGATAATACTTAAAAGGTATGTGTACTTATTACCACCTAAAGTGCCTCCAGTAAAAAACAACCCAATTTTAGCAGCAAGAATTCTATATATTCTATACATTGATTATATATAATAATTTATACCTTCCGATCCCCCAAATAGCCTTCACCAATTACACTTTATTTATGAAAAGCTAAATAATTACAATTCATCCTAAACCCCGTGCTCCATCTAAAAGTACCACACTAGGATACCTATTCTAAGCTACCCGCCAATCATTATCAAGGGTATTCCTAAATGCTTTTTTAACTAGACTAATTGAAATTGGCCTAATAATACAGGGTATGCCAAATAAAAAAGTAAATTTTGCTTGGAGGTTAACTACACGATATATAAAGCACAAACCCGCCGAAACCGGATTTCATCATTAAAAAATAAAAAAAAGTAAAATTTAGAGCCAAAAATTCTTTAGTCCGGGCCTGGTGCAAGAAAACGCCATGCTAAGTACCCGCTAAACCTGGTATTATGTATAAATACATTGCACTCATTCAGTATTATTCTTAATGGTATGCCGTAAGTTCATTTAACGTTATTCTGGATGAATAAAGGCCAACCGGCCAGTGTGCCCTTGTAAAAATAGCAAAACTGAGGCATTTTAAATTTCTTCTTTTTATAAAATAAACAATCCTTATTTGTTAAGAGCATTCTACGTAAGTCTGCAAAGTATTATTTTTAATATTCTGGTAAGACGTTCTTGTTTCACCGGCTATGCGACTTCAGTAGTTACAAAAAACGTAAATATTTTTCTTTTGCTTTGCCGAATCGAGAGTTAGTTGTTAATAAACGGTACCACATCAATCTGAGTTATTTCTTTTGGATTTATTTAATCATATAACGCAAAATGAATTGAATCGAATTACACCGAAATAAATGTAGATACAGAAAATTTGCAAACACGCCACGTCCTGAAAAGGATCGTTTTTTCGAGACGGGAAGAATTTAAATAAAATGTTCGAAGTGGCTTGCACTCCAAGCGGCGATCCACACAAAACTAACAGCGGGTAATGGCTGAATGATAGTGGTATGTGGGGTATACTCGGGACAGCATTTAGGTTGGGCACCGGTGCGGCTCTAGCCCACTGCATTTACAAAATATTTTTTTTATCGTTAATGCTTACAGATAGACCTCCTGTGCATTAAGACTTTTTGATCGCGTATGATTACAGCTGCTACATATTATTATATTTACCTCTATATCTGATACATCCTGTATAACGAATTATCGTGCTACCCTCACTAGACACCGACCCTTTTGCTAATTAATCCGCCCTCTCGCTGCAGATTGTACCTACGTGAGCCGTAGTCCAAAAAAGTTTTACTACCCCCTCTCGTAACATATGCCAAACGTTTAATAACAAATCAGTCAAATGTTTTAAATTGAATAACGCCTCTAATAATGATAAACTATCATAATTCGCACGTCCCGTATAAATGCTTACTCGCGCCTAATATAATGTACCGCCTGATTTACTGCAACTAATTCTCCCCGTAAATAATTGCAATAACACCCTAATTTGTAATTATACATGTGACTGCCCCTATTATAAACAACAAAAGCTGCCCCTGTACCACCGCCACCCAGCAAGACAACCGTGAAAATTTCTAAACCGTCTAATCTAAAAAATGTCTATAAATTTATTACAAATGGTACTTTTTAATTTCGCTGTATGAATTCGCCTCCCTATATCTACTGAACGCTCAAACCCTATTTTTATTCACCTCCCTACCCAATTTAATTGCTCTCGAACATAAATCTACTGGTAATGCCAGAAATAACACACGCCGCGTCGGCCGAAATAGATGCATACGCGTTCGCGGGCCGAATCGTTGATAATCTTTGCGCCCCGATTAACTCTTTTGTTTCCTTAATTTTACACGCGTCCACCCATATCACCCACGCGTGTTGTCAGCTCTTGGGCGAGTATGTCAATTTATTGTAAAACGGGATTCACTTGCCTCTTCCCGTCGCTAACTTACAGCAAACATTACGCATCTTTTAATAAGTATTATTAAATACTTATGACTGCGTTCAGCAATTGTCCGGCGGAGCAGATACGTATTGCGACGTGGGCCTCAAATAATGTGATATAAATAAAGCAGATCAATCATATTATTGTAATTTAGTATGTATTTATAAAACATCAGTCATATTAATAGAGTTGTGCAAATTTTCCTTGGGGACAAAATCGAACAAAGCGGGCGAACAAACGGGCCACCTTGCGATGCATTCGCATTTTATACCACTACATATTTAGATAAAATAAATATTTTTACATTTTATAATAAAAACAGGCACTGTTGTTACAACACAAATTTGTTTTTGTGAGAAATACAAATCGGGAAATTCTTTAACAAACTTTCGTCAAGCGATGGTCTCTATTTCCCTTCCGCACGTCCGTTATATTTAATACTGACTTGCAACTCTACGGCTCATCTGCTTTATTGGACATAAGTTGGAGCGCACATTCTGAATACGTAACTGCCGCGCCGGAAAATTTGCCCAACTCTACTTATGACGCTGTTATTGGACAACAATGGCACAGATAACTTGACCACCTGCTTACTACTAGATTAACCAAACCTAATTTTTCGCAGATTCAATTCTCAGATTTAGGAACTGATTCCTTCTTTAATATTTAAATATCGTGATGATTCTAAACTCACACCGACACTAAATAACCAACGAGTTTTCTCATTTTCAATGCATTTAAGTTATACTTATGCTACGCTTTAGGTGATTTATAAAATCTATGTTGCTTTTTTTTTAAATAGTAATATTAAGCAAGCAATTTGCGAAATTACATTACCCTAATATGAAACGAAACATGTTCGGAGAACATTAAGTTAAAGTGTTTATTATCATAGCCTTTATTACTTCGACTGCGGTGAAGTGCAAATGTGATTCAACCGACTTCTAAAAATAAATGAAAATTTTATTTAGCAAGCAAATTTTATTGCCAATTATTTTCACACACGACCAAATTGTACAGTCGATTTATAACAACAAACAAAACCGAATTCGTGTTTATAGATGCTTGCAAATCAATCCTAAATGAAAGTATTAACGTTAAACAGAATATTATACATAAATAAAACGACAATAAGATAAAATAATGAGAGTTGAGAATTAAAAAAAAGTAAGAACCTATTTTTCCTACTTTCCTCCTTTTACGTTTCTTAAAAAGAAGGTCTTGTTTATATATCTATGGAAATACATCTATTGCATCCTATTCATGTAAATTACTAGATATTTAGATGACGACTACAATAATTTTGTCCTTCGGTATATTTTTAACCTTATCACTTAAGCCAAACCCATTCACTTTTTGAATTACAATATTTTATTTTTTAACGATTTTCTGTGAGGTGATTCAAGAATATTACGCATCCACTGTTGTTTCACTTGACATGCACATCAGTCAAAAGATTAATTTAAAATTGTATAACGCGTACTACATGTACCTATTCTAAGTTGAAAGCACCACGCTTTTTCGAATGTGATTCATATTTGTTAAGAATAACAGAGTTATTATTACCCTGGTCTAATGTCATTCATTAAAGTGCGTGAAAATAGTTTTGCTAAAATTAGAATGAAGAAAAAGCAACAAAAAAAAATGCTGTTAAAATTATGTGTTGGTTAAGATTCTAGTTGCCGTTTCTTCAATATTATTATTTTGAGCTATAATAACATCGGCAAAATCGGAATTGCCAACAGAGAGCGTTTTATCACAAACGTATGCGGTTTTAAAAGCTCTATTCAAACAGAAATGCTTTACATTCTCCACTCTAAGAAATTCAAGCTATTTTATAATGGTAAATAATAATAATAATAATAATAATAATAATAATAATAATAATAATAGTATTTATTGATTGAAATGTAGTACAATTTGTACCAAAGCCGTAAATTTATACTTACTATTGTAAATCGGCATTACAGCAAGTACTTTATTTATGAAAAGCTAAATAATTGAAATTTATCCTAAACCCTGTCCTACCTAAAGGTACTACACGAGCCAACCTATTTTAAGTACTATACCGATAATAATTGCCCTATGATTATTAATAATAATAAAAAAAGATACAATAAATCGGTCAACTATCAGCTGTTATTATATAATTTGTAAAGACTCAAGAAGAAAGTTCTACAAACGATCTAGCCCGATAAGCATGGTGTGAAATGGCCTCCAAAAGGGAATCTTGAAAAAAGAAAAAAGATAATACAGGTTATTTACTTTCTGATATCTTACTGCTCTTAAAATAATTAGAAAAATATGCCCCAGCCGGTCGTGTAAAAAACTTGAAAATATTTTGGAAAAATGTAACTATTACTTATTACACACTCCAAATTTTTAAATCTATAGGGTCTCGGTAAGCCGGAAAACTTTTAACTAGCCTGTCCTGTGAAGAAGAAAAAACCCTGTATAGTTAAAAGAAAGCATGAAATAATTTCAGTTATATTCCACAGCGTAATAAGAATCAGTTTTTCAAAAATTAAATTAGAAAGACGTTCTACTTCCTATATACTGTTTGGCTTTCGAATTGAAACTTCCTCCTGGAACTGCTTCTGGCTAACGCCGTCCTCAGTCGTGTAGTAGGTTACCAAGAGTGTTACCAATGTTAAATATATATAGACATTAACAGCAATAGGAACCCTAAAGATGTCCCTCAAGATTGAGGACAAAACTTTGCGTCGCGTTGGCCAGAAGCAGTTGCAGCACGCGGCTTCAACTCATAAGCCAAGCAGTCTATAACATGGCCAATGACCGCGGAAGCTTGTGTATAAACATAACGTTCTATGTTAACTCTTTTCAACATATTTTTTGTATCAAACAATCAAAATGTGTAACTGCCAGATAAAATCAAAGTGAGACCAACAAAGGGCAATTTCAAATTCCTTCAATACAGCAAGCGAACTTAGAAATGAAATAGCTGCAACTACTTAAAACCGTACTCCCAACATTTCTGTCGACAACGTTTAGAATTCCTTATTTAAGCTTAACATCTTGCATGTTATACATAACATTACAACAACCGTTCAAAATACTACGTGGTCAATCGTAATTCTTCGTCTCTTAAAATATCAAAAAGTATTTCTGTAACAACGACAAATTTCTTAGAGCGAACACACTATTAATCCGTATGTTCAGCCATAAATATTTTATGCTGTAATATAGAACCTTATAGAAAAAACAGGAAATATAAAATTATTGGTCGGGCATCATTGAAAGGACCAGTTGACCAAAATAGATGCATCTGCATTGACAATTTATTTTAGTTACACAGCAAACCACTTTGAGAAGTTTTACGGCCATCTTCACCCACAAAGTTTGATGTCAAGTGTTAAATTAGTTAACGACCATAATTAAATAGCCGAATCCTAATCGCTTGGTACACTTCTGTAGACGCTTCTAAATCTAAGCATTTCCTCTGAGCATTAATGCAATAAATATTTACTTCACATCATACAACAGAAAATACTACACTCAGCAAAT
The DNA here is from genome assembly GCA_004143645.1 of Protaetia brevitarsis. Classification (NCBI taxonomy): domain Eukaryota; kingdom Metazoa; phylum Arthropoda; class Insecta; order Coleoptera; family Scarabaeidae; genus Protaetia; species Protaetia brevitarsis. The sequence continues at coordinate 111,616 of RXPK01000286.1, read as the reverse complement.
CTGTCTAATACGTTAATTGTTTTAAGTATATGTACTTATCCGAACATGTAATTTCAATTTTAGCAAAAGGAACTAACGGCTGTATTTTAATAGATCCTTCCACTTATGCACAGACAGAAGCAGAAACGATTATTACCACTATCATTAAACCCTCAAATAACTATTAACCTATAGGTACATACTGCAGATGCTTTTCTTATATGCACAGCTACTATTAGTGTTTTTCCTTATAATTAGAAGATATATTCTGATCACATCGCCTATAACACACACTCAAAATACCATAAAACGGATATAAACACAAACAACGCAGTTATTAAGATTAATTATATGGATTGTGCGATCTAAAACATGAACTCCACTAATTAAAATAGAAGCCCCGAAATAAGGTGACTGCTTCTATTAACAAGAGACATATTAATTTTAGAGCTTTTTATTTAAAAATCTTGAACAAAAATAGTAAGTAAAATAAAGTAATATAGTACAGGTGGGCAAATTTTGGTTTTATAGAGAACAGACCAAGCGGAGCAGATATAAGAAAGGTAAACAGAAGGTTACGGCCTCTTTTTCTGAGTTTAGCTTAGTGATCCAAACAGATTCAAGCTAACTTGTTTAGTTCCCGATATACCAGGCGTTTTTTAAAATCAGCCATTTTCTTTCAACCGTTATAATTTCGATGCCATAATATATAGAGGAAATATGTTCAGATGATGTATTTTATATGATTGTTTTTGTAGTGTAGCTCTTATGAAGCAATGTGTTGATCAACTTCTTGTGCCTCTAACAGCAATAATAAATAACTCATTTTTACAGGGCCCTTTTATTGAACATTTAAAAACTGCAAAACTTACACCAACATGGAAATCCGGTCCAACCAATGTTATAGTTAATTAGCGTCCTATTGCGATTTTAAATACACTGTCTAAAATTGTTGCAAAATTAGTTACATTACGACTTATCAATTTCTTGGTAATATTTAATATTCTAAATAACATTCAATTCGGATTTAGAAGGCGTCGATCAAATAGTCAAGCTATACTAGACTTTTTAAATACTTTATATAAATTGAAGAATATAGAAATGATAATAGTGGTCCTTCCCATCCAAAGTTTAAGTATACTTATACTCTACTTATATACATTCTCCACCGATCATTCAAAATAGTATACATATCTCTCTCTTCATTTCAACTTAATTTTTAATCTAATTTTTGAATTGACCTAAATTAAAATTACTTTTTCCATGGAGTGTTGTTTGACTTTTTTTTTCATTGTATTTTAATACTCAACGTAAATCATTACCTGATGATGGCATGTCGCCGAAACATGTAGTGCTATAGATTTTAAATAAAACTTTGAATGCGAAGGACCACTATTATCATTTCTATATTCATCAATTCCAAACACCATTCATATAGGATTGCTTCAATTACTTTATATAAAGCTTGGACAGTGATTAGACCTACGTTGGATGTTATTTGGGTCTTAGTAAAGCATTTGACGTGATAAATTATAGCATTTTTTAAAGAGAGATGATGAATTACGGTGTTAGGGGGGTGGCTCTTGACTGGTTTACTAGTTATCTAAACTACAGAATGCACTATGTAGAAATGGAGGAGTTATGGTCGCGCAGCCAACCACTAAAACCAGGTGTTCTACAAGGTAGTGCTTTGGGTCCTCTCTTATATATTTGGTACACTGAAAACACAATTTGGTTAGTTGTGTTGACTGAAATGTTTGTTTAAATATGGGCAAACAAATATATTGTTGGGCGAAGCAATTAATTTTGACAATAAAATTTGTTTGTTTTAACAATACCTTTAATAGAATTAAACAATAAAATAGTTTGCTAAAATAAAAAGCTTTATTGGATCAAATGTATGTAATACTTAAAACAACTAATTATTTCTTTGTCTCCACATGTACTTATTTCACAAATTTGAACATCCACACTTGTCACAACTGTCTTTCAACTATATTTTCTTATTTATTACCTGCTTATACATAGATGTTGGTTTGTGTAAATTAGTTAATCCCAAGTCTTCAATAATTCAGAAATGTTAGCCATCACTCCAAAAGACACTAAACGCATACGCTCAATAAGACTAATTTACGGTGACTAAAATAAAATAATGCCAGCCCCTGCATATTAGAATCAAGTGATCGGACAATCTAAGACACAGGTGGCTACTCGCTATTTCATTGGCTAGAAATAAATTTTAACCCTCAACCAACTGCATATTTCGCCTAAATATATAGTTATTCCCCCGAAGTAACGATTTTTTTTTGAGTTAACAAAGTACCGATGTGGTCTCAACAATATGAAAGTAATTGAATCAATCCAACATTTTTACAAAGTCGGACTATATTGTGTTAAGACCATACTAAGCTAAATAATTTGTTTGAATATATTAAGCTTTCTAACCAAATATTTTGTTTCGGTTAATAGTGTACATTTTTTGCATATATTTGAACCAACAAAGGGCATGCTTGTTGCAAAGAAGAAAAATATATTTGTTTGGTATAGATATATCGGTTTTTCAATGTATGCAAATAACGTACCGCCTGTCGATGCAATTATGTTTGCAGACGATACGTCATTTCTAGTATCGGTTAACGATCCTGTCAAAAAATCAGTTTTCGACACCAAAAGTACCTTACACCGAGCGTAGTAGGCGTGTATCACTAATCATTGACAGTAATTATTTAGTGGAAGTAGAGCCATATTATCTATACACCTACAAACGCATATAAACTCTGAGAATTATGATATGGAATACCTTATTCATTTAAACAATACTACATAAACAAAAAGCGAACAAATGTATATAATAAAAAGCCAAATCAATTAAAGTTTTAAAGCAAATACTTAAATAGGTTTCCATTATTGGCGACACATAGATTGCATCTTTTGGCAACACTTTGAATTGCGTTAAAAATATTAATATTTGGTAGGCCATTAATTATTGCAATGAAATTATCTCTTAGCTCGCCCACATCATTACTAGTCTTCTTATGTAATTTACCCTTAACGCGTCCCCAAAGAAAAAAATCTAGCGGCGTTAAGTATAGTGAGTGAGGTAGCCACCGCACGGGTCCGTTAGTGCCCATCCAATTATTACCAAAGTTTGCTTTTAATAATTCTGCTACGGTCCTATTGTTGTGAAGTAGTGCACCATAGTGAACAATATATGTATGTCCAACGTCATTTAATCATGTTCATCTCTCTATATAATTTGTTCATCGTAGATTTTCTTACAGTTTCGTTATATACCAATTACAAAAGTACATGCGACGTTCTTGATCATTGGTTGTATGATTTTTTTTTTTGTTTTCTGAATGCATATGGTCGAAATTTATGTTTCTTTAAAATATTTAAAGCTCTCCGTCGAGAAACTCTAAGCTTCAATTTGTCGGCTCGAAATAGAAGGATTGGCAACTACAGCACTAATAACATTAACAACAATGTTATATTTTTGTGGTCATTGTTGCTTGAACGAACTAAAATTAATAAGATCTTATTTTAGTCTTGCAAAAATATTTTCATGCGACTGGCTTCTGCTTGGAAAACAGTTAAAGTATGGTTCAGCTGCCGCATCAGCATTATTATTATGCTGAATGAAGCACTATAGCATATCATACTTTTCGTATTTTTCATACGCCATCTCAAGTAAATGTTTTTTATAAGTACTAAAGTGTAATGAAGGTATCAAATAAAGTTAATATCAATGTTTAATGACACACGCCTACTGCACTCGATGTAAGATAAATTGGTGTCGAAAACATTTACTAATTGTGACGTATTGATGCTTTCGATATATATTAAACTATATATACATATATGACGGAAAAAGAAAACACAACTCAATTACCTAAAGATATACAGGTGTTCCATTTAAAATTAAAATAACTAAAATAAATAATTCGCACAATACCAAATTTTAAAAAGAATCAAGCATGCCAGTGTATTCCTCATAAACAACCATATAAAATATATCTGAACATTTGTCTTCTATATATTATGGCATCGGACTTATAACAGTTGAAACAAAACGGCAGATTTTGAAAAACGCCTCCTATATCGGGTACTAAAGAAGTTAGCTTCAATCTGTTTGGATCACTAAACCAAACTCAATAAAATGAGACCACAACTTTCTGTTTATTTTTTCATATCTTCTACCGTTTGTACCCTATAAAAAACATCCTTGTCCTTTAAAGAATTGCAAAGTTATAAATCTGTAGTACAAAACAATAATCTTCTGCCAAAAATCACTTTTACACATCAAATTGTAGAGAGCAGCTAACAGAGTGCACAATAAATTAAGCTAAATATAAAGTTATAATTAAAGATATGATTTCTAATAGAAATCTAACAATTTTTTAAAGAATATGGTGAAAAAATTACAATAAAGAATTTTGCTTATTTATTTTTTAATTTTTATTTAATATTAGCCCTTTCCTGCTAACTGATTTGTGAATTCGTTGCTTACTGTACCCTTACGATCCTGCACCGACACCAAAATAATTTTATTGTGTTTAGTCAGGATTCTTAGGTTTCCCAGGTAATCCTAAGCTGGTTTCGAAATTATCTGGTATTAGCATTCAAATATCTTCAGGGCCGCTTAACTATCCGATAGAATATTGATCAACTGACCTTTAGGTTGTTACGCGCCTTACAGGTGCATGTTCTTATTGCTAATATATACGCTTACTGAACGGTGGTATATTACCCCAAAATCATATATTCTTTATGATTTAGAGTTTCTCCATATTTATCGGCTCCAAAATCTATAATTCTTTAGACCCATCTGCATACAGTTTTGATTTTGAATCCCTGGTTTCTGTTTTGTTCGCCACTCATCCCCAGCCCGAGACAACCTTGAAGAATTTGCCAAAGGAGAGTTTGTAAGTCATTATATCACTGCCAATTTCGAAGAAAGGGTTTGTAATTTCCAAAGTTTTCCAATATATACTACATCTCTGTCTGCATACTCTCATTCTTATCAACCTTTTAATATAAATATCCAAAGGAAATAGAAGATTTAATATGAGCCCTCTAGCAGCTTCTGGTGAGCTTTTTTCCATGTCCAGTGATGCGCAGGTAAGCTAACCTCACGACACCCTAAATTAAGAAGTAAGAATTCAAATCTTCTGGTAACTCTGGTAACTAAAGAAACAAAAACTGACAAGCCATACGTTTCCGTACTCAGAAAATCAGGCAGAATTCGAAAATCCCAAAATATACAGAATGTTCCATTTAAATTTTGAAATTTGATTATATTTGCGGTAAAACCGGAAGTTGTGAAAATATGACAGGCTAAGTAATAATAAATTTGCAATGATTAACACATGTCTAATTTTATTGAAAAACATCTATAAACAAAAATGTTATGGCCAGGTACCTAGGCCTCGTACTACCGCAAAATTCACAATTTTTGGACAAGTTATATAATTATCTAAATCAATTGCCTATATACTATTTCACGACAAAAGAAGCGAATATAATCGATTTCTGAAATTTGATCAAAAAGGTACAACAATCGTCGTTTTGTGCTTACTGTAATACTCTGTATATAAATATATACATATAAATATATACATAATACAATAATCTTTCTTGGCTGAAATCTATAGCATTAAGATGTGTGCGAGAGAGACTTCGGATAAAAACTATCTGCACAAATCAATAAAAATCTTCAACGATGGTCAGGCGGTACTAAAAGCATTAGAGGCGCATAAAATACAACTCGAAACCGATCTGGACCTGTAAACACACTCTAAATACATTGGGGTGGCTGATAATCTATCCCTAATCTGGGTACCTGGACACTCACACATTCTTGCAGACATCCTTGCGCAGCAATTTTAGGGACCAGAACCTACCATTGGCATAGCATCTACAGTAGCTAACTAGCATATCAACCAGCAAAATCCGAAAGTTCTCCAGTATTGGAACAACTGTCCTGGCATGGTGCATGCGAAAGAATGTATATATACCTAGTCATGCCAAAACCAATGAACTTGACCGTAAAAATATCAAGGTGATTGTCTCTGTCTTGTAAGTCACTCTAAACTCAGAAAGCATCTACACAGAATCGGACTCTCTGATGAGATTGAATGCTTCTGTGTTTACAAGACGAGGAGACAATTGAGCATATTTTCTGCCACTACCACGCTACCACAAGAATCAGATATGTAACCTCGGAAAGACAAACCCTAAAAGACCTGAAAGCACGATACTGAGCTACCTTAAGAGCCTGAACTAATTGGATGAACCCTAAGATAACATCCGCTCTACAATAGAGCCTAGTGGTCGCAATAGACGGGACGATTAATCGAGCCATGCAGATGCTATTACTTACCAAACTAAAACCAACTAACTAACTAACACGTGATGATGTCTACAAATTGATTGACGTTTTGTCAGAATCTACGATTTGCAGTTCGAAAAGTTCTCTTGCAGCACTACAAGCTTTTGTTCTTTATTTTCTGCATGCTTATACTTTATCCTGACTCAGAGAACCTGAAAAGAATTTGTACTACCTAAACAATTGAATCCCTAATACACTCCCAATCAGTGCATTTACAAAGTTTTTGTAATGCGCATCACTAAAGGCTAGTATATTCTCATTCAAATTCAAATTAAAAAAATCAAGTAAACTCTATTTTACATTTGCGAAATACAGTTTCCTACAAAAGCTTTACAGAATTTGGTGTTGCAAAATCTAAAGGTGTGGGATCTAATCATTGTCACAGAAAGAATGAGTAAATTATTGTTGTGGGGGCGCATAAAACTTTGGTTTCTGCAACATAAGTGAGCACGAAAGTGTCTACTGAAGCGCATTTGAATGCTTGCACTAGTCCAAGAAATAATTATCTATCACTTAAATATAATCTAAAGTTATCTATAGATAGATCACCGTATACAAAGCGAAAATACTAGCAATAGGGACATGCGGCTGTAAAGTGCTAGAAAACAACCCAAAGATCAGCTTATCAATATCCTATCGGATAGTTAAGTGGCCCTAAAGATATTTGAATCCTACCAGATAATTTCGAAACTATTAGCTTCCTAAGAATAATTTTTGATTTATTATTATTTATTTGTAACAAATGTTGGTGCATTTTACACATTAAAATAATATGATTATACATGAAACTTTCGGTTTCTTTTATTTATTTTGAGCTTCTAAATATACAATGAAAATATCTCTCCTCTGGAAACCTTTATAGGATTTTATGAATGATTTAATAATGTGATATAAATTCAATGAACTTTTTATTGTCTATGTATGTAATATTGTTGTAAGATTAGCACACAGTTAAAATAATACAGTAACGGATTTAATGCACGTTCGTAGATGTAGATATAGGTACACTTTGCGGGCGCCATATATAGTTAAAAATATTTTCAGCAACGTATTATGCAACAATGACTTTGATAGAACTTAAAAAAAGTCTTTTCTAAAATAGGGAATAAAATTGTACTTAGACAGCCAGCTTTGAGTGATACACTTGCACACAAAAACAAAGCAGTTCTGTAAATCATAAACAATATGAGGAATTTACTTCAAAAACTATTATTATTTTTCAAAGACTTGAAAAATAATAATATTTAAATGCTGTTTGAGATAAACGTGCAAGCAGGTTATAATTTAAATAATTTTTAACCGTTAGTTGCGTATCTATAGTCTTGATGGTTCAAACGGTCGGCTATGATTGATAGGTATTTTAAATTTTAAACAAAGTAGGTAATACAGCTACAACTGAGTAATGATGCGGAAGAGATAAATTTTTCGTAATAGCAATAAAATTTTCCAATTGTAAGGGAAAATACATAGATCAACAGAATGAGTAGCGATGTTTATACATGGTCTACGTAAATATTTAAGCAATAATATCGGTTCAAAAGGATCTGATACTCGTTAGAAGATTTGAGATAATCCGAGTTCACCTAAAAAAAGCGCCAAGGAAAATAAAATCCTTGACAAAACTGAATTATGTATACTCCATTTAGTAACATTGTACCAACCGTTTACCATCAGCGATTTTATACATCTCTTACAGGAATAAAATTAAAATAGGATAGAATTCGCAACCTTTTTCCTCAATTTCCTTTCTGTTTTAAATTTCAAAATTTGCCTTTACTCTTTTTAGAATTCGCCGCGACGGAGGTTAAAATAAAACTGGCAAACCTTCTATGCCATAACAGTGAGCGTATGTTTTCCATTTGTAAATTTTACGCACTGTCTAGACACCAGCAGATCGCATCTGAGGTTTAGATCATTAAATTAAGTGAACGGGAATATTTTGGTAGTTTCCGTTTTTATAAGATCGAGCACAATCCTCTGACACGCCGCGTCTTGAGGTATTTCCAGACATCTAAAAATAGTCCGGCACAGTCGCTTGCTCTGAGTTTAAATAGGGAAATTATATTTCATAATATAAAACTCTTGGGAATTACTTGTGATTCTTCGAGCACCTAGACATCTTTATCCATATACGTATATCAAATTATAAACCATTTCTGGATAAGACCAGATGCGTAAATCAATTCCAATTCGCCGCTTGTTACTATTAGCAACGAATTAATTTTACTAATACTTCGTATTAATTAAAATGCATGGATCTAATAAAGCATTCAGGATCAATGCAACTGCAGCCACTCCGTGAATTTCAATCATCAATTTGTTTTGAAGAAGCCATCGTTGGTTCATCAACAGTCACCCTATTATTTACACAAGGGATATCCAAGTATTTATACCCATTTATTTATGTGTTTATTTATTAATTTGATTGTCGTTTTAATTCAATGCCTGTGTGTATTTTATTTTATTTATTTATTGTCAAAAGAGGCAAGCCAGCTAAAAAAATAATAAAAGATGCTGAAACACATCAAGTTTCACACCCAAACTTCAAAAACTGCTATTTACAACATTTTTGTGAATATCTATAATTATGACAAAGGAATATTGATGAAGAGAAATATTATTATACGCATATTATATGTATATAATATATCTGTGTAATGCAAGTAAATTGATATTATTATTATTATAAAACCTAAACATTTACATTTAATTAACGCAGAGTTGATGACCGATTTCTAACTGTAATCCAAACTGTTGTGGAAAAATTCACAACCAAAAGCCACGTAAAGCGTGAGCCAAAAATAAAGAGACAGTGGCTAACTGATCATGGTACAACAAAACAAAAAACACTACAAAATTTTAAACCAAGTGGTTATTTATAACATAATCGACACAATGCATCAAATAAATATGTTTACGACACATCACAACACAACACGTCAGGGATTGTCTTTAAGATGGATAAATTCGTACCTCTCCAATAGACATCAGTGTGTAGTCGGTCACGACGAGGCAGGAAATGGAATCCGATCACAATGGAAATCTACGGCATTCGGAGTACCGCAAGGCTCAATTCTTGGCCCTTTGTTGTTTTTATTATACGTCGACGATTTACCTGTTGTTATTCCTATCTAGTGATAATCTTTGCGGATGACACGACGACTGTAACTCGCGCGAAAGACAACTCAACTCAACGTGACAATTTGTTTGCGTATCACAACTTAAAACTTAACATTAACAAAACCAAATTAATAGAATTTTCTAACAACGTAAAAAAAAAACTAGTGTTAAATGACATTGCACTTACATTCCGAGCTTTTTTAGAAGCCACACATCGAGTACACTTCAGGAAAGTTGTGCAATGTCTGTTACAGCTTAAGAATGATATCTAAGAGCGTCAACATCGAAGCGGCTCTTGTAGCATATTACGCGAACGGTTATTCTCGTTTGAAATACGGCGTCATATTTTGGGGAACTCTGTCGAAGCCGAGAGATTATTCATCCTGCAGAAGGTCTGCGTGAGAGAGATGTTTGGCGTGGGTCGTCGTGATTCCTGTAAAGAGACATTTCAATCATTTAATATTCTTGCATTACCAACAATCTACATTCTAGAATGTGCTCTCTTTACGAAAAATAACTACAATGATCTTTTTAAAAAAATACGAGCTTACACATGATTAGAACATCATAGGCATAGCAAATAATTTCCTATCACCACCGGCGACACATTTAACCAAACTTCAAAGATCAGCACTTTACCAATGTATAAAGATCTATAACTACATACTCACTTACCTAAGAAACTTACCGTCTAAGCAATTTAAAAACAAATTAAAGGCTCACTTGTGACTAATCACTTTGTACAAAAGTTGAGGATTTTTTTATAATCAAACTGACTTAATGTACCTAGTAGTGCTGCAAAAAGGAGTGCTTTTGCAGCAGCGTAGGATTCGGGATTAAAAAATTATATGATACACCACATTGTGTGTTTAACCGGTGTTGATTGCCGTTAATATATTTTTTACACACATAAAGACGTAAAATGGTGATATTGCAAACAATATCTTTAGTAATAGTGCTAGTGTGCCCTAACATCGAAAATCGGTTAAGAATGTATTAAGTATTAAACTACAGCAAAGTACGGGGTTGATTCGTCATCAATCCAGCCTGGCATTCATACATCTACTAAGGATAAAGGGCGTATCTGTTGTTTTTTTTTTCCTGGAAGCACTGCTTTGACAGCTTTTTAGTCCAAAAAGGCAACAAAAATTGTAAATACGTGCAAACTAAATATTTAGTAAATATCCACAAAGCTATTTGAACTTAGAATGAAGGAGAATAGAGGAATGTAGAATCTAGTTATACGACAAAAACAGTATCTATAGCAAAAATGGCTCTATCCTGAATACGGCGGCGCACAGTGGTCAATTTAGGTGGTTTTGCGGAAAAAATTAAATAACTTGTGAACTACACTTCGTTCCGGAGTGAAATTTCGTACAGTGATTGTATATATAATTAGCTATTTATGACATTAGAAATAATACATGAATTAGCATATTAGATGGTAATTATCGATAGAGGAAATAAAACTTTAAGGAATTTCTACATTTAAAATCGGTTAATATTTCACCATATTTTTAATGTGGCGCATAGGTAACTGTAGGTAACATTGTTACTGCAGTATACATATATACATATGTACGAAACAAAAAACTTAACTAAGAAAACACTAGAAATTAATAACAATTCCAAACATTAAAAAAAGCGATACATATTTGATAAATTATTTAAATATGCAGGTATACAAATAGACAATAACATAACAAAAAATAATATTAAATTGTTTCATTTTTTTGCGTTTAATACTTATACAAGTTATGTTGTAACTATACATATTCCCGGTTTTATTGATTAATCATTAATTCCTGTGCTTCTTGTGTCATTTCTAAATATTTCTTAGATAATGTTGTTCGTAAATTTTAATATGTAGGGGTCGGAACTGTCAAGTAGTCTGTGCACAATATCTTCATTTGATGCTAAACGATTACACTTTCTGGAATGAGACAATCGATAGCGCTTATAGTCTTTATTTCGAGCTTCTTGTGCGTCTTCTAAGAGACAACCAACTGGTAATACATCAGTAGATATTATGTGTTCTCCATGTAAAAGTACTTTGTGGACTGTGACCGACATATAATACCAGCACACATCAGTAAATTAACATTAATACTACTATAGAGTATGCATGAGTAAAACTAATATTTTTTTATTTTTTTAATAATAGTGATGACACGTCAGTTGCGGATCATCCCGTATGATACTTTAGTATAATAGGTAAATTATGACTTATGCAATTACAAATAAATTGTGTCTCTCATAATTACAAAACTGTGTAAGGGTAGTCTAATTGAAAATCCTTCCTAGTGCTGTGATAATATTGTATACTGTGCGCGCTACTAGATTTTTAGCTATTTTTTAGCTAGAGGCAAAAAGTGGCAGCCAAATTTTGTTCGCTGTTGTTCTTTGGGCTATGGAGAACACGTAGAAGAAACTATCAGCTTGGCGGTCGTTGGCGCTAACATTGAAAAGTCTAGACGAATATTTTCGTGTCAATTATATCGCACTTTTTCGTAAGTTAGATAATACCCATGTGTAATATCATTTGATCTTAATGATTGTTACTGTATAGTAAGCATAAACTTTACCACTTTAACATTTCTGGTACTATTTATTTCAAAACTTAATTTGTTTCGCTTATATGCATTCTTACTTTTCAGTAATATTTCAAGTAAAAATTCGATAAATACCATCATTCAACATCAAAGTGCTACTGAACGTCAGCACTTTTAATTTATGTAACTATTCATACTAAATAATCATTTCTAATCCTTCTGCTTCAGAATGAACCTAAAATAACAGTTATAGCACATATTCGAAAAATAGACTTTTTTCCGCCTATATCCCACTGTGCGGCGTAGGAATCCCGACTACGACTGCTTTCGAAGTATATCATCGCCGCCAATGAGTACGCACTCGTTTCTGCAGGTATTTATTAGGTTTTAATATTACTAGGTACTAAACTACTTAATAACGTAACGTTGATTAATTTCACTTTCTTCATTACGTTTGTCATCTATTAGCACTCGCAAGTACATGAAACTATCTACTTCTTCAAATTCTCCTCCCCCTAATATCAAGTTTCTCCCCGTCTTTCTTCTTATAATTGATTGATCTGTGGTCCCTTTCTTGCAGCTGCTTCCAAAAACTAGTTGTTACCTATTCCAGCTCTTTTTTGCTTCTAGGGTACTAGTACCACGTCGTCTGCGTATGCTAGGCATTCATGACTTTTTGTTAGTGTTGTTCCAAAATAAGATTAAACAGCAGGGTAAATAATGGGTCGCCCTGTCTCAATCCATTTCTTACTTCAACATTTTCCGATACTCTTTCATTAAATTTCCTTGAATTTACTGTCGTCAATCTAACGAATAGGAGTATCTTTTTCGGGGCTTCTAATTTCTCCAATAGCTCTTGCCTTCTCATCGTAACGCGTAGGTTATTTAAACCAAGCTTACCGCTTTGATGGTGCTAAATATTAATGTCGGTGACTGTAAGTAAACTACCAATAAGCCACTAGTCGCAGTTGAATATCGTATTCAATCAGCCAAAGGACTTACTATTTACGGTTTTTGTTTCGCTTCTCTATAGTCATTTTCAAGATTACTTAAGATAACATTGCATTTTCGCAAAAATTGAAATGCCTCTTAAATTATGAAAATTAGGCCCAAGGAACGTATGCCAAACAAAACTGATCTAGTTTTTAGCGTACAATTCAGAAATGCCATAAAGCATAAGGATGTTCTATTACAAAAACAAGCACTATTGGTTTTTGGAACAGCATGTGTATTGCGCATTATTTTTAAATTGTACGGCTAACTGTACACATATTCTGATACCTGCACATAACTTGGCTTATTGTATTTAGATATAACTTTTCAAAAATCTTCGGATTTCAAAAATCGTTATCATTTAACTACCAAATAATACGGCGTTACCGCTGTTACACCTTGTATATCTATACGTACAAATACCAGAATATAAATTTAAGGGAGAATAAATGCTTATGATTTTTACAGACGATTATTAATTTTAACAATTCAAAAATACTGTACTATACTTAACAAGAAAATGATGTCCCAGCATACTCGTAACCAGATATAGCAATTTATTTGGAGAAACATACTACTAGATCAAAATTGTATACTACTTTTATCATTTTAACTTCAAAATTAAAAAAAATATGATATTCAAGAACATCCTTATAATGACATAAAATGTGTTTCATTATTGTTTTCAATTTTTCATTATTCGAATTTAATCTATTCGCAAATGATTTAATTAACACTTCACCGATTTGAGTAAATCTTTTCATTTTGAAACACGCTGTAACGTAATAAATTAGTCTTTGCATTCAATCACAAAAGTGTGGATTATTTTGTTATGTTAGAGCTACTTTAAAGAATTGCGAAAATTTATTCTTGGCATTGAAATATTTCTTGTTTTCTTCAAATAAAGTTTGTTCCAGTAATTTGACTGAAGTTAATTTACTATGAACATTTATCTCTGTCAACAATTTCACAAATCTCACAAAATTATGCAACAAAATTTGGCAGAAACGTCAAGATAATACAAACATTTATATAACAATATACGACCATCACAACACTTCACCCATTAGTTGAAGATTTACATTTCAGCCAAAAAAAAAGTGATTACAACATTTACTGTCGAAGATAGTGATGTGGTAAACAATGTAAGAGCTCACAGTAAAATAAGAATTCAAAAATAAAATAATGTACAAGATGTTCCGTCTAAAATAATAAGATAACCAAACACTTATCTAACTTGAAGAGAGCTTATATGTGATGAAATGTAAAATATTAGCCTTCACCCACCGCAACCGGCACGATCTATTGTGAATATTGTGGTTGAGTTTACTATTCAACTCCTGCGCTTAACACAAATTTGTCGTTACAATGCCCAAATTTCTGCAGTAGCCGAACATATGCTTCATAGTCTCGCTTTCACTGTTACAAAATCGAAACATTTTTCTTGAAATGGTATGTCAGATGAGAATAACCGGTAAATACACAGTAAGTCGACTTATAACTGCAAAAGAGAGTCGTCGAGTCTAAATAGATTTTTGTTAATATTTAGCATAGAATTGACCAACCTTTTGACTATTAATTGTCCGGAACTTTCCAATTAGATGGCGATTTCCCGCGCTCCCATTATACAAGTTCTCCTTTTATTTGAGCTCTGATAACACCCAAAGCGTTCAGGTAGCTGCTGATCCCTTGTTCGGCCAGTTCTTCATCATCTCTTTAGGTATAATGTGGGAATGCCCTGACACCCAAACAAGAATCATAGTCAGTCGCACTACATTGGTTAGGCACTCCCATACCAGCTTGGAGTCAAAGCTGTTTGCTTTCAGGGCGGTCAGTATGGCCTAGTTATTAATGTTCTTGAATTTTTCGTGGGGACAAACATCTATTGCAAGTACATCCGCCTGAAGGATCGATAGGATTGCCCCAACGCTATTGAGAGTTGGCAATTCAGACTAACAACTCCGACCCCTGTCTCTTGTTCTATCTGGGATTCATCTGTGTACCATACCGGGAATCCTCTTGCAAATTTTGGCCCCTCTAAGCTTCATTATTTATGGCTACGAATTAGCACTCTAAATGCCTATTTAAAGTTTAGCGTTAGAAACATTAGGACCGTCCGTTGGTATTACTAGTGATCTCACTTCTGTTCTGAAGTTCATTTAAGATCGCTAGATGTCCTTTTAGGCCCCGGGTTTAAAATTTTCGAATTTATTGAAAATTGTGCAGCGAACGAACATCAACCAAAAGGGTGAAGTTAGCAGTTGGGGTAAGGTAGAAAACTGTATATCTACGGAGTTGTCAAAATAGGTACTATTAAAATAATGACAGGTTTTGTGTATTAGAGCCCTGATTAATATATTACTTTCTGGGGTTGGACAATAGAAAGTTGAATACATGCGTGTTGCCTGCTGCGGTATATGAAATTAAATGTCCGGCAATAAACTACGCGCCTGAATAAGTGAATGGATACCTAATTTAAAAAAAAAAACTTGTCATTCCATTTGCGACGAAGCTCGAGAGATTCAATGTGAAACAAAGTTAGTAATGTGTACTCATTGACATTGGAAGTGTTACAGCTAGACGGAATAATTTGTCCAACTTAATTTTTCGACAATGTGTTAGTTTTACATCAAAAATTAAACGATAATATTTGCAAGAAATTTTTTTAATACGAAAAAAATTAATAATGTGCTTGGCGACCCCATACCTGAGTACACTCCTGTACACGTCTAGGCATCGACAAAATGAGATGGTCTGCTTGTGGCACCTCGTTCCTAGGAACTTGAACTTCGTGAATTAACTGTGCCAGAGTCTTTGGAGGATGGTGCAAAGTGGACAGTCTCCTCCTCATGATATCCCATACATGTTCAATGGGGTTTAAATCCGGTGAACGGGTGGCCACGGCAAAAAATTAACGCCTGCTTCTTGGAGAAAATCCATAGTTCAACGAGCAATATGAGGACGTGCGCTGTCTTGCTAAAAAAGGATGTGCAGACGGCCATCTAGATAAGGTAGTAGAGTGGTTTGTAGGACATCAATATAACGCGCAGCTGTCATACTGCCTCGAATAAAGAGAAGTGGTGATCGGCTACCATAGACAATAGCCCCAAGCCATTACTCCAACACTCCTGTGTACATGCCTCTGAACAGCAAACCCAATATCACGTCGCTCTCTATCCCGGTCTTGTACCCTTCTACGGCCATCGTGCATACCTAGACAGAATCGCGATTCATTCTACCTCCCAATGCCGTTCTCTGCACCAATTCAAACATTGACGACAGTGGTCCACAGTCAAAGAAGCACTAATCGTGGAGGGTATGAAAAATGTTCAAAGACTAGAATGCGGCGATATAGTGTACGCATAGTAACAGGTCTACCTTTTTCTCCAAACCATTGGTCAGCGATTTGATGCGTAGTAGCAAAACGATCTCGTAGAGCTAGTTGTCTGAAGCGCCTATCTTGACGCTCTGTGGTATGCCTCGGTTGACCAGTTGGTCTTCGTGTTCCTCTGCCTTCTTCTGTCTACACACGACTAGGGAAATTATCTAGTTAGAGTAGGAGCCGCAAGGTCCACAGTACACCGACTTTTACATAAATCAAGTACCGATAAGTAAATCGCACGGGGCTGATTATAAAAAAACTGTTAGACGAACTCAAGGAGGCACCCCTTTTAGGAATGCCATGTGATGCCATGGTTCAAACATTTAACCTAGATAGGAAATATCAGGTTATAATACCAGAAAAGAAGGACTGGGAGGCAGGTACTCCGGTAAGGGCGGACTCAAACTGGTATACTGACGGCTCTAAAACGGACTACGGCGTTGGAGCGGGAATATACGCTAAGAAGCCTAAAAAGGCTCTTTCGGTAAGCTTCAGCAAAGACACGACTGTGTTCCAAGCTGAGGTTGCCGCAATCCATCACTGTGTCCGAGAGATAGAAAGATGTACCGAACCAGGTAAAAGCGTCGCTATCTTCTCTGACAGTCAGTCCACACTTAAAGCGATTAGCTCTACAAACGTGGACTCTAAGCTGATTTGGGACTGTGTAAGCGCCCTAAATGAGGTGGTCACCCAAAGGAAAGTAACCCTAGCCTGGGTCCCTAGCCACTCGGGCGTGAGAGGAATGAGGCGGCGGACGAGCTGGCCAGGCGAGGTTCGTCAAGGCCATTCGTTGGAGCCGACCCCTCTTTCGGCACTACCAAATCGCAAATCAAAAAATCCATCAATGAATGGATACATAATCAGTCCAGAGAGTGGTGGCAAAAATCGCCGGGGCAAAGGCATGCAAAAGAGTTCCTAAAGGAGCAAAGGCCTGAATTCACGAGAGATCTACTGAATAAAGACAGGAAGACTGTCAAAATGATCGTAGGTCTGCTGACTGGTCACTGAATAGGCATATGTACAACGTAGGCCTGGCAGACGATGCAACCTGCAGATACTGCCAAGAGGAGGAAGAAACACCAGTTCATGTGCTGTGCCAATGTGAAGGCCTGGCGAGGACAAGGTTTCTAGTAATGGGGGAGGAGAACCCCAACAGCCAGTAGCTACATAAAGAAGCCGCTCTCAAAGATGATAGGCCTAATTAAGAGGGCAAAATTAGAGAGCGTCCTCTAGGAAAAAAGGGGATCACAATAGATCTGAAAAGGTCGCGGTGAAACAGGTCGATAGGCCACCCCAATCCTAATCTAATCTAATCTAATCTAGTTAGAGTAGGAACATTTCAATTGTTATGGAACCCATATAGTACCTACTTAGAATAGGTAGCCCCATGTAATACCTTCTTTAGGTGGAGCATGGGTTGGGGTTGGGATGATTTGTAATAATTTAGTTTTCATAAATAAAGAGCATGTCTACGCATGACACGCATTTCGTTACGCTTAACACTCGTACACGGACGCGCAATAACTAAACATTTCTATACTAATCCGATCTCATCAACAGTTTTCTTCACAACGAACTACGAGATAAACTTTCTTTTTTCGCAAAAAAAATATCAAAGATAGAAAGTTGCAATCTTGCTTCCATGGCTTGCATAGAGTGATATGATTTCAAATAAAGAAATTTTAAGAATCGACATTGAATTGTTTCAAGTGTATGAGAATAGGATTTATAAAGCGGAGCCAAATAACAGTAGCATATTCCAACTTGAAACGGACAATGCCATAGTAAAGTGGGATAATCGTTTCAGTATTTGTAAAATATATTAACATCTTCGTATTGAATTCATGCAATTCTTACTGTCTCCACTATATTTTTCCCCCTTCTCTGTAACGCGACCTTTAGGCATGAATTATAATAAAAATGTAAGATCTGTTATATCTTTTGAAATGTGTGATAATACCTATTTGTCTCAGTTTAGGGTTTAAAAGAACACCGAACTTGGAAAGTACAAATATTATTGATGCTATTTACAAAAAAAAAAAGAATAATAGCTGATGAATGCGTTAAATTTGGAGAATTATTAGCAACGACACTCGGGAATTAAACAATGAACATACCCAATCAATTATAACTAGAAAGTCGACGATTATAACAAAAAATGCACAACATTAATATAACATCCTTTCTGTAAAAGTTTGCACAAGAATCCATTGCTTCCAATGAATTTGTTAAAAAATACTGTAAACTCAACCAACTTAGGTATAAACATTAGTGTAATATAAAAGCGATTTTATTATCATCAAAAACAAGTTTCCAATTACAAATAGAGTAAATACGGGAGTATAGAAAGGAAAATATCTGACATTAAAAGCTATCTTAGTATTTTTTTTAATAAACAAAATAAAATGTCTGGTAATTATACATTTTTTATATAATTTTTAGTTGGTATGGATTAGAAGGTATAATAACCCCAGTTCAAAATTAATTCGCGATTGCGGAACATCAGGATGGTAATAAGGATATGTGTCATCTGAACACTTAACCCATTTTTAAGTGTATATATAATCCTGCAGCCAAGTGCTCCCGCTACACCTGATAAATTATAACATAATGTACGTTGAAACGTTTATTTTGACAGAAACGCGTCCTGCCTGTTGTTTTATTGGCGTCTCAGATGAACACTGACGACCGCGGAGCCAATACACGGCGCTAAATAAACAACTGGTTTACCGACTAACAATGATGATTAAACGGTTGGCTTATCTTCAATGCTTCAAATAAAGATCAATTACTAAATATCCAGCAGATAAAAATAAAACATTAGTTGGGAAGTGATGTTGTCGCTATACTACATATGCTGCCAAAATATAAAACATGAGAATGAATGCGTGTTGAAGGAAACAAACATTATTCGTAATAATGCCATGCAATGCGATTTATTTAAAATACGATAAATTATTTTTGACGAACAGTCCTGTAAAAAACTTATATTTCAATATCAAAATGAAGTTGCACATTTATAAAAACCATAACACCGCAGTTAAGAGTGAATTTGTATAAATGATTACATGACCACAAAGGAAAGTGAACACGAAATAATTTATAAGAATATTTGCAAAGGAGGAAAAAGATATAGAAGTTTAGAAGAATGACGATGGGATAAGGAAAAAATGACATCGAAAACACGTCAAAAAATCAAGAAAGAAAAATTTATAGCGGAAATACGAAAAGAAATCACTGAAAATGAAGATCTGTGTCGTGGAAAGATTTAAAATTGTGAAGAAATAAGAAATGGCATTAAAAACTGATGGAAATATGTTAAAATCACAGTTTTTATTTTGTATAATTAGTGTACAGTACAGAAGCATACATCTGTGGCAAGATTTTGTAACGTTTTCAACGATATTTTTTCCTTAGCAACCGGTTAAGGGTTAAAGAAAGATTTTCTGGTTGCATCAGAGCATTATAATTTGTTTACACACACTTTTTTGCTGTTCCGTACCGTTAAGCTGTTCCCGAACAGAAGCAGCAAATTGATGCAGAATTTTTCTACAAAACCAAAATTTTCATAGAGAAAATGTATGAAAAAATAAAGCTTAAAATCGATTGGTTGACAATTATATTATTTCTTTATCATATATTTGTTTCTGAAACAGACACAATTGAAATAAATATAAACAAATGGCAGCAAATATACCTGAATCGGTCTAATTTGTATATGGTAAGTTCAACTAATTCAAATAATCATATCCGATTACTTCGTTGTTTGTAAATTTACAGCTTATACACTCACTTTATTTATGAGAAACCTAAATAATTAATTAAATAATGCATGCTGAACACCGTGCGCCGTCTAACAACATGTACTCCACGAGGGTACCTATTCTAAGATTCCCTAACAATTGCAATGTTCCTATTCTATTGTCAAAAAATATTTTCTCTATAAAAAAATGTCTTACTTTATCCTCCGCAATTATGATCATGTATATAAGGCTTGAAAGTCACAAGCACTTTGCTGGAAATAGTCTTATCTATTGCAGGCTAGCATGTCGCTTCAATGGAACACACTTTGGATTAACATGTGTATCAAATATACAAATCTATAAGGTAACATTAAAAGAAAAAGCATAAGCGAACAAAGTATTTATTTTTAAACGAATTTATTAAAGAAAAAATACAAATACAGTTTTTTTTAAAATTATGTAGACATAAATTGAAACTAATCTCATTTTAAATATGTAAAAACTCTAAAGGAAGTTGATGTTACCTGAATTTTAAAATTGCAAAAGGATGTACACTTGCACATAAATACTCTAGCATCATTCCAAAACTGCCATTGTCTTAATTGTTTTTTAAATCCTTGCGTTGTCCCAAATAGCATTCCTTGTAGCTTTTTTAACCAAAATATGACGCTTACTTAACATCTTGCACATTACAATCAACCAAGATATAATATCCAAGACATCCGCTGAAACACAATCAATCAAGTAAATTATATAAATTTTTCGATACTCAAGGGATAAAAGTATGGATGATCCTGGAAGATTCTTGCTTATTTTAACCCTGCATAATAAGTAATGAATTGGAAATGAAAACGAAAACTAAACGTAAGGTTTAGAGAAGATACACTATGTAATTTATAATAAGCGTTTTCGTAAACTACAATCTAATCAATCAGATCGTGATCGAAGATCCCTCAGATTACTCTACGACTGACGTAAATTCATTGAATCAAACGCAGACACTTTTAATCTAGCACCATTTACGAACGTTAAGATCACGATTGGATCAATCTAAGCGTACTTTTCGAAAACCCCTAATCTTAATAATATTAACCACACAATTTGCAAAATTCTAACGTGTATGTTTACTAATTGTGTTTGCATCAATTATTTTTATTATTTTTATAATTGAAATCACACAAGATACACAACAATCAGACACAAACAAGAATCAGCAAGAACGCACTAATAAACATGCGCTGATAATTTTAGACGACTTATTAGTCGGTTTCATCGGTGAAGTTCGACGATGAATAAAGCAAGGGGTGGACAACGCGTTACAAAAATTTATTGTAGAAAGTGGATATGCGTCTAATACCAGATAATATTACAGGCAATAACACTGCTATCTATATAATCCTCGCTATTATGCACGATTTCAGCAATAGAGTATATTACCATTTATTTCTATTGAATGTAGATGGTAAAATCCAGATTTTATCTCTTTTTATAGATATCTTAAAATCTGATTATTTTACTATTAATAAACAACACGTTATCCTTTTGACAATAATTATTTTAGTAATTAATATGAAGATTTATAGTCTAATTTCTACAAGATATTTTTCTCAGTGCATGCACCACGCACCGTTTGGCGCCGCACTATACGAGTTATTACAGTGTGAGCTTCGTATCGGCTGCTGTGCCATTTTCTATATGTTCTGTATCGTACTCTATTACATCAAATTTATCTATCATTGCCTGACCATGCTCATATCACTCACACGGTATATCTAGAGTAATTTTCCATTTTTGTTTCTTATATCTCAAGTCCGTCTTTAATAATTATGTAGGAAAATATTAATACCTTGGTTATGATTAAATAAAAACAAAATAATAAGATAAAAGGAAGTCAGAGCAATTTGTGAATTTCTTACTTTGTGTTACTTTATCTTCATATCCGGTAGCATATATTGTTTAATTGCCGTTATTGTTGTTAATAGCGAGGCTGTTGCTGTTCCTTTTTTTTTCGTTTCATACGAGTAACATGCCCACAGGAAGAGTCGTTCACACAAATTGCTGAAAACACTTTATTGCGTATATGTCTTTCGAAGTAATTTATCCACTAATTAAAATAACAATTTTAATAAGTAGTTAATCGACCTTGAAAAATTTTGTTCAATTGTTAGGATTTTAACCCCGGCTGTACGTACTCGTTTCGAAATTAATCAGTTACGAGGTTCGACGGCGAGCGTATTTTCATTTTCATTGTAAATAAATGCGTGGATATTTTCGACGTTTTAAATTGCATCTAACTGTCGTTAATTCGTTTTAAGTACACTTTACGGTCAGCCGCGCTTTTCATTATCGAACGAGAACAAACTTAATTTACCAAAACCCAAAAAAAGAAACTATAATGTTTTTCACAGATGTTAACTTCCCTACATCAATCGACGAATTAATTAATTTATGATTGCGCCACGTTGTATTAGTGGCAGTTACATTGGGTAAACCACCTAACGATTAAATGTTTAGTTTATATAGTTTCCTAATAAATAAAACAATTTATCGTTTCTTAAAGAAAACAAAACAGAAGGAAGGAATAAAAACAACTTTACAATTAATTGTAAAAGGATTGCCCGAATTACCTAATTGTAGTTTTGAACATAATTGACCTGAGAACGACCTTCTAGTAAACCTTAATTACTGCAGTCAATAAAAATACGTTTTATAGAAATAGTACTTATAAATTCAGGTTAGCTGAACAGCCTTGGCCTTAACAAACCATACCTAGGTGCTTGTATAAGTTTCCAAATATAAAACATCTTAAGTATATAAGTAAAGAAATAATTTTCGTTTTTGATATCACAATTAACATTAACATTATTTAATATTTATTAAACACCTTCTTCTTATTCAAGAATAATACATACTGTTTTTATTTAGTAATAATAGGTACACCTTTTTGTTTCATTCTTTCTAAAAATCAAGGTGTCTATTTATTTTTATCAAAATATTCTAGTTTTTTAATGCGTGTATAATAAGATAAACTGGGAAACTATTATAGCTATGCGGTAATCTTACGTTATGGAATCCATGTAGTACTTAAAATAGGTATTTTGTACTATATGTGAAATAAAATAAATTAGGTAGTAACTTCACTTACTAATATTAATAGCCAATTTATTTTACTGTTCATGATACATTTTTGTTTATGTGTCCAAATCTTTTGCTGACAAAAAATATAATCAAAATTTGTTTTAAAATACTTTATTCACTCAATTTTATGTTCATATCTACATATCAACAAGAAGATCTTTTCATTTTGTACACGTGGGTATTATATTAAAGGAAAGGTTCTAATAGTATTACTTAATTATTATTAATAATCGATCTAAATCTGGCAATGTTGAAAGGAAGAATTGCCAATTGAAGATACGAGTGGATGAAGGTGCTATGTCGCATTTTAAAAACTGTCTTTTTTGCATGAATCAAGGTGTTTTGTACCCATCTTTCACATAGCACCATCGAAAATTCCAGAAATTCAAGAACACTCGAGTCTTGTGAATATATGGAGGGCTTATGTTACACTACTTTTGAGAAAAATCACATAAAAAAACTTAATTTCTGAAAAAGTTTGATTTTGTAACATAACACCTTCATCCACTCGTGTCTTCAATAGTTAGGATGCATATATTTATTACGTACATTCGCCATCTTTCTCTTTTTTTTTTGTTTCTAAAGGTAATGATTTTCAGTTTATGTTTAATAGTTTTGTGTCTAGAATTACCACATGATCTAATAATAGCCAGTGTATTAATTTATTTTCTACTTTTTAATTTAAACTAAAGAATCGCTGAAATTGAAATATTTAAAAAGAGTAAAACTACGACATGAATATAAGTAACAAAACAGATTAAAAAGATAAACAATTTATTTATTTAAAACCGATAAATGTAGACATAACGTTACACTTTTTATTCTAATTTATAGATGGTGGCATACGCATTGCAAACATACGAAACATTGACACTACCTCATAGAAACAGACATAACATGTGTGCATACACCAGAATAAATTGTTTTAAACATTTATCCATTAATAAATTATCTGCGTAACTTTATTCGACTTAAATAATAACAATAAATTTTTGTTTTCAATAAAATTGTACAATTAACTTTTGTAGTAACTGTATGGAAGCTGACGATACATCATATTTGGCTTGTATCAAAACACCTAACGCGAAAACTAGATCGTTCACGGTTTAACGCGTTTTAACTTGTCCGAGACGAACAGGGAACTGACCAGTGACGCAATAAACATGTTCCGAATAACTAAACAAATGAATATTTAAACATTTCATCACTACGCGAAGACAATAATATCAGAACGCTGGTTGGTTTAATGAAGATCCTATTAAATGTGATTCATTCTGTGACACGTGAGCATTTAACATTATAGAAATTATACAACATGTGTCAAAAAGTACGAACCGTATGGATTTTTTTTTATTACCGAGATTTGTGAAGAAAATTTGAGCGCATTTTAAAATCAACCTGAGCGTCATTGGATGCAACTTACCTTGTATGGTGTACAGAATAGATATAAAATAATTAAAAGTAAAATGGACCTCATGGGCAAAGTACTTTTTTTTAAAAAAAAAGTATTGCTACATTATTATATCTTACTAAAAATACAATTGTGTAGATATACTTGGAGGATAGTTTACAAAAAAAATAGTTGTTGACTTTCTCTCTTTACACCAATTGATAGATAGGATTTAGATAACATAGGTATATGTTTCTATGCATATTTATTTATTCGGTAACGTATTAACTGATGGAAATCTGCTATCTCAAAATCAACCAGTTGTAACCATTAACATTGAGTTAGAGTTATTATTTCCACTGTACAAACGAACGTTTGACGATTTTAAAACGACGCACGAAAATTTAGTTCGCCGATATTCATAAAATAATGCGCCATTGCGCGCACTTGAACTTAAACAAGGTAATCGATTACGAAACCATAAAATTGGCAGTCGAAAATAGTATTCCAGGGATATCATAATAATAAAAAAGTCATGGCGAATAAGTGGTTTAATTTTCGGATGAAATTAACATTCAAAAGGTTACTACGATGTTGATGAATTTTACAGTTTGCTTAAGGTTTTGTGAACACAACATAATGCCGATATAATTGCTATTTGACGTGCGCGAAGTTAATATGTTCTAAAATTTTAGTGGATCTCAGGAATAGATTTCCTATATAGGTCTGTTGTCAGGTGAAACATTCGGGTATCTCGTTTTTATCCTGCTGAAGTGAATCTTTCATCGTATGAGTGCGAAAGAGAAAGATTACAGAAGATATTTATAAAACTTAATTTCAAATTTTTTGACCAAACCAATCCCGATTATTCTTTCTCTCCCAAACTTTACAATCTATTAGACGTTAATTCAAGAAGATGCAAAAATGATCTAATTACAATAACATACTAAAAAGTTATTAATAATTGTATAAAAAATAAAAATAACATTACAATTTAAAATCACCATCGTCTTTTCAAATATTCTTTAAAGCACAATAACGCACGCTAAGCTAAAAAAAATGGTCATCTTTCTTCTAAAGTTTCGATTATCATAATATAATAAGATGTATATATATATAATACTAAAATAATATTTACCAAATTACAAAAACTGTTTTCGTACAACTGCATTTCGTGGGACTGACTGTAAAACATTGATAATATTTATCCAAAAATATCAGTTTCACCTTCACGAACCTTCGTTGGACTTTACAATATTCGTTACAGCAACATTTCAAAGAAACATCGATAACAATAAACTTAAAAACTAAACACAATTAGTCAAATTATCAATTTTTAATCAGAAATAGTTATAGTAGAAAGCCCCAAAAACCTATTTAAACAAATTTGCAACTTATCAAACATTCACTATAAGAAGTGGAGGTGAATTTCCACCGAAACTTATATAAAAATATTGGGTAATGTAAGTTACATAACAGATGATGTATCTTCTAAGATGCAGTCCAAATTCACCACGACTTCTTACAGTGTTTTTATTCCTCTTTGAGAATTTTGAAAAAACGTAAAATTTTTAGTAAATATATGACTGGAAAAGGACTTTATTTCATTTTCTTATTTGCTAATTTTAGTAGAGGAGTTACTCAATATAATGGCATCAAACTTCTACACATTTTTCTATTCTTCTTTTAAATTCGTGGTAAAGTGTACTAATTCTAGACAGCATCATCATCATTGTTTTTACGTAACATCACGTGTGTTTCAAAACAAGTTTAAGCTAAAGAAAATGTTAGTTGTGTAGGAAACTTTAGTTTTAAGAGGTTGGCAGTAGGGAAGTGCAAGAGTAGGCGGTGGCGGCAGAATGTTTTGTCAGTGGTGTTTAATATGAAAATGTTCGTTTAATTATTTTACTACATCATTAGAGTACAGTTTAAAAGAAAAGAAGGTTATTTCTTGCAGTTGCATAGTTAAAAACTAGTGTTAAATTGTTAGTCTGGTTTAAATAAATGATTTAAAAACGTATAGCAATCTATTCCTTGATGAAAAGAAGTGAAACTCCAGCACAAAACTCTACAATAATGTTCTAGTACTTATTTCGTAGCTACTTATGCTAAGAATATGTATCAAATGTTTATTAATTTTTTTGATCTTAACGACGCACGTTACGAAATACCTAAAATAATATGAAGAACTACGTGCAAATTTTATATCTGAAGTTGGTATCTGGTAGTATTTCAAAGAACTTTTCGATTTAATTAATAATTGGTAGTTTACTCTTAACATAATTTCACGTCTTCTTATTTTCATCCAGCAAAACTTTTACATGAGGATGTTTTTTTTTTTTGTAAAAATTGAAAACTAAATAATTTATACGGGTAGCTAAAATTCATCCTAGGAAGATGTTTTACATCGTGCTGTTGTGGCCCCTCTCCAAAAAGCATCACCAACTGAGTCATTCTTTCAATTCAATAAAAAAAATGGGATATGCGACAAAAAGGGGAGGCGGTTCATTTGGACACATGACAAAAAATACAAAAACGTCCCTTCCACACTGACTGGTAGCTTATAAAACTGATGTGTGTAAAAGTTTTTGATTGAATGACTGTGTAGTCGTATGTACATTCTTTTTTTGCCTTTCACTGTTCTCTTGTTTTTCCGAGTATTTATTAGCTATTATTGTATATTATGTAGTGATATTAATCATCTATTTAATTGTAACGGTCACAGAACTGGTTTGACAGTCATAGATTCAGTCACTGTGGACTCACCACACCTATGATTTTATTGTAAATTTTATTTGATATTATTTGTAACGGATTTTGTAAATTAAGAAAACTCGGTGGAAATTTAAAATTAGACGTTTTAATTGATTAATATCTTTTTAATTTGTTATTTTAAAGAACTTTTAGTTGTCACTCACCGGTTGCTAAACAAATTTAAAATTGATCTTCCAGTCCGTGAAAACAAGTACAAAGAAGTACGAGAACGCTGGGTAGAGTCGACGAACAAAGCAGTTCAGTTTTCGTTGATTGCTCTTAGAAGACAGACAATTGTCGAGGTTTAATTTCGGACTTTTTGCTAAAATAATTTCGGAAAAAATTTTCGATCAAAGTAATCTCAAAGAAATTTTTTTTTACATAGAAGAGCTTTACCATATCAGAAGATTTATAACATCGACGTTATTTTAAAGAAATTCCTAGTTTAAACTAAATTTCAAAATTCCAAAATGGCGAATTAACAAATCCCAGAAGATTTTGTTTTTATTATCCCGTCCCTGGAAAATCCTAGTTGTTCCAGTTACCAGAATTCAAGACCTTGCCTAGTCCCTCTGAATTTCAAGAACACAAACTACCCCGCTACGGTAGTACTATATAATATATATATATAAATCTTGCATTTTATTTATTTAAAGATCGAATAACTGGCAAAACTGGGTAGCAGTTATTCGATCTTGAAATAGTAAATAAGATGTTTAGAGTTTAAAATAGTTTAAGTTATGATCAAAACCAGTTAAGTACAGAAAACTCTACAGGAAACTGTAAAAATCGAGTTTTCTTATAAAAATTATTTATTAACATTTATTGTTTGTTTTTATTGTAAGTAAAAGGTTTGTTTTTAATTTGTTTGATTGACTGTGGCGTCGGCAACCCAATCTATTAAGCAATTGTCTAACTCCATTATATTATATTTATTTTTACAGCATATTCACATATAGTGACTGGTTGAAAGTGCGCAGCATATGGGACTTTTTTTTTTTGAATTTAGTAAATCTTTTTTCTTACCTTACCTCCCTCTAAAACTAAAATAACACTCATCAAAAATGCCGAAAATTTAATTGTGTTCGAAGTCAAAAATATGAAACTACGCTCAAAGTGTGTCAGTTTTTTGGTTTAGAGGATTCTTTTATTGATAAATGTTATTTCAAACTCAACGCTATATCCAAATACGAACTTTCGCCTAATTTTAGTTAAAAAAATGAGATTTAATCGTTTTTTTTTTTAAATTACCCTGTACACAAAATTGATTGAGATTCTGTATATAATTTGTGAAAGAAAATCATGCATACTATGTCCAGTTAGTTAGTTTAACATTTTAGCATTGAAAAGGAAAACAAAATGGGAATTATTTTTGCTGTACAACTTGTCTTATTTTGATATAAAACAAAATAATTACAACATAGATCACATTTCAAATGGGTTTTTTCTTTTGCTCCAAAACTACCAAATGCTTCATTTTTTCCTCTTCGAAGTTATTCAAAAAATTTCTGGACTCCAACATCGTCAGACCTGTCCCCAATGGATTTGTTTTTTTGGGGCTACATAACAAATTTTGACCATTTAGAAATATCGACCACATAGAAAATGTAATTACACAATGTATCGCGGAAATCAGTCCTGTTTTTTTACGGAACATGCTAAGAGAATTCAATACTAAATCGATAAAATGTTTTACCAAACGGAAGACGACATATAGAAGTCCAATATTTAATAATCAAAAATCATAATATCAATATATATGTGTTAAATTCTTAATGATTACATACAATGGCAGCTGCATGATATTACCCATAAAAAACATAAGCTGCTAAACAAAATCAAAGTGCATATTGATCACCATGTTCGACACATTTATCACGAATAAATAGGTAAATAGTAGCTCCGTACGCTCACCTCCTACAGTATGTACTACTTCACCTATAACACTCTACATAACTAGTAAACCGAAATAAGTTTCTCAACTAGAACATTGTGAGTTTCGAAATGAAAGAGTTAGTTATATTGTAAATGTAAAGGATGGTGACTGCAACAAGGTTTATATTGGAGAGACGAAACATGCTATCGAAATCAGATTTAAGGAACACCTAGCAAATTATCTCTACGGGAGATTAGAAGCATTCAGTGTTGAACAACATATAAATCATACTGGACATAATATCAACATAAGAAACCTTGAACTAATGAAGAGTATACTTCTTCACGAAGTAATTAGACACATATGAAAGCATATGCACGAGGAAACGCTCAAATAATTTACTGATCTCTTCACTATTCAAGCTTAATGAATATATTGGTGTAAAAAGGTTCTTTTTCTTTCACATTTGTCATTAGTTCTTGGTATATTAACACGTCAAAAGTAAAAAAGCACTTCCTGAACATTCTTTCAGCAGAGAGCTAACGTTGCATCTGCATGCCAGGAAGAAATTCTTTTTTAATTCATTCGCATTTCTTTTTAATGCTTTAGCTAAAAATTCATATTTGTATAACACAATCTGCACGTTTAAATTGAAAATTAAATTAGTTATTACATCATTTGGCTTCAATAAATTGTGTGGAAACTATTTTCATTAAAAAGTTACACAATTGCAAAAAACACTTTCTATAATGAAGCGAAACCTCGGCGAATTTTCGCAAACGTCCAACGATCCCTAGCATAGATAATAGCGTCACGTTGCGCTTGCCAAGAGTGCCAAATCCACATTTTACCAACGTGGTTCACTAAACTGAATGGAATGGCCAATATTTTCATGTTCGTTTTGTCAATTCCCGCAGCAAATAGAATCTAATCACGAGATTGCGTAATCCAAAACAAACCGTAAACCGCCCACCAGGTATAGCCACGATCAAGCCAAAAAGCGTCCACCTTAACGATAAATAATCGCCAAAGAATTACTTTTCACACCTACCCATCGCGTATGCGTACCACATATAAGTACAAAGTTCTCGCATTCGCGTGGCAAAAACTAAATTGCCATTTCCGCCTGTTTTGTATGTATGATGCGAGATGGAGCAATAGAACGTTCGCCCCAGGTGTAGACGCGCTGGCTGGCAAAGAGCCTTATGAATCACTTGGACCGATGCCATAGCTACCAGACACACCGACTTATCCCCGCACTATAGGCAACGCCGTAACGAAGAATATGTGCGTACGTTTACGTATATGAATACATGCATATACACGAATTCGATTGGAGTATTTTCCAGTTTTCAGGACTTGTTTCAGATAGCGTCGTGGAGGCGTTCACTCTCAAATGTTATGCTTCTATTTAGTAATATGTATGTGCATGTAAATTTGTACGTAATTACTTACTACATAGCAATGCAAAGCTAGTTTTGAATTTATTGTAAGAAAATGTGCTTGGAATATAATGAAAAGTAGGTAAGCTAATAGGTACTTAGAAAGTAAATTTTGTACTATATACAGAAAAGAAAGATTTGTTAAAGCAACAAAATATATTTTGTTAGAGGTATTTGAAGCAAATAAAACACACTAAACTAAACACATTCGGTTATTGGCCATTCAATAACATTTTGTCAAAAATCAAATAAAATTTACAGCATGTCGAATTCAATAAAGTATTAAGATATCATTTCAATAATCCAATTAAGCAAATCATTCTCTAGACCAATTAGTACTCTTTCATTTAACGTAGAAAAATTATTTCTATTTTAATGATTTCAAAGTGTTGTGATTTATGGTAAATTTAGCAAGACCCAAAAAAAAATTGCGTATGTACATACACCCACATTAAGTATGTGGGTAGTTCTCTAATTACACTATTCTATTTCTATATTACACTTTCTTATTAACGCTCTCCTGATCTTATGGGAGACTTACAAATTATTTTTATTTCCAACACAAGCTTTTGCTACATCGGCCTATTACAGTCAGTAGTAATACATAATTTTGTGCCCTTCAGAATTTTTGACTGTATTCTCATCCCCAGTAAAGTGAAAAAATAATTAAAATATTTAGTATTTCTATAGGTCATAATGCTAAATGATAAAAGTAAATGTAGGTATTCAAAAGTTTGCCTAAACGCTTCCCTAGTAACAAAATTTAAATTTCCCATAATTATTCTTAGTAACTTCAACAGAAAGACATCAAAGTAACTAGTAACCTAATACAAAATCATTGGTAATTTTATGTTTCCATGTTGAAGTTACTAAAAATAATTGCGGGAAATTTTGCTACTGGGGTTGTATGTAAACGAAGAATAAAATTTTACCGGAGATATCATAAACTTCGCAAATGCAACCACAGATCTCTATACCTATCGTCATAAATATGTTCTTATAACAAAAATATACACCTGCGAATAAACTATAAACAATCAATATTTCGTAGCTCATCAGATACGATGACGACTACTCTGTACTATACTCAATGAAATATTAAAATTGGACCCGTCGAATATGCGATTTTACAGCATTCGACCGCACGAATTTCAAACTTGTGGTGTGTGATGTAGACTCGGCACATTGTTATCCTATAATGCGCTATAATGAGCATGTAGTGACCTGCTTCCAGGACAATTCGATTTTCATACAAGTTTTCTCAAGTTATAACAAGTTAACTAGCGAGTCAAAACATAGTTGGCAGGCAACGTATACTTAGATTTATGCAAAGGAAAATTGTGTTAATGAAAGTTAAATTGTTTTATTGAGTATTTTGCGGGTGTTTCGAATATATTAAGTGCGATCTTGTTTTTCATTGCAACATTTGCGATAAGAAATAATGGAGAAAACAATTGAACCTTATAATGATAATAAATGTGTTAATTGTAAAATAAATGTCGGAAAACCCAGTGGAAAGCTAAAGCGTATCATTATAAATGAAGATTTAAATAGATATCAACCTTATTGTAGAAATACTATGCACATTCCGTCTGTTTTTTGTCATAAATGTAGGTTGATAATATATAGAGATACGCAACCGACCGTCTCTACTAGCTGTGGTGACAGTGTTAAAAATGACAGTTACGGCAGTGATTTGAATGATCCTACTTTTCAAGTGTTTTGCTGCAATAGTTCGCTTCAAAAAGAATATGCACATTATGTGAATCTAAAAAAAAATCTTACTACTGTGCCTTTAGAGGCTTACCTTCAAGCATATATTAAATGCAGAATTTTTATTGCAAAGGAAAAACAGAGGTTGCCGAAGCCATTTGGTAAAAGTTCATTTAAAAGCACAGTAGTTAAGATTTTTTTAGATTCACATAATGTACAGTAAAAATGTGTTGTTTTATCTCTATTGATTTGTAACTCTGCATATTCTTCTTGAAGTGAACTATTACGGAAAAACACTTGAAAGTCAGGATTATCCAAATCACTGCCGTAACTGTCATTTTCAACGCTATCACCGCAGCTAGTAGACACGATCGGCTGCGTATCTATCTCTATATATTATCAGCCAACATTTATAACAAAAAAAATAGATATTCAAAAATCGCGCAAAATACTTAATAAAACAATTTAACTTTCATTAACATAATTTTCTTTTGCCTAAATCTAAGTATACGTGGCCTGCCAACTACTCGCTTTGACTCGTTTTGACTCGCTAGTTAACTTCTTATAACTTGAGAAAACTTGTATGAAAATCGAATCGTCTTGGAAGCAGGTCACTGTATACTCATTATACCACATTATAGGATAACATTGTACCGAGTCTACATCACACATCACAAATTCGAAATTCGTGCAGTCGAATGTTGTAAAATCGCATATTCGACAGGTCCAATTTCAATATTTCATCGAGTATAGTACAGAGTAGTTGTCATCGTATCTGATGAGCTACGAGATATTGATTGTTTATAATTTATTTGTAGGTGTATATTTTGCTATAAGAACATATTTATGACGATAGGTATAGAGACAGTTTACAGGTTTTAATATAGTTTTGGTAAATAATTGATGCATATGCCACATATCCATAATTGGTTTTTATTTTCTTTAACTATGTTCCAACAATTCGACTCTTTCGCAATTTTAACATGTAGTAGCTAACCAATGAACAAATAAGATATATTTTTTTGGTAGGTGTCACTTTGGGGGTTAGTATAAAAAATCGCACACAAAAAATATACTTCTCGTTTTTTACAGTTTTCAATGTCACAAAAATTCTGAAAAAATTATATTATAATTAGTGTATAGTGTTCCAGGGGATTGCTGTATATAAATTGAAATTAAATTACATCAACAGCTAAATTCGTGTTCCAATCCTTTTTTTATTTAATATCTTATTGCTATGTGCTTTTGATTTAATTTAATTCCAATTTATATTATAATTAGTTTATGGATAGTCAAGTACAGTTTAAATTTCATAAAGATCTCTTCAATAGGATTTTCACCCCCATTTTACCCTTACAATAGGGTTTTGGAATGTGAGATTGATTGTATGGCTATTTTAGATGAAGAACAATTGAAAACAAGGTCGCCAGATGCGAGTGCAGTTTCATATACTTAACCGGCTAGACCCTTTATTAACCTATGTGCCCTTTTCTCTCCGCTATATTTTTGTTTTAGCTTCATTATTTATTTTTAATTCCAATTTTTCTTCCTCTGTCATTATGTCTTGCAGCATTTTTTCGATTACTTTTTGCTGATTAGTTATTAATACAACAGCGTCTGCACCTGCAACCAGTTGCCCTCCTCCTGTTCTAATACTATTCTTATTTATCCTCCTTGTAATATATTCTAGTGCTAAGTTGAAAGCGTTGCTTACAGTGAATCTCCCTTGGCTTACTCCTCTGTTGGTACTAAACTCTTCCGTTTCTCTATTTTGGGTTAATATACTAACTTTGATCAATCTTCTGAGCTTAGTATGTATCCCTAATACTTCGAATGCTGACATAAGCTGGTTTCTCTTCAGGCAGTCAAAGGCTTGTTAGAAATCTATAAAAAACATTACTACCATACAACATTTACGGGCTTTTTTAATATTTGCTTTACTGCATTTTCAACAAGACGGCTCTTTATAATTGTAATGCAATGCTTTTGTAGTTACTACAATTTTGTTGGTCAAAATGTGTTGTTAGGACTTGTCCTTTCCTCCATTTCCTTTCTTATTTCCATATCCTTCTCGCTAACTGGTATAACTGCTCTCTTATTTGATGTGCTCCGTATTTATTAATCCTATATATCCAGCCTGCTTCCTCTTTCTAATGAAATACAAAAAAAAAAAAGTGAAAATTCTTAATTGGCATTAAAACTAATGCAAAAATCTAAGAAGTGACGACAAAAGTTAACACACGCTCACACAAAATAATTAAAAGTTTAAATTTAAAGAAATTTAAGAAGCAATTTATCTTTTGCTCTCCCCTGACTATAAAATTAATGAACCAGACCAAGTAAAATTATCCGAAGAGGAAAAAAATATCAATCACACTACATTGTAAGTTAGTAGTCATATCCATGTGCATACACGTGTATGTATGTAGGTATACGTATATGCGTCTACATGGAATGTACGTAAATATACATTTACAGAGGTGGAGTTAAAAATGGTCTATTTCAGTTCCAGACGAAAATAATACTACTAGACTACTCTATTCCGCTTCAGTTCTTTTTTGTGCTATTATAATAATGGTTAGAACATCCAGCTAAAGTGAAACGTGAATTTCTCTTTTTCGCGTGCTGATGGGCGCTTTTCTCGCTTTTTCCATTGAGCTTCTGCACCCGACCTTGCCGAGGCGTATTCTAATTTGGCGTACACGTCTAGACGCATGAAAAAAATAATTCTTTTCATCTCAAACGCACCCAGTAGCCACTGACAAATTACGTAACGGTTCGATTACGTCAGTAAGGCGAAATGAAACAAAAATAAATTGATCTTGAACGTAGTTTCGGTGAAACAATAGCGTAAACACATTATGAACTTGACAAAAGCTCTCTCTGGGAACTATTTAAAAGTTAATGTTAAAAGGTTCTATTTTCGCACAATTACAATGCTATTTTCGATCTCTCATTAAAAAGCAATGGCACGAAATACAAAATATACAAGGTGACTGAAAACCGGACGTATTTTTTTGCGTATATAATGGTGTAATAAAAGCTATAGCCGGAAAAGCCAGTGAGAGCGGCTTTTGCATAGTGTTGAGCAAATTTTCCTTCTTAAGTGATTTTATACGTACAATGCGATTTCTTTGAAATAAAGACATCCCTGCAGGATCTATATTTGACATTAAAGTGGAACTATTTTTTTTAATGCATAGTAGGTATCTACTACCGAATCTGCTCCATACAAAATTTAAGAAGTTTATCAAAAATTTGAATGCATCTTATGATTATTTTTCAAGTCTGAAAATAGCAAAATGTTACTAGCAATCTTTTTTATTAAAAAAATAACTACGCTATGGAATTCGGGAGCTCCTAAAATAGCTTTAAATAAATTTCAATCATATCAAAGAGTTACCGATAAGAAAGTTATTATTTTTCCAAGTTTATCACGCATTATTTCATAAATCCTCTTCTCACAATATCTACTGACTAAAGTAAAACAAAATTTACAACAGATGGAAAATTGACTGAACTTATTATTAAATACCACAAAGTATTATTAAACTATCGTAGATGCTAATAAATGTTAATTTAAAGAAACTTCTCTAAGCACAGTTTACTGGAATAATTGTGCAGACATTTAAATATTCAAAAAGAAATTTTTTTATGATACTTTTTATAAATTTGAATCTACCTTGGTAAATTTTGTTGCAAGAAGAGAAGAATACTGCATAACGTGGAAAAATGATTCTCCCACGCTTCTTTATTGAGAAGTATAGTTTATTAGGATTTTAGTTAATTAATTAACAATTAAAACCATATTAAAATTTCCAAATTCGATAGCGTGATCAGATTTATAATAAAAAGATGGCTGTTACCTTTTCGCAATTTTCGGAGTCGAAAAGAATCATAATGTCTTGAAATTTTATATCAACTTCTGCAATTTTGTCTGGAGGTAGAGTTTTTACTAATTATTGACTTGAAAAAAATGATGGACAAGGATGCCTTCTATTGTAAATAGCTCAACTGTATATTCTATGATATCAAATTTTATAAAGTTTCGACTTTGTAATGTTCACAGTTTTCAAGTAAATACACTGAGAAAAGAGATTGCATTAAATGAAAAGTTTTATAACTTTTGGTTTTTGTCATGTTCAACGAAAAGAATACCTTTACCGTGCTGTTCTGCCGGAAGACTATTTACATGCTATTCGAGGTTAAAGAAATTTCAGAGTTAATTGGAATCTTTTCAGTTAATGCTGATTTACTTATAAGCCAAGGAACTTTATAGCAGTATATAGTGTTTGAAGTTTTTAAAACTGTTATACAAGGGAAAAACGTTCTTGTTGTTTTCAACCGTTTTTCATGCATTTGGTTACAGTTACTAAATTATTACTTGATTTAGGAATATTATTCATGTATTCAATCAAACAAATAATTTGGTTAGTAGATTTATTTGAAGCTAGCGCAGTATTTATTAATTTAACTAAATAGTTACGTGGGAGTAAAAATAAATATCGCATTTTATTTTCGTATAGCAGTTTTCTTCCCATATAGTACAGTAGATGAGCAGATATACTTATGTGTAGTAAAGAAATTGCCGCATAGAGGATGCATCTCCTACTTATTCCAGTGTCAGATAATATTTCGCACAAAATAGGCTGGAAACTAATATCGTAACATGCTAATCTGGTATATTTACCAGATCAAGATCTGATAGGAGTCATCACCACTGAAAGGACGATTTCTTTAACGGCACAGGGTGCTTAGGGATGGGGTCACTGTAACCAACTCCCCAATTTTACTAGGATTTACAACATTATTCTAACGGCAATTCACCCTCCTTAGTGCATGGGCTTTTGGAGATAATTCATTTTCATTTCGATTAAAAATGATCACGGCATTTTGTTGTGTTTACGGTTAAGTCTAAAATGAATAAATGTTATAATAAAAGGGAAAACCTCTTGAATCAAAATGCTTACGGTTTTCTGCCAATCTGCGTAGTTTTCAAGTTCAAAATAAAAAGGACTTGAATCAACTATCAATATCTTTCACTTAAAAGAATAAACTGAAGAAATGCGTGAATTTAAAATTATATTCTTTTTCGAGGAAACACTAAATCATGTTGGCCATATAGAAAACGCAAAAACTTTTGATTTAATGCAATTCCTTTTAAATAAAAAGGATATTTCTCTCAGTGTAGCTGCTATTCCTTTGGGTTGTTGTAGTAATAGTTGTTGTTATTGTCAATGGTAATTAAGCATCTGTAATTTTTTATGAATCCTACACGTCCCCTAACTAAATTATAAAACAAGCGAATATTTTTTTTTATGTTGCCCTTCGAGGACCGCCATGATTTGTTCGCAAAATGTAGTTAATACATAACCAAACACCATAAACAAATTACAACTCGATATAAATAGTATAACATAGTTGAGAAAATGATAAACGTTTTTGTAATTAATAAACTACAGCATTAAGTTTAGGTTACAAGTTGCAAGTACACAAATCATTTGGATCATTGATCAGCTATCTCATAGTAAAATTCTCAATATAAAAAGCTATGAAAGTTATTACTTTAAAAATTCGAAATCTTACAGAAAACTTGTTTTTATAATTTTGAAATGTTAGTGGAAAGAACGCCATATTTAAAATGCCTAGAAAACAAGTTTTCACAGCTAATTTTGTTGCATATTATCGTATTCTTAAGAAAAGGGACGTATTTCTTAAGAATATGATAACTACGATACTGACAGTCACTTTCAGTAATCCTTTTCAAGGTTTTTTTTATCTTTATTAACTACGTTTTTATTTATTTCAACTGCACATCTAGTAACATCCTCTTATTAAAATTTTATTTCTGATCCCTTGTATATTGGTCAGCGCGTTCTTCGAGGCTCTATATTGGGCCCTCTGCTTTTTTTTCCATATATTCCTCTCAATTAATTATTAATGATCATCTTCATGCGTATGCTTATGATATACAACTATGTTTATTATTTCCGTCCTCGGGGTTGAGATCAGCGTTGAAGAATCTCAATGCCAATTTAGATGAAATCAATTGCATTGGAGCAGATTAGATAGCAGATTTTGTCTGGGACTCGCCTACACATTGCACTAATTTAGTACAATTTTCTTTTTGTATTTATATGTTGTGCAATAAACACATTTTTAACATGACATAAAACAACTGTGAAAATTAATGCAAGTTGTGAGCATGTATTTAACGTGATTAGAGTAACAGTATACATCATCTAACTATTCAGTAGAAAATGGTAGAATGAGCTGCTATTTATACATATTAGTGAATCACTCTCCTAAGCACACCATTTACATCAATTTTCATTATGAAACCCCCACTTTTACTAAAAAAAATAGGTATATCAAACTTTCATCAACACCGCCAACTTAGTTGGACTTAAGTAAATACTTGCCGATTAAACTAAACCGATTACTTGCTTAGCAGTAAACATATGGTAGTCACTATTATAAATTTGTACAATATTATATCAAATTTCAATTTTATCACGTCACTACTAAACGACACTTTATACTTTTCAATGCCCCTACTTAATCGTAGAGATATATAAAAACACCTGAAAGTCCTTCGGCCTATTTATAACTAGTCCTTATCCTAATTTCTGCTAGGTGATGTGCCGCATGCAACGGTGCTCAAATGTACCTGTTTACCATACCGATGGCATCATCAACCAAAAAATACTTTCAGGATATACATAGCTTCAGGCGTTCGGTAATAAGTTAAAAAATACATTATCTATTCGAAATGAAATACGAATTACTTAGGGATTACAAAATTAATCTATTCTATCTTGCCTGTCACATATTTTCAATATGTCTTTCTTTGTATCAATTTATACTACAATATTTACTTTAACATTTTAGTTGCTCCTGTATTTCTTGTATCATCATACCTATTAATATTTTTGCCAAGAGCCTTTTGTATAACTAAGTTATATTAATCTAAAATAATATGTTATTATATGTGCATTGTGCAATACAAAAATTCGCGTACTTATAATTCTTCGAAGGTTTTCAAATAACTTCTCTGGATATGATGTTATTTAATGGTTGCGCGACGTATATCCAAATAAAATCTATACGCTCCAGAAAAAAATATATGTAAAGCTACGCATTCGTAAAATTATTGAGGTCGCTAGCATGGAACCCTTTTGCCTCTGTATCAATATGGTTGGTCAGACCATATCATTGAGTTCCCATTCCTTCTGAGGTTGTTATTCCTCTTTGCCTCTTCGGCTCTATCCTTTTCCATTCCTCGTTTACCTTGGCTCTTTCCTCCATCCAATTACCCCCATCATTTTGATTTGATCTATCTCTAGATCTGTTGACATTCGGTAGCCGTTAGATCACCTTTCTTATAACTGTATATTCTCTGTTTCTGTTTATCTCTCCATATCGCTTCAGTGTTTATCTTCACCTCCCAGTATTTTCTGTAATTCATGGTTCGAAAATGTATTATTTGCTCGGGAAACTATTGTAAAAGTAATATAACCCTAAAATTATCACATTGTATGGTTTAATTTTTATAAACAACATGAAAAACAAAACTGGCGTATTCTTCTGTGTCTGGTTTATAAATATCTGTCCCAGGAGAAATTATTTAAATTTGACTTTGGTTACATAGATGGCGCAGCAATCACTATGTTTTTAACAGATAACATGTGGCACCCCCTACTACTGCAATTCACAGATATCAAGTGTTTCTGATGCAATGAAATAAAGGGTTAACACATTATCAGCATTATAGTTTTATTGAGTATCATAAGTCATGAAAAAGCGGTAGATAGCGAACTGGAAACAGAAGAACGGTAGAATGAAGTTGATAACGGTAGAAATACTGTTTTAGCGGTAGATCTGGCAACACTGATAAAAACAAGAGATTGGAACATTTGCAATTTATTGGTGCTAGGTTAAGGGTTAGAAATAACATTTTTATCGTATTCGCGGGGCTCTAGATAGATAAACAAAAATTTAAATTTCTGTAAGGAAAAAGAAATCAATCAAGGTCTAGATCCTCACAAAATTCTTTAATATCACACGACCGGTTTCGCTCTATCCGAGCATCCTCAGACCAGCTAAAGAAGTATCATGTAACAAGAGTGTGCAACAATTATTAAAAAAAAATGGTATTGTATAAAAATGATTTTTTTATAAATGAGAGAGTAAAGTAAAATGGTCAATTTTTAAAATTAAAATAAAATTACAAAGTGCAAAATAGATAGTCGAACTTATGTAAAACTTGTAAAGACCATACATTAAATACAGAATAAAACGCATAAGTTTACACGAACAACACTTTAAAATTATTTAAAATAAATGTAACCACTTCGAGCTCAAGATCTTTATTTTTATTTTAAACTTTTACCATTCTTAACTGATTTTAAATTGTAAGTATTTTTGAACTTTTTTTTTATCATTTTACTTTACTCCTTCATTTATATAAAAAAATCAATTTTATACAATACGATTTTGTTATAATAATAATAATAATAGTTGTTGCACACCCTTATTATATGATACTTCTTTACTTACTACTACTCTACTTTAGCTGGCCTGAGGATGCTCGGATAGAGCGAAACCGGTCGTGTGATATTAAAGAATTTTGTGAGGATCTAGACCTTGATTGATTTCTTTTTCCCTGTATTAACAACTCACACAGAGTCAAATATGGATTATATTTAAATTTCTGGTTACCAAGGAAACAAAAACCAACAAATCATATCTTTTCGGACTCAGAAACTTACGTAGAAGCAGAATATGCCGATATATACAAGCTGTTCCATTTAAACTTTTAATTTTGATCATATTTCTGGTAAAACTGGAACTAGTAAGAATTTATAAGGTAGATTGAATAATTGAAAAATTGATGTAAATAATACATTTCGAATTTTATTAAAACAATACTTGTAAATAAAAAAGTTAGGGACAGGGCGCTAAGGGCTAGGATACCCGGTATAGCTTATAATTGCAAAAATGTTGTTTATTTTCAAAACAAGAACCAATATAAAAGCGCTATGAAAGATATAGTTTATGTCGAAGATTTCAGGAAATTTGTTGGAATTCGTTACTTCAGGGAATATGTAATTTCTTGTATTGGTGCTACATATTGACAGTTTAAAACTGCATTCTTCATTTTTACGACGCAAATTATTTTTTAATTACGCAATGATAGTCTTCTTCATCGGCGAACCGCCTAAATTTAGCAAGAGCCACACTTTGTTAGTTTATTTTCGCGGCTTCACTAAGTAACTTCTGAAGTAGTGTATTTGGACGGTTTAAATAAGGATATATAATATTTCGTAAGTTACATGTACACAGAGTTTAACAGTATGTGCGCGGCTTTATAAATTAAAATCACTTCCCATTCTATTCATCCCGCCGCGGTTGCAATTAAATCATTAAACGAAAATAGATCCAGTGTTAACAAATGCTTAATGTGTTATATATAAGTATACGGTACGTTGCGGCTATGTTTGCAGCCGCAACGGACGATAAATCTATTGACACTGTATTTCAGTATTAGTGTCCAGACAAACTTTCCGCTGTCTAACATCGACGGAATGTACGGCAGTCTAGCCCGACTTTTGTTATTTTCTAGGATTTATGTATTTCGGTGCTAAAGACCGAATGCACAGTCGAAAAGGATGCATCGTTGCCGTTCCTATGTATGTAAATGGCGGAATTGTTCAGATTCTCGCGGTATAATGGGCATAGCCCGCTATTGTTGATAGCTCATTAATTTGGTACTGTTTTAACAAAAGCGAATTATGTATTGAAATATGTATGCGCCTTTCTGAAAGAATTTTGCTTCGTTCTAATTATTTGGTTGATTTTGTATTTTATTTCAGACTATATAAAACCATTCCTTCATAGTGTTAGGGTGGGTGGGCAGAAATTATCTTAAATATAAATTATCTATTATTAATTAAAATATATTTACTTAAATTTTACATTATTTCCGGTAATATAAAGCCAATAGAACATTTTTGATATATACTTCTATACTTTTTATAATATTTAAAAATATTTAAAGTAATTTTTTCTTCTAATAAAAGTCAAAGTGTACAAAAATTAAGAGAAAATATTAAACAATTCATTTAAAATTATCTTAAATTTAGCTTCGATAGATAAAGGTTTAATGAAGAGTATAAATAGCCCAAATTATATTTTTAATAATAAACCAAGCAAAAAGTGGTATGAAGTTTTGTGAATGCTCAACCGGCATGAGGTGAAAGGGTCATTCATAGTTTAAATAATGGAAGAGCGAAGCTTAAAAGGGAAATATTTTTGAATACTCTTGTTCCAAAAGCTTCAAAACTGTTTTAACTAATAGGGTCCATAATAATAATAAAAAGAAGGCGAAATACTAAAAGAAAAAAATCCGTAAATAAAATATTTGCAGAGCGTTTTTATCTATAACTTATAATAAGATATTGTACCGTCGAATGGGGCAATATGGGTCAATAGCGTAACATGGGACAAAAATGCGTTCTTTAAAACTTGTCGGTTTTCTATAATAAACGGTAAATATTTTACAGTAGTCTGTTAGAACAGATTCCTTTAGTACTAAATTACTGTAAAAATTAATGTTTATTATGAGAAAAACTACCAAGCTTAAAAGAACGTTTTTGTTCTCATATTACCCTACTGTCTCATATGACGGTACCTGATGATAACTTCTTGATTAGTTAAAAATTGGAGCGACCAACTGTCATCACATGACAATGGCCGCGTTCAGAGTACGTCACTGCTACATAGCTGCTCTCAAACGGTTTGGGAACTGTTGACAATTCGTCTCAACTCGTAGCGCTACATTTGCGCTACATCAATAACGTACAATGGACCGATCGCCATTTTGTGTAGCGCAAACCGCTACTAATATATATCATGTTCGTACTCTGAACGCGGCCAATGTCTCTTTTTAACCATGTCAGCAACTGGATTTCTTGATAATAGTAATAATAAATGAATTCATTGACATTGGTGTTATGCATACAGAAAAATTATAAAACATTACAAAGATTACATACAACATATATACTACAAATACCAACATTAAAGAGGACACTTCCGAGAGGGTCTGCTTTTAAAGTGTCTCTATGCATGGTGAAATAAAAGAAAAAACATACGCATATTGCCAAAGCAAATCAAATTGGGATCAAATAACACAGTATTAATTGCACATAAAGAAGTAGCTGAAATAAGAAGTAGAATTAAATTAAAGATAATTAAACATTACATTACAATATGAAACCTTAAAAAGTCAGTTTAGATCTTGATCATTGTTTAAATTTAGCTGTGAATGGCAACAGAGTAAAGCAGGAATAAGCAAAACAAGCAGAATTCATAACATGACAAATTTGATAAGGGAAGCATCTTTTGAACATCTCTGTATAGAGTGTCGAGGAACCGACAATAACTCTCTACGACGAATATTAATGTTATGTACATCTGTCCTATAAGTAATCCTTTCAGAAAGGTAAGGGGAAGTTATAGTGGTCAGCACTTTGAAATAAAGACAGGACACATGCTTCTGTTCACTGTGTGTGAGAAA
Organism: Protaetia brevitarsis; assembly: GCA_004143645.1. Lineage (NCBI taxonomy): Eukaryota > Metazoa > Arthropoda > Insecta > Coleoptera > Scarabaeidae > Protaetia > Protaetia brevitarsis. The sequence goes on along the minus strand of RXPK01000286.1, from coordinate 67,562 downwards.
TCCTTTCCCATCTTCTAATTCCATACACTAATTGCACCCTTCCCACGTTGTTTGTATCAACTTTTGTCAAACAGGGACCATAAATAGAGCAACAATAAATAAAAAAATATTGTCTTTGGTATCTTCGCTTAATATATAAATTTGTTTATATCGCTTGTCTTCTAGGCGGGAGGCCTAGTTAGAAGGCGTTACAATCAGTTAAAGCTTTTTATTTGCAGTTGTTGCAGTCCGCGAGTTGCTGCTTCTGAAAAATTACGGATGAATCACAGTTACATGTTACTAAATCGGTGACATCGATGTGAGTTAAAAGTGTGATCACAGCTCAGAGCTGGTCGCAGCCCATTTCTATGTGAAGCTTCCTCAAAGTGATTTAGTCCTGTTTGGCTTGCCGCGATGGATATTTCATTCTGGGCTAATTATCAAATATTTCATTTATGAACGCGATCATATGATTGTAACAAAGTTTTAAAATTAAAATACAAGAGTGCATGCAATACAAGCTCTTATATTTCACTTTCAAACTATAAACATGTAAATAAAAGTTAAAATTAAAAATTTCAAATTATAACGTAAAATACAAATATATAAAATTTAATCCATTGGAAAAGAACAATCAAAACCGAAACATGTATGGAAGTTATAATTATGAACAAAATTGTTATTTTAATAATAAAAAAAAATAATTTAAGTATTATGTAAAATAAATAACCAAATTTTAACTTAATATGAAATCCAGATCATAATAAAGAATTAAATTTGCAGATAAACACAAACCTTTCAATCGTCAAAAGAAAATAACCAAAAATAGCTGATATATCACTGAAAATAAATCGATGTTAACACTAGGGTTGCTAACCGTCCTCAGTTCGCTAGGATTGTCCTCGTTTTGAGGCTGTCCTCTTCCCTCCTTTGACATGAGAAATCCTCGCAAGGACTCATTTATGTAGAACCAAAAAAAAAGTGATTACTTTAGAGATACCAATAGGATATAAGATAATGTACAAAACGAAATTGATCTAGAAAATAAAAGATCCGACTACTGAATAAATGAGGAGTGATTGAACATTTGATTATGTCCCTAATTTACTAATTTTAACCTGACATCCTCTATCCCCCACCCCCTCTCCGACCTTAACTTTGTCCTCGTCGAACACATATAAAAGGTGGCAACCTTAATTAATACAGTAATCGAAACCGATATATTCATGAATTTCGATTCTAAATTGAAAATAGCGGTTCTTCATAACTGTTTTGAAAACCGTAATCGTTGTTATTATAACTGTTTTCAACCCCTGGTTCTAATTTATATTTAAACTTAATTAATTTCTTTCTTGATATTTTGTTGGATGTTTTAAACTGAGACATTGATGGGCAGCATCAGCAAGTGAACAGGTGTTACTTTGACCTACATTTATTAAAGTGCAATTAAGATTAACTAATTCAATGTTATTTTTATGTTGACAATAAACTCTTCATCAAATACTACATTTGGTACGGGTTGCTTAACATTTTCGATGTGTTAAGTTTCGTATAACCTAAATTGCCAATCAATAATATATAAGCATTTCTAAAAGAATATCGCCTAGTTTTGCACGTTAATTTGAGTTTATGGCCGTCTTTTTTCGGGCCTAATATTCTCTTCGAGATTTTTTCTTTCAAAATATATTCATCTGTATTGGAACGGCATATAATCGTCTTAGGAGCAAAGAGTTCTCAATCAATATCGTATTATAATTACCTCGAATAAAAACAAAAATTTTGTGATAAAGATCTACTTTATGTTCCCAAAGTATTTTACAAACTGAATAACGACAAATGCCGCTTTGAAATGCCGTGCTAGCTTAATAAGGGTACACTTGCGCACACTCTGTATATGTATCGTCCAGAACTTTCAAGAAAGGACTTAACGCGAAAAAAATATCGGCGGTATAAGTTCAAACCCCAGAACCATGCATACACACAAACACATGTATGTGTACGTGTATGTGCTATTTGTGTGTCCGTTCACCTTCTACAGATCTTAACCCGAAAAGAAAAACTACACATACGTATTAGATAAACCGCATACACAAGCAACGAAATTAAAATACAATCCAACTGCGTCTATCTCGGTCTACCCTTTTAGCGGCGAGTGCATCTCGGTGCATATTTCGGCTGCATTGCTACATATTTGGTCCGAACTATTAACGGATTCCGATGCATTGTTTAAAATTTAATATTCTGCACGCGTTCGGCTTCTAAAATACATTCCTGGAATCCGACATTTATTTGGTAATATCACTTTTCTACCAAAACCAGACCACTCGAACGTAATAAAAAATAAATAAATAAAAAGCAGCACGCTGAGCCGCGTACTTTTAATATATCTGTTTAAATCATTCGCTCCCGATGCTGCATTTATATATTTTGCTAAGGAATTTTTGCAATGAAAAACCGAGTCTATGGAAAACAAATTAAATAGAATGAGATCTTTCTAAATAAATTTTGAGGAATTCTTTTGCCAAATCGAAAATATTTACTTTTAAAACTACATTTTTTTTTTTTAAAAAAAATAGTTATTTGAAGTTAGTACGTATTAAGTGGACCTTTACTTTTTTTCTAGCACATATAGGGCGCATGCTGATAAAGTGATTTTTTGAAAAACTACGAAACCCATAAATTTTATTTTAATAAAAGGCAAAATTTCATATAAAAAGGTCCTCTTTATTTTCTGTTTTCCAGTTATGACGTCATCATTTATTTTTTTAGACGAACTTGTCATTTCTATTCAACAGAAAGAAATTCTCTGCTATTTTTCATTTTTGGGGATAATCCCCCAAACTGTGGATCATTTCCCTACCCTTTACAAGATACAGATGATTATTTAAAGCACAAATAATTATAAGATTTAAAACCAATGTAATAACAGTGCTTGCAGCGACGTTCAGGGAGTCTGGATAATATTCTTTTATAATACATATAATAATTCTTTTAATAGTAGACGAAAAAGTTCTCTCAACAATGGCATTAGAAGAAGGTAAGCTAAACATTGTAAATGCAAACATAGATATATTTTTAAACAATGGTTCTCCAGCAGCACTTTTTAATGTGATGACTTTCTTCCAGAAATTCAAACTATCTTCAGGAATACTTTCATTAAATATTTCTCGTCAATTAATATTTAAAAGGTTTCTATATTCCATCTCTAAATCCTCGATAGTTGAATTCACAAAATTTAATGGGAGATCTTGTAGTTTTGGTCTTATATGGTTCAAAATGATCTTTGGGCTAAAATTCATTATTTTTTTGAAAACTTCCAAATGAAATGTTGAATAATTTTCTAAACTATCTGAATGCATATCGTATGACTGGAGTTCTTGGCTAGGATTATAACCAAAATCACAATCTTCGATTTGTAAAAATATAAAGAGTTCTCTCCCACTATCCACAATCCACATTCAATAACGTTCAATACATTCATTTTATGTTATGTAAAGAATATTTAGTGAAAGATGAAATAGATGGCAGCAGAGACAAAAAAAATAATTATTTAAATATTTTTAGATCATAAAATCGCCCAATATGCGATTTGCGATAGTTAAAAATTTGGTGCTAACTGGCAATTTGAATGAATTCTTAGATCATTTAAGGTTGATTTTCCATTGCGTTCCCAATTTAATACCTAAAATCATTTAAATTACTTCATCTCTTCAGAGAAACTCTCGTGATCCAGTAATGCCTCAAAAGCATCCACTAAACTTAGAACAATCAATGATATGATATGTTTTATCATTGATTTTATCTAACGAGGAGCCAAGACAAGAAGAATTGCTTACTATCAGGTGCGTATGCATTTTGGGTTATGCGGGGAGGAGTGAGGGATAGAATGTAGTAGTTACTACTGATGGGTATAATCGATAATTGATTTATATGAATGATCATTCATTCAGTATATTTCGTTTTCTAGTAGTTTACTGCTAAATTATATATAGAGGTTGTTACGTTAATTTCCCATGTCAATTATATTATTTACCTATAATCGAATGATCATTCATACTCCGAATGATCCAAACGTCATAAACGAATTCTCTAATGATCGTCAACAATCCACTGATTTCTTTTCCGTCATTCGATTATGCCCAGAACTACTAATTACTATAACAAATAACTTAGTAATTACACATTACATGAATTGTAGCAGATACGGTAAGGGTTTAAATAACAATACCATTTTAAAAGATTAAACTTTCATAAACGAAAACTTTATTAGAAACTTCAGAAAAAAAATAATTTCCAACATAAATATACATATTTCTTGTTAAATAATGATTTCCATCATTACGAAGAATGGATAAGGCGGATAATAGTATAGTGGTAGTATTTGCTTGTTAAAGAAAACTAGTTTTTTTTTCTCTACTTCTAAACAAATAAAAAAGCAGCACAGTTTGCACACCAACAGGCGACCTTGGCTAGATAGTAAGATAATAGTATTAAAAAAATTATGTTTTGCTATATGAGATATTTTCTTAACAAGTTAATTTGGATTGAAGATTTATATCACAATTTTGTTCCGTTGGATCGTGGGTGTAACTACCCCCAATACCCCTTCCTTCCTTGTATACGCGTCTGCTTACTATGGAGACATTTGATGTGTGGCTAGAAAAATCACCGCTAACGCTACTTCATTATTTAGCACCAGATAACACAACTGTCTTCTATAATTTACACCAATTGTTAGAGAGAAAAATCCAATCTGGACACAAAGTGGGCGCCACTCCATAGGGTAGCGTCCGGAAATCTCTGAAGATTTAGCGCCCCCTCCAGTTTGCCAAAAATGCAATGGAAAACATTTTATTCTAAAATTTCTAACATCAATTTGGCGCCCTCTAATGCAGCGCCCGGGAAAACACGATAGTAAAGGAATGTTTTTCGAAATGTCTCCTAAGAAAAATTTTAGAACGAGAAAAAAGAAGTAAATGCTACAAATACAAAGAATGTGCGCAGAATTCTTTTTTCACGGTTTTCGATTTGTTATAATTTTGAAACACACTCTCGAAACGCTCTTCATTTAACATTAGTAAAATACAATGAAACTTACTTGAAACTATTCATTATTTTTTGAGGAAAGGAAAATGACTATTTATTCCATACACTGAAAAACCGATTTGTTTGACAGTACCAAAATTTGGTCATGATTGGTAAATAGTAGAGTTAAATACTAAACGAAATATTTAAATGATAAAGCATATTGTCACATACACCATATTCTACCAAAATTTTATTCATAATCAAATCATTTCAGTTAATCCAAATATATATTATGCTTAAACTTATCAAATTTTAAACATTGATGATCACAGCACCTATTAGATTTTATCTGGTAAATATCAGATACCGTTTTATAATCGCATTTATCCTACTATTTGTACCAATTATGTTCTTTTACTGCAATGAAATAGGAGAAGTGCCATCTATGCGACAATTTCTGTGCGATACATAAGTATTTTACGTATTTGCTATACTATCTGGAGAGAAAACTGATATAAGAAAATGAGCAGGATATTTTTGATTTGCACTCAGAAAAAAAACATTTTGTTGATTTAACCAAAAATATGTGTTACAGCGATTTAATGAAGTTGTTTCCAGTTCTCAGCTATTAGGTAGAGAGCGTTGAACGTCCAAAATGTTTTGCTAAAACAACAAGCTGGTAGTTACAGTTGTTTACGAAATAATTTGATTGAGATGATTAAACTTTTTAACTAAGTACTATATATTTTGTTGCCGCAAATAAATCGTTTTTTTTTTTTCTGTGTAGATCAAGAAGGAGATGACTTAGCCTATGATTCTTTTAAATATGCTTTATAGAACATCACCTAGGTATATATTTTGCGACTATACTAAAACATTTCTCAAACTAACAGGAAGTGTTGAAACTAAAAGTGATAATATAATATGAAAAAAATGCCTATTAGAATTAACTTTCAAAATATGGCCCAAATTGAAATACCAACCGGCAACACTATTGAATTAGATTGTCAAAATAATTAGTATTTAAATTATCAAAAATATTTGAAAAGATTCAAGTCGAGGTTAAAACTACAAAAATATGCGACTAAATGTGAGAAATTAATTTTTTGTGCGTGTTTCTTGTAGCTATATATATATATTTTGGTTAATTTAACAATCTTTCTCTTTGAATGTACTATTCAAGTATGTTCTATTAACAATTTTGATTCCAATCACAAGCACGAAGCCCCTTACAAAAGTGAATACTATTGAAACGATGAATGTAAAAAAATGTACTAAATATTTTTGTGGATACAATCAACAGTATAATTACTTAAAGGATAATATTCAATTATTCTCGATTACTTCCAACAACCGTCAAGATTAATAATTGACTGAGTCCTGTCAGAACACCAAAGTCGTGCACCCGAAGCCATCAAAAAATAACATAACTTCATGTCTTATCTCTTCGCTGATTGGGCCACCTTTTTCTCTGAGGCCATTACTTAATCTAACTCTACTAGATTTTATGAGGGGTTATTAAAAAGTGACACTATATTGCTAATAACTGCACGACCTAAAACAACAAAACGAAATAGAAAATATCAACTCGGATATAAATAAACAATTCGTCCAAAATGTTTGGACATGTGCATTGTGATTACCATTTTTTTACGGAATACGTTTTAAACAATCGCAGGAAATGTTGTTACTTGTCTTTGAAGTTATTTTTGTCAAAATAGACAAAACGATGGTTTTGACAAAAATACCCCAAACTGTGGCACTGGTAATACTGCAAACTTCTCCAGATTCCTCATCACAAACTGCACTAAGCTGAACGTACGTTTTAATAGCAAAGCTATCATCATCAGCAGTTTAGTGTTGTAGGAGAAGTTTGCAAAACGATGGTTTTGTTCAAACAATTCTTTTTCAGAAAACTTCCTGTAATTTACGGGCGGTAAAAAAATTATCCACTATTGCTACTGCTTACAATGCAGGGTATCATATTGTACTCGGAAAAGAGCAATAACTTATTTCTATGACAAAAAAATGGCTTTGTAATAAAAAAAAATGATGACGTAACTGAGTAATAAGAAATAAAAAAAAATATTTTTTGTTGTCAATTAGTATCTTTTATAAAACTAAAATTGATATACTTCAGAATTTAAAAAAAAAACATATTGCACATTAATTTATTTTTTCAATTTTTTTTTTTCCAAAAAGAAAAACTTAAAATTAACACCACAATTAGATTCTAAACATTCTTTCTCGTAACTAAAATTTATTTAACTTAATCTATACTTGAAAATGTATACATATAATAAACTCTTACATATAAATTTTCAGTTAAATTTACAATGTTTAGCATTTCTGGAAACTTAAAGCACTAAAACGAAAAGAAATTGTTTACTATGAATTAAAAGCACTTTAGAAGTTTCTTGTTAACACCATGGTAAATTTAACTAGCGACCTTTTCATATTTTCATAATTACTTATTATTATAATAAACAGAAATATTTTTAGTTAGTTTACTTTGCTGATAAACTAAATTCATCTCATGGTTCATTGAAAAAAAAATATATTTTACAAATACCACATATGCTAGTATCTAATTGAAAAATTAGAATTATAAATAGAGTGGTCAACTTTCGTCTGCGCGCCAGGTCAGTACTAAGCTTTTATATACGTAATGTGACATTAAACGTTTACACAATATACATATAGATCGGGAAAGAGCAAAATTATTTATTTAACTATAAATATTATGTATAACTGTATGGGATTGCTGAAAAGTTTGTAGCATTAAGTGTTTCAAGATTTATTCGTCGCGATGATAATACATGCTTATATTTTGAAAAAGACCGTTCAACATCTATGGATGTAACACAGGCTTTAATTATGCCTAATCTTTATAGGTAGATATCGGATCAGATGCACCACTACCAATGTGTAGTCCGATTTGTGTCAGCACAATAACTGTTTATCGCACACTGTACGAACTATTTTGGCACCACCATAATGTAAATCCTGGAATTCACAGAAATGCTTTTCTACATTATGAAACAATGGTGGTTTTCTGAAATTTTCTACGCCCGATATTGTATTACATTTACAATGCGTAAAACGTTAACGGAGAATTGTACTATGTCGCATCGTGACTCGACTAACATTGATACTATATACTAGACACACGAATCGGAGGGAGTGATTGTACTGCCTTGAAGATATACTATGGCTAAACGTTCTGTGCAGCCCGTGTAAGCAGACACGTCTGACCACTCTAATTATAACGAACGCGTGATTATAAATTAGATTCGTATTTCATTCAATATTTTGTGCAGAACCAATTTTTACAAGTTTCCACAAATGTGCAAGTTCCAGGACGATGAGAACGATAAGCATCACTTGTACGGCAAAAGGATTTCCCATTCCCATAATAACGTGGTTTAGAAACAACGTCACCAAAATACCCCCCGACTTGGATAGGAGACAGGTTGTTTATAATAGGTAAGTTAGCAATAAGTATTACTGAATTTACTGCTCATCGCATGGAATTCCTTGAAGAAACATGAATAATAATTGTTATGTTTATGAACGTATAATTTCGTGACTGCTTTCCTTTACACCCCCGTTTATTAATGTATATTAAAATACAAAAGCCGCAAAACACAAAAAATACTTGATTTAAAATGAGAATATTAACTGACAACGACCAAAAAAAGAAGGATTGCCTACACCCTATTTGAATTAAAATATATTTTATGAGTAAGAGTTTAATTATTATCAACGATTAAAATATTGAGTATAAAACAGAGTTTATTTAAAATTTCAGACGCAATTCGACACTGACAATCGACAAGACCGAATATGAAGTTTACAAATGTGTAGCAAGCATAGGAGATAAATGGATAGCTAGCAAAGAAACCCTTGACAAAAATAGCGGTAAGTACTTAATTTAACAAGACCCCATCACGCACTTTCATAATAAAACAAAAAGCACTATTATATGAAGTCGTAATCACAATTACAATAACTGATAACCAAAAAAAGAAAAACTGTTTCAAACTCATGTTACAAACATGACGCATTCAGCAGAAGCACTCCAATATAATTTATAAACGATGATTTCATAATTTGTCCTGCGAGTTTTCAACAATTACCATTCGCAATTAAACTTCTCCAGTGAAAAAGAAAAATATTTAAAAAAATAATTATTTAGACTTAATTTAGACTTCTAATTCTTAAAAAAGAAGTTAATAAATTTTTAGCAGAAACCAATACAATCCAATAGATATTTAAACTTCAGTTCAAATCATGCTATTTCAATAAGAAAACTGCTATTTTCCATTATAGATAGGCCTGTCAAATTAGCTTAATTCCGATATACAATTCAGCTTCTTCTTTGAAAAAAAAAAAAATGTTTAAAAATAAATAATTCGTCAAATTCGCTTATAGGAAAATGAGAGGAACACTTAAACACATAAATGATACAATACTAAAACTAAAAATTTTACTTCCAACACAGATACTAACAATCCCCAAGTAATCGATCCTAAACGAGTTAATGAAATTCCTCAAGATGAAACGACAAAATCGAACCCAACATATGTTTCTTTTTTACAAAATCGCATGTAATAATTGTGAGGAAGTGTAAATTGGAGAAAACATATAACTTCTAGGAGACCGCCATAATGAACTTACATTTTTAAGTAATATCACTACCGTTAAAAAGCACAATTTAAACACAATTTTTTTTGTTTAATTTTGAACAGGTTTTCATATTAAACGAGGAAAAATGAAAACAAGAAGTTTTTGAAAGTAATGTAAATGAAAAACCATATTAAATTAAAAATGTAAATGATTTGGTTAAGATATTGCTAATTCATCAAATATTTACTTCTAAATCATATAAATAAAATTTAAAAATCCCTTTCTCTTTTTTCTCTTGTGTATACATACTTCAAATTTTCAATTTCTTTGGTTTTACTAAATTTATCCTCACAGCTGTCAATAAACATACTATCATATCACAGAAATTCAAAGAGAAATAATCATAAGTTATAAAATTTATAAAACATGAAAATTTTAAATAATGTGTGTTATTAATTAACTAAAAGAATGTATTCAAATGCAAAACAAGAGTTGTTCATTCTATTCTTAAATTATTGTCGAAACACAGTAGTTTTATATTTCATGACATTTCTCTATTTTTTAATTAGACAATATTTTAATTTATTTGTTTTTGCGTTTGGCCTTATGCCTGGGTATAGCATTCACTTTCAACACTAACATAAATTCAGTAAAAAGCATTCTTTTGTATACTTCATACACGTCATAAAACTTTTTCACAACTTAATATTTTATTAATTGCAGTTATTATTTGCATATCAAAGATAATATTATTTAAATCCCTCCTCAAAAAAATCTAACAATGTTCTTTTTTTTAATTTATAGTTTGTACCTGCAGAAGCTGCTCTATACAATAGTAAAATGTCATATGGAATTTAAATATGCATACTACATAAATGTCGGTTTTATTCATCATCTATGCAACCAAACCAATGAATTGCCCAGTTCTAAACCTTTTGTTTATTCATGTTCTGATGGTTGTTATATTATTTTATCTTAATTATATATTCGTAGATCAGGGTGTCCCCTTGTTGGACACTTTGCCGGTATTAACAAAAATAGAGAGTTGCAGTTTTCGTCACTATGTCCTACTTGCTTATGAAACAAATGTTGCTGCAGCAAAATTTTCCTAGCCACCACAGGGTGACAATTAGAATTTATTTTTTTGGACATCCCTCATATCTCAGTTGGTATGGAAATTAGTGAAAAAGTAGAAATAAGATATAATCTAGTTTAGTTTTTTACGTAAAATGCAATGGCGTAGTTACTTTTCTTCCAAGAAAGTTTTGATTATTTAAATGAAGGAGTATGTAAATTATTTCAATTAAACACAACTTGAGGATTTCGAAAATACGCAGTTGTTCATATTTATTTTGACAAACAAGCCAAAAATTTAATATATTTTTTTAAGTCAATATGACGACGTCAATGACCAACTTATTAGGCAAATAAACAAATATTCCAAATTAGACATTTTTTTTTAGCACAAGAACATTTCGAGTGGAGTTTACAGAATGTTTGAAGGCAGACCCACAGCACGTAAATACCTAGAAATTTTATGGAAGTTATTCTTGAATTACTGAAGAATGTTGTATTGACCTATTAAGTATAATTCCATTTGTTTCCAACTAGATGTCTCAGCCACAATGCCGGCTGATAAGGCCACTTTTGAACAACTTCCCCCGATCTTTAGATTTGATTTTGTGAGATTTTATGCAAATGATTCTATAGAGGAACTTCATGAGACAATTGCGAATTGCCCATCAAACTCTTCATAAAAAAACCTAATTATTTTAAATGCGATTGGAAGAATAACAAAATATGCCAGTACTCTGTTCGCAAAGACAGGTGTTACTTCTAAAACTTACTTTAAACTCTTACTTATTTAAAGTTTTAAAAATGGAGCACGAAGTATGTGCACTCGCATTGGTAAAAAAGCGTACAGCTACTGTAAGCATATATCGCAATATTTTGACATTGTAGAACCAACTTCCAACATTTTAATACATCTTTCTTAATCTTGTTTACAGTTTTTGTTTCAAATTATTGACATCTACCACCTACGACATCTGTCATGATTGCAACACAATATCAACATTCTCCAATTTACAAGAGAAAATATATTAAATATATGTTTTTTTATGAATAGAACTGCACCTGTGAATATGAAAATAATCTGTAATATTTCAAATAAACTAGCTTCTATTTTACCGTTCGATTTTTTGACATTTCACAATAATTCGAGGGTAGCAGAGTAAAATCTGCGGAATGCGACAATTATTTCATGAATATATAGTCCAAATCCCAATAAGCAGCCTCATACTAATTTTATTGACTTTGTTTGTTATTTCGTCAACGGTTGTGCATTTTCTGCTAGAAGTCACGAATCATTATTTTGTCCATTTACGAAGTTGAACCTACACACTGTTGAAATAATTTTTTTTTTCTAAAAAAAGCTTTCTTTATTAATTCATACATAATTAAGACTTATTTTGCAGACATCGAGCCATGTAAACCGGGCGAACCGTATTGCACGAATGGAGGGCAGTGTTTTATGCTTCAAAAATTTCAAGAACGATTCTGTAGGTTAGTATAATGTTATTTGCAAACTTTGTTTTGTGCCTATTCTACAATTTCTATATTCAACTATTTTACTACATCAATTATTCAGTAAACGGAAAACAGATATTTATCAATTCGATCTGAAAGAGTTAATGGCAATTTCTTTAAATAGCGATCTGAAACTAGAATAACCCAACGGATTTTAATTTTGCATATTTAACACAGACAAATAAACCACCGTTTTCGTTTACTGAAACCATCTAGTTTCTTGTGGAGAAATTACAGCAATTACAATTTGGGATTTAATTAATTAATTCTCTTTTCCGTTTTGTCTTATAGTTGCTTGGATGGTTTTGAAGGACTGCGATGTGAACAAAAATCCAGTACGTATCAGCAAAATATAACCTCTTGTAATCTACCTCACTATAAAGATGAACACTTTTGTAAAGAATAAACTGTTAAAATTGATAAAGAAAAAGGAGAAATTAGCATTATTTCCTTTTTATAAAAATATTGTATATATTATATATATATATATTAGATTGTTGACCTTTTGTAAATATTATCCGGATATTTTTAAAAAAAGAAAATGAGAAAATATCATTAAATGTTAATCATGTAAATTTGTATAAAAAAATCATTGCGCACAAGACTGTTAATATTAATTGATGAGTACTCGAGTCGTATAAGTGAGATCGTTTTTTTGAGGTCAGAGAGTCTATGAAACGAATGATGATCCTGTTTTAGAGGGACCGAATAGTTGGTAGTCGATTAAGTCTCTTTTGTATAAATTCATGTAATTATATTTATTTATTAATACATCTATACTCACAACAAATTAAGCATTATTTGTTAAAGAAAACTGTACAATTCTTAATAAATTTGAGAAGCAGATAGTTTGAAATTGTTTTCTTTCAACCCGTACAAGCAGAATGCACGTAAAAATATATGTATATCCACTTATCTATTTATATATTAAAGTGATGTGATACCAAATTGACACCAAGCAACACCTTGGAAATATTTAATTAGGTATGTAAGATGTAACTGAATGTAAATTAACATTATAATCTTGTAACTTCGTACTAATCTAGAAACCACGTATATCGATGTTTTTAATTCCTTAGATTTGTTGTGAGTTACAGATGTCTACTAATTGCATGCTCTAGTTCTTCTTAATTCACTTTAGTTATAATGACATAATCATTATTTTATAAACTAACAACGCACATAAAAATGTAAAATATGTGATATAAAATAAAATAATGGCAGCTAATTACTAAATGTAACAATCTTGATTAATACAACGCACCTGATATAAATTTCAACTAACGGAATGTTCTTCGGAAAGCGTTATATACAGAGTGTTTCCTTCGATCATGATTTCTCAATCGCTTAGTAAGAAGCTATGAAAAAACAAAAATATAAATATTACCTAGCTATACAGTGCTGGTGAAGTACAAACATCGATGAACGCGGTTTGCTTTGTCAATTTCGTTACCTACTAATTTTGTTTGTAAAGAAGCTAAAACAATATTGTAGAATTCATAATTTTAAGAGCATTTGTTATTTCGCCAATTCATCTCATACTTATAATTACTTTAACATAGGTTCATAGAATTTCAGCTCTCACCTCATGATAGTAAAACACGCTGTATACCTAAATATGTTAATAAAAAATACAGTAAATTCTTGAATGAAGATTGCACATTATTTGTTGAGATTTCAAACTACACAATTCTGGAGAATCTCTTCAAATAGTGCGTAAGTTTGATGCAGAGTAGAAATTTCTACTTTAAATAGAAAAAAATCATGTTCATATTGTCACTAATAATTAATGTTGTAATAACTACCAGTACTAAATATCAATTACTCTGCATAATTATCTATTTACTAATATATTTTTTTCTTCAGTAGGTGCGCGAATAGCAAAAGCTAGATGAATCAGACATTTGGCTAATGGAAGGGCATAACAGTCGAAATGGTTAGTATGAAATGTTCTTAAATATTTTTACATTGGTACTCTTTTTATTAACACTTGCTAATACCATTAGCATTATTAAAATTATTTCAAGTTGGTAATTTTAATACTGTACCTTTTCAGATCGACACAACGTCAACTCCATTCCTGCCAACATATGTGTTCTGCTAATAGCGAATATATTGAGCGAACGCTAAAACCAAAGAATAGTGTATATATTTTTTATTTATTACTTTTGCTATGTATATTATTTATTATTTATGCGAGATATTGTTACTATTGTAATTCAAATATGTTCCACTTCCCTCTTCTCAGTAAAATATCTACTTACTGTTAGAAAAGATTCGCAAATCTGTGAATTATTACGCTTATATATTTAATGACAACTTGAGTTTGCTCTTGATCCTAAAAGTAATAATCTCAAAACGGCCTCTGGTGCTATGCATATTAAATATTATAATCTAGATTAATACCTTAATATAATCTCAACTCGCTATCTGAAATAATGATACTCGATTATTGTGATAAAATTTCCATTTACATTGAGTCTCTTTAATATAAACAGCATGTAATTTTCGTAATAGGAAAATATTCGATTAAATCTTGCAGTATTATAGCAATTGTTGAACGAAAATACATGTGTATTATGATTTGATAATTAATGCATTTTAGGTGTATCAAATAATAATCTTGATTAATAATAAATACGTCAATACAACAAAAAATATATATTAGTGTTTTATTTTTACCCTTCTTGTTTTTGAAATTGAAAAACAAATATATAATACATACAATTATGTAGGTAGTGTTATAAAAACGCAGCTGATGCACAGAGAATTTAGTAAGTTTGGTCAATTATTAGAGGATTAGAAAACATTTTCTGAAGAAAAATTGTAGCCGTAGTCTTTTCAAAAACATTGTTTGCAACTTTTGGAAAGACTGCAATTTCGTTTTTTTTTTTGTTGCAAATCTAAAAAAAAAAGCTCTTACTTCCTTATTTCTAAGATGATTGCTACCCAATAAACCAAATTCAAATTTCCCGCAATTATATTTGGTAAGTTCAACTTAAAGGTATTCAAACAACTATTAATCTAATACAAAATCGTAGGTAATTTTATGCTTTAATGTTGAAGTTAATAAAAATAATTGCGGGAAATTTGAATTTGGTTCACAGGGTACGAACATATAGGATGTTGTGAATAAGTGACTAGTAAATAGTAAATGCCAGAAAGACATTCAAAAAGGATAAATAATGAAAGCATGAATGTTCAATAAAATATACGTTTAATTACACAATATGTATTTTTTTTTAGAAAATACAAAATACATACACATTTTAATTTTTTCCTATATTTTGAGAAATACATATTGTTAAAATATGTGGTTATAAATAAGGTAAGGTGGGCAACCAAAATTACTTGCCAGTCATGCAAATAGCCTATGCTAATGTTAGTTTATCCCGAAATGCATTTTTCTCATTTCCATACTCTGGGATTTTTCTGGCACTTTCGCAATTAGGCTGCGTTCCGAGTCGCGCATAATGCATTGTATGCGTCTGATGTAACGATACATCGTTCCGATTTAACATGTATGCGTGTATAAAGAGTTTTGCCGCAAAATCAGTTTAGACCCTGACAGACGCTAGAATGGAACATACAACGCATAGAAAAAAAGGCAATGCAGCCTGTGCGTAGCATATGCACGGCAAGTAAATCGGAACGCTCACAGTGTTCTGTCTTTCAATGCACGCATCGCATAAAATGCGCGACTCGGAACGCAGCCTTAGTTGGCAAACAAAAAGCTACGACAGCGCCGCCTTACGAAATATGGCGCAAAGTTTGAAAAATTGTGTATGATTTTGCTTAATAATAACTTGCAGAAATCTATCTATCAGGCATATATAATTTAACTAAAAATGAGCTTTAAAATAGATGCGAAAATAAACTCTAGGAGTTAGAAATAAAATCAATACACTTTAAAGGCAGAACGACATGTACTTAGTTATAATAATATAATGAAAATTTAAATTACAAATGGATATAAACTCTAAAGGAAGAAATATATATTATAATTCATTTCTATTCAGGAGTTTTGGAACTTTTCGTCACAGATCGTTCAGATTGTTCAATCCTTTATTGTATTCAACATTGTACTTGGGAAAATTTTGAAATTGAAGTTTTTATTTCTTTTATCAATGCAGCTTTCTCCACATTTTTTTTTTTGCAAATCCAACAAAACAAGTAGACAATACGAATTAAGATCTAAATAAATCGCATTTATTAAGGTGTCATGGAAAAGAATAAAATCAAAACAAGTCGATACAATATACGTTTTTCTTTTTTTTTTTTCAAAACACAACATAAAACTGAATCTATTATGTTATGTTGAATATTAAAGAGAATTTAGATCTACATATAAGCATTCAACTGCATTTTTGAAGCTGGTATACTTAAAGTTTGTTCATTTTGGGGTTACACCAGTTACACTGGTGCATGTTTTATCTTTCTCAGACATGTAAAAAAGACGGCATCTTCTAAATTGTTTTAACACACATCACCATTTTCTACAACAAAATTCAAACAATATAAAACATGCAAGTTTTATTTTCTTTTATTATAAGTTTTTAGGCGCTTTAAAACATATAAAAAACGAATAGATACATAAATACTTCAAATAATTAGTGAAAAAATGTTAATATAACTACTCACTAAAATATGCTTAATACCAGGCCATAAATGGCAGAAGAATAATTACATTTTGTTATTAATATGTTGATATGAATCACGAAAATTAGAATATCCTAAATGCATTTACTAATGTATAAAAATATCTACAATATTTACAGAATTCCTCAAAACTTTAAATTCTTAATTAAATTCTCTTCAGTCTATTCTACAAAATATTACAATCAGTCATCATTTTTATATGTAACTACAGTCTCCATTTTATGTATATTAGTTGAGAAAGATCTCATCTTAACTGATTGCGCATTTTTTATATTTGCTGGTTGAGCATCTGCCCATTCATCTGGCAAAACAACATCATTGCTTGTATATATTTGAATATCAAAACTGCACAAACAGTCTAGTAAAGGTAAGTATGCCACAGATGATGCTATTTGCTTTAATACATCTCTTATTTCATTTTTTATTTGTTTCAAAGGTTTATTTGAAACCTGCTCATTTCCTTCTTTGGTATCACCTTCGTACTCTACATTAAAATCCCAACGTTCCATTACTTCCAATGTGTTCACATTTGTTATAACAAGTGCAACTTTATTAACAATTCTTTGTGCCAACCATTCTATAAATAATAATCAGATTAATTTTGACATTCTAACTAGAAAGAATTAGGTTGCATTAGAGTTATATTTATGTAAACATACCCTGTAATTGATTAAGGGTTGTTGACAAAAATTCCTTTATTTTATTATCCTGTGACATGAGAATTGTTAACCCGTAATTCTCAGCTGTCTTAAATGTTTCTGGAGGATATAACCCCCTCTGATATAATATAGAATTGATGCCATAATCTGAAATGTATATAGAAAAATTTTCATTATAAATTTAAAATAAGACAATAAACAAACCTAAGTATTCGCATAATATTTGGGAAGAACCTTTTAGGGTAATTGCAGCTTTATTCTTTTGTTCCACTGCAGTCATGTTGTAAAAATTAATAATATATCGTAAATTAACGTGAAGAAAAAACAATTACAAATGAAACGTTAAAAGTAAACCAGTTAAAAATACACCGGTTAAACACAAACCATGCATCCACAAGCACCAACCAAACACCTAATTTTCTTTTTAAATCTGAGATCACTGCGCAAGTCAGGTAATTTTACTGGACACAACCACTGGATAGTAAATAGATATTTAGTACATCTGTTTGCGACATCTATTGCTCATTCTAGTAGGTAACAAAACTAGTAAATGTTATCAATTTTACATTATTATTAGTTGGAATCAAATTTTATAATAACAATATGAAAGAAAGAACAAATCAATATTCAAATAGTGAAAATAGTAAATTGCTTATACAAAATTCTTTTAAATTTGAAATTATAGTGGTTCCTAGTATGACCATCAGAGTATACTCACAAGTATAAAACAAAATACTCCTAGAAACGATTTGCAATGAATTCAATAATAGTCCACCGATTTACAGCGTTTCCAGCGATATTTGGAGCAACGTTGTTTAAGTGCTATTTACGCAGCATTTTCATCAATTTCTGCAGGTTGTAGGTTGGGTGAACTCAAGTAAATTAGTTGATCAAAACGCGAAAATTTGAATTTGAAAATGGTAGAACAACAGTAGAAGAAAAGATTTGTCGGTACTTTGTTGGGGAGTAACAAAAATATGTTTAATATTTTTACGTCGGGCAGCCCAAACAGATATCAATTTAGCTGATATGCTTATGAGTTTTGTATCCATGAAGGTAATTTCTTTTAACATTTAATTAGGTAGTCTTATTTGTTATTTCAAGTTATTTTAGATTTATCGAGACGAAAATTTACCAGAATTTATATGCTCGGAGTGCATAAAAACGCTTACCGTTTCGGTATAATTTTAAAAAACAGTGCGAAAGATCAGATATCTTATTGAGATCTGGGAAAAATGAAACAACAATTAAAACGCCTGAAACTGTTGCGATTGCTATGGATGAATGTATAGTGGAACATAAAGTTGAAAGCGAAGAAGAGGATCCCCATGAAGACATTTTTGAGGAATTTGATGTGGTGAACAAAGACAAGAAATTTAAGTGCAACCTATGTGGAAAAGCTTTCATGAAATCAGGCAACTTAAGTATACACATGAAAACACATACTGAAAATAATGAATGCTCTTATTGCAATAGTAAATTTGAAACGCACCAAGAACTACTCCAGCATAATAAAGTGAACCATAAATACTTTAATTGTACAGTCTGTGATAAAAGTTACTCTACTGGAAATGCCTTAAATGCACATATGAGAATGCATAAATCCCCAAATTCTTGTAAATCAGATGAAAATGCTGAATACATTTGTGTAGTTGGGGTAAATGAAGCGAAAGTGAAAACAGTGAAAAACGTTAAATTTGAAGGAGAAATAGAAATGTTAGAGAAAAATATTACTACAAACTGTAGTCAATGCGCCTTACCTTGTATAAACGAAGATGCTTTGCAGCTGCATGAAAAACTCATGACAAAAACCATGAGTGCGAAAAATGTCAATTAATTTTCACAGCTTATACCGAACTTGTTGAACATAATAGAACAACTCATAATATTTATAATTGCACTAAATGTGTAAAATCATTTCCAACTATATATGGATTGAGTGGGCATTCAAACACACATGTCATCGCTGAAGAAAACCCATGCATTATGTTCAAATGTACTATACCAACATGCAATAAGAAATACAGAACTGTGGAGTATTTAAAACAACACATATTGATGCACAATAATGAAAATAGGATATATCTGTGCAAAATTTGTGGAAAAACCTACAATTCCAGCAATTCATTCTATTATCATAAGAAAATACACGGGAATCAACGTCCATATGTTTGTAAATATTGTGGAAATGCGTATAAAATATATTCGCACTTAAAGACTCATTTATGGAGACATGGCAGTAATATGCCCCACCTCTGTAACAAATGTGGGAAAGGTTTCACTAGAAGCCAAGTATTACGGAAGCATTTAGAATCGAATTGTGGTTCTAAGAAAAGAAGGAAGCACATTTTAGAGGGATATTAGTAGCAAAACAGAAGAGGAGGATATGAACGAAAATGGTAATGAAAATTACGAAAATGTAACTGAAAGCTATGAAACGATGGATGAAAGTTATGAGGAAATAAATGAGGACGCAGGAGAATATGTAGAGATAAATGATGAGAAAAAGGAAATCATTTTATCTTGAGGGTTTATATTATAATTGTTGTTTATTTTCTCGTTAATAATTTATTAGTGGTAAAACAAGTTTTATAAGAAGGGTACAGTGTGTTATATAATTTTTTGTAAATAAATGTTTGTTAATCTGAGATTTTTCTTTCAAGAAACTGGGAAGGAGCAAAGCGACACCAAGGAACATGTAAGCAATAACGGACAACTAGTAAATTTTAATTGCGCGGAATCGCCACCTTTTTAGAGTTCTTTCTAGCCAATAGCCTTGTTTATATATCTTTATAGTTATTCAACCGCTTGGAAGTATGTGCCATTGGTTGTCTGATGGCGTTCTGCCTACATAAATTCCCATGTACGCCGCGCGCCATCTAAGAGACACCCAAAGGTATTTCATCACTTTTATAAAAGTTTTCACAAAATCACTAATAGGAATGGAAAGTCACTGATCTAATAAAATTCACTAGGTTTAACAAACACTGTCATGATACCAATCGATCTGTGGATCAAATGAAAACCCTCATTTGTTATTACAGATTTGAATTATACTTTCGTATTAATTATTTTTTTAGGCAAAACTGTCATAAAGTACGTTTTCTTGAGAACCAAAATATGCAATAAGTAAATGCAGGTTTCCATTTGAGATTTAGATGTTGAACCCAAGCCCGCCCACTAGCAATCGGGGGATAGAACAGGATTAGTATCATAGTATAAGTCTCTTCAAGGCGAACAATTTCAATTTCAAATATAAATATTTTTGTTGGGGTGCGCAGTTTTCGTGATATCATGTTATCTCAACTTAAAAAAGAAGGGTCTCATTAGAGGGTGGCTATCTTTTATCGAACGGACTTCACAATTTCCTCATATGTACCTAAGCATTAACTTGATTTTGGTGTAAAATTTCCAACAATATCCTAGCCGAAAACATTATATCCATACGTTTAAACGTATCAATACCTTGTGGTCTTTGGTGTGTTTACAAAGCTAATTAATTGGACCGATAATTATACATGGACAAATATAGAGTTACACTTCCTAACGTATTAGTACTCTACATTAACATACGCTTAATACAGCCGTATAACAGAAATGAAATAACTCCTAAAAATCGGCATATTCTTTTACTTCCAAAATCGGTAGTTTGGCAGCGCTACATTCAGATACCGCTTGTGCAGTACTTAAAATACAAATTTAGATTGAAGAAATACACAAGTATGTTCACGTCGCATGAACTAGAGTGTACTTGAGTTCAATCAGGTGCAGTTAAAACTAAAAAAAAAAAACTTTAGTGCAACAAGTTCAAATGAGCGACGTGAACACAAGATCCGAACATTTCCACACTCGACAAGTTGACATTTTTAATTCATCACCTTATAGAGAAAAGTAAAAAAAAAATGCGACGTTGTGTCGTATCGTTACTTTGTGATTCCAACTCAGAAGACGAGAATAATACAATAATAAATCCACCACTAACATCCTCAATAATTACGTTCTAATTCACAGCAAATGTTATTTTCAATGCAATTAACATTGCCAAATTCATCTCGCTGAATACGAGTTTGTTTCACTGTGATTTCCTTACTTTCTTGCATTTTTGAAAATTAATTTTACTCATTCGGTAACTTACATTTTTCTAGCCGTTGACAAATAATGAAATCAAAGGTTCAACTGCTTAAACTTTTCGCGCTCGCTTCGCAGGAAACGTTGAACTTTTTAGTGTTTACGTCGCAGGTTCCTGGTGGAATGTGCAGAACTATGGCACATTCCAACAGCGACGTAAACACAAAAATTCTTAAAGCGCGTAATAGTGCAAATAGTTCATGTGACGCGAACAAACTTAAACCAAATAATTATTGAGAAAAAGAATACTAGTGCTTTAAAATATTGTTTATTTTATTCATAAAATATACGATAAAAAGAATCAAACGAGCTATCCCGGTTTAATTACTCTCACTTTATTAATGTGCTGGGACTGTTTATGTCTACTAAAACTGCTTTTGCTCGAAAACCTATTTTTGCAAACATCGCACTGAAAAGGCTTTTCGCCTGTGTGGGACCTCATATGAATTTTTAGTTGACTGCTTGTACTAAAACAACCCTTGCATACCTGAAAAATAAAAAACCAATCATCGCTTTATATTATCATACTGCTGACCAAATACTTACATCGCAAATATATGGTTTAATACCTAAGTGTGCTCGAATATGTTTATTCAAGTTATTCGATCTATTAAAACCCTTACCACATTTTGAACAAGAATATAACTTTATACCAGTATGGACAGAACTGTGTATATCTAGATCCTTTCGAGTTGTAAATCGCTTTTCACAATTATTACACCTAAATGGTTTATCTGGCAAATGAGTGCGCATATGTACGTTGAGATGTCCAGTTGAAACAAAGCTAAAACCAAAAAAAATCAACAAACAATTTATATCAAAAATTTCAGGTTAGGTCATATATTTATTACCGGATGTAAAAAAAAAGCATGATGGAAATGTTTATGACAATACTTCTTAAGGCCGCTTTACAGTTCGCAATTTCTTTATTGCATACAATACAAATAGCGCATGCGCATTCAATGGATTTCGATCAACTGTGTGCAATTTTATTGGTATTGCACGGAATAGAACTTGTCCTAATATTTTATTGCGTGCAATCAAAAATTGCATGCAATGCAAATAGCGCATGCAATACACGGAATAGAGCATCCGCTATTTTTATTGCGCGCAATACAAAAAATTGCGAACTGTAAAGCGGCCTTTACGGCTTAATAAACTGAAAATACTTAAAATAATAAAGAAAAAACATTTGTTTATGTTCTCTTTGTATCAATAACCAACATGAAATAATGTTTTCTACATTTTTAAAGTATTGCAAGTCCGCTCAGGAGGTAAATTTACGTCGCGGTGACTGAAGAACTGGACTGTCATCGTCCATTACAGAGAATCCTCTGTAAAAGCGGTATAAAGACACTAATTCCTTATACTGGCGCACTGGTACATGTTAAAATTGACCGTATAAGAAGGTGTGTCCGTTAAGGACGGTTTCACTGTATATATTTACCATTTATCACATTTTGTGCACTGCATTGGTTTTTCATCAGCGTGCCAACGCTTGTGTATTAATCTCGTATAAGATGTACGGAAACGTTTACCACAAAGATCGCATTCATACGGCGCCTCTCCTGTATGTTTTCTTTCATGTGTTGTAAGATCAGAGCTAGATTTTAACCTCTGTCCTGAAGCAAGCAAAAATATATAAACCGTAAGATTAAATATATAATACAGATATAAGCATATAAGTAAAGCAGAATGCGCATTGAATCGACGCGGCTTAGTCGGCTCGGAAAAGAGCAATCAGCAGTTTTTGCTACACGTGAACCAAAATAGAACCGCACACAGGTTCGGAACGGATCTCATCGGAAAATGCCGAATCAGTGCGCAGCCCTTCATTTAACTTCACGTATAGCAAAAACTGCTTATTGCTCTTTTCCGAGTCGAACCAGCAGGAGCGCGTTTTGTTTAAGGCAAATAAAAATGCTGTGGGTGAAGATTCAAGAAGAAGATAGACGACTATCGGCTCATTCAGAAATCAAGCCTTGGACGGTGAGCGAGATCGATTACTAAACTTGGTTGTTCATTCCATGTTCGACTCGGATACTGTAGTACAGTATAGCTCCTTCCATAAAAAGATAACAATCCAAACTGTAACTTCATGTTTACTGCTAGCATTTTCAAACAGAAAAATGTATTCAGTCGGTTCAAGACGCAAACAATTTGCAGTAAAATTATGTCGGAACATGTGAGCTAATTCACATACATACCATATATGTATAAGCATACTTTTATTAAGATATCACGTATCAAAAATATTACCAGTTAAGGACAAATGTTGAAGGTGCTATGTAAAAATAATGTCTTGCATCACCCACTTTCTTCAATAGCTTTTACCGTCATTTAATATTATACTGAAAGTTGCAATGGTCAACTGTAGGATATTTTCGGTTCACTTTACCTGCGACTATTACTTTTTTTCTAAGAGTAATGAAGGAAATTTAGTTGAGATATATATAGCGTTTTGCACGATATTGAAACATCAGAACTGTATTATGAATACATTTAGTAATTATCTGTTCGCCAGAAGCACAGGATCGTAAAATGCATAAATATAAATAAACCAGGCATATTGTTTGTAGATATGCTTCAGATTGGGGAAAAACCATTGTTTAAAGTGTTATTTAATTTTAATGCATTCATAATTGGATGATGAATAATGATACAAGTTGCACTTAAAAATAAGGCTTGTTTACTTTAAATATTTCTTAAGTATATTACAATATGCAATATCTATAGAAACTTCGAAATAATCCGATTAAATATTTCCGTTTCTTATTGCAGTAGTTGGACTAATAACGTAATGCCGCAGATGTGTTGTGCCAAAATGGTGCCAAAGGATTATAGATAAAAAAGTTTGCAATTTACTTATTACTGACCGTACCTTCTATTAAGGCACTGAATTTTTAGATGTGTTTTGTTTTTATATTACCTTTGTATTATTTCTTATTGCGATTCGATAAATGTAATTTAATATTGATATTCAATTATATTTTTATGTTTACGTTACGTTTGTTTTATTTTGAAATAAAACTAATTCTTTTAGAATAAAGATTTTAGTTTTAAAAGAAAAAATACACAATAGTATTAAAAATTTATATGTACATATATTTCAATATACTGACAATAATATGCGTTTCAATAATTCTTACAAGTTTTTAAACACAAATAAGGACATATTAATCTACTGTCATGCAATAACGTATTAGCACGTGTAGCGTTGATAACCCGACCTTTTCGACAAAAAGGATTTATCAGGTAAAATGGCGTTATACGGCGCGGCGGGTAATAAAACTGAACTAAAAAGCAGTTTTTTAGTTCAGTTTAGTGCAGTTTGTGGTGAGGGGTTTAGGAGAAGTTTACAGTTTCACTAAATAGGTTTTATTGCTTTACGATTCATTACTTTATTTTTACATAGTACACACTTTCAGAGATCAATTTTATAAAGACACTATGTATCCTTTACATAACTTTCGTTTATTATTATTATTTTGCAATGTCATCAATAATCTTTTCTATTTGGATTACAGCTCCTACGCAGATTATTATTATAAATCAATCAACAATAGTCTTTTTTTTTTATTTTTTGAAAAACTAACAATAGGAAGCAGCCAAGTTACGAGATCATATTTTCATCGCGTTATGAAAATAGGAAATTCTCTATGCAAGAACTACAGAGATTCATGTCTCGGTATCTCTCGAAAATATTAGAAAATCTTAAATCAGTACAGCTGTCGGAATAATATCTGAAGCGGATAATGCTGGCTTAAACGCGTAGGCAGCAACCAAGTAAGCAGATCCAGCTCAAAGTAATATGACAAAGGTTTTAGCCTAATGTTTAGAAGTAAGGAAGGTTTTTAGTGGGTGTACTTCCACAATGACTATATCCTGCAAGTGAAAACTGCATTCTTCTCTCTGAGTACTACTAGAGAAATACGACTATAATTGCGCCTGTGATCGTCGAGTATCTCAATGCCTTACATGCGTTTGACTCTTACGGGTGCCGCGGGTTCAAATCTCGCTCTGGTCTTTTGTGATAACTGGATTTTTCTAAGATCATGATGATTAGAAAGACAATTTGGCTCAGCGGGGTGCCTGACAAGTATGTATATGCTCAGGCTTTATGTAGTTACTCTAAAAATATGTATGTATTATATTACCACACATGGAACATAAGTATGGTCGATCACCACTATGCCTTCTCATATGTATACTTAAACTTGCATGTGCAGTAAATTTCTTTGGACACTTGGGACATTGTAAAGGTTTCACACCAAAATGTATTCTCTGATGAATTTTCAAAGAACCTGCAGTAGCTAACCTTCAAAGAAAATATTTTTGTATGTATAATTAATTCATAAATATTGCAATTACCCTTTCCCACATATTGAACATAATATTGTTTCTTCAAGTACATTTCTTAGTATCTTCTAATGGGCTATCTGTTAAGATACTTCTACAATGAGTAACTTTATAGTTCTGAAATTCTAAAAACCATTTAATTCTAACAACCAGTAAGACGAAAATGAAGCTCTCTCACCTGCATTTATTGCAATCAATCTGGGCTCAAATCTGCTATCTTGCCATTCATTACTATTTGCATTTCCATTATCCTGTTTTTTACAACCTATTGCTTCAGCAATCCTCCTATCAGCTCGTATATTTTTGTGAAGATAGCTATCGACTTCTTTACATCGCTGTATAAAATTATAAAAATTTTCTAATAAACTCATACATAAACTACATAAATATATCGCATCTCTTTCTTTATCTGGTACCTTAAATTAGTTTAAGTAATCTTCAAAAGAAAAATGTATTTTTAATACCTTACAATGATGGATGTACAGTGAGTAAATTTTTGCACCTGTTCTTCACTGAGGTTTACATAATTTTTACATTTATTCAATCTAATAAAGCAAGCACGACAAGCGCTATAAATATCCATCTTAATTTATTACTTACAATTCCACAGAATACAAATTTCTATCATTTTCATTGAGATCCGTTCAGATCAATTTCGGTTTTCGGTATACGAATTATACGAAATAATACGTAAATTTGACACTTCAAATGTTGAAATGTTAAGTTTGTTCGTTGGTGTTACACCAATTAAACTGGTGCATATTTTATCTTTCTCAGGTGCATAAAGGATGGATCTTCTGTCCTGTTTTAATCACAAGTGCAAATAGAAAGTGCACACTGATGAACAAACCTGTTACGAATTTAAATTTTCTAGGTTATGTTTTTGTTGGTATGTCAGCAAGTGTTATGGGTGTCATGTAAAGGGATGTAAAGTGTATTTAAAGTGTTGAAAAAATGGGAGAACCAAGTTTAAGTTTATAGGCTCCCACGATTTTAATCCTGATAAATGTAAGTCAAACACCAACGTTCTTTAAAATATAATGTACCAAACATTCAACTTGTTTTAGATGTCCGAGAGTTATCTTTAAATTTTGTTGGAGGACTTGAACTGTCCCGTTTACGGAAGAAGGTACAAGCTCTCTCTGAAGAAACTAGTGGCAATTTGAAGAAAAATGTATATGAAAATTATATGCAGTTTATTGATACAGCCAAAGAAATATCACGTAAATTTATTAAAATATTTGTGTGTGAAGTTATTAGTTTGCTGGTTGTAGATCTGGAGAGTGAGATGTATCAGTTGAACCATTTATTAACAGAGCAGAGATCATTGTTGACCTCATTGTATAATACATCTATATTAGGCGATGATAGTCACCTTGTTGTGGAACCTGGTACAAATAAAGATGATACGGAAGAAAAAAAGGAAGAAATACGAAAACAAAAACTATTAGCTTTAAAAGATAAAATCAAAGGATGCTCAGTTAGTAGTTATACATTACATAATTTATTAATATATAAAACTTTAAATTCATTTATAGCATGTATTAGATGCACCTCATCGTAAGATATTATGTGAAAATTATTTAACAGAATTAGATTCTATAGAAAATGCGCCTATCCAAAGTGTTTATGGAGTTTTATTTTCAGATGGTATATTAATTGCTACATCTAATATTAATGAGTAAGTTTTTAAGACACTTACTATAGTTGCAATTATTTGACTTGATTTTAGTCGCGCCCTAACAAGCCTGAAATTCGAGATTTTTTATGATCTTGGTAGTGTGGCTGTTGTTAATATTAGGGATTTGGGAAATATAAAGCAGGCATTCAAACTTTTAGCTTTTCCACACTCACGCATTTTTCAATGCAAATCTAGCGCTGTGAAGGTATTATAGAGTACATCCCACTAAAGACTAGATCTTTGATTACAGCTCTATTCTGCATTTTATAGTTTACAAAGAAATGTTTTCTGTGTAGTTTTTATAGGATTTAATGTTGCATAAACAAAAAATTATGGACTATACAAAATGTCGTCAGAGTAGGTAAACATTTACCAAAACGCCTGGTATATTATATAATTTTTGATTTCTAGGTTTAAATTGATAAGAATCGTTTCCACAAAAACTATCTATAGTTTGTACGCCAAACAGACGGAGTCAAAAATGCGAATTAATTCTTCTTACTAAATAAGAACTATAAAATAATATGTTGATTGTATAATATTAAATTCTATAAAAGCTTTTATAGAAAACAGTTTTTTTCTCGAAATTAAGAAATTGAGCTACAATCAAAAATGCAATCTTGCTGCAACATGTGTACAGCATATAATAAAATCTAAATTAAATTACCATGTTATTGAAATTTTAGAAAGAGTGGTTGGAAAAATTAGATCTCGCGAAGAAGGAAAAGTTAACCCAGGAGCAAAATAAACCAGAAAAAGGAATTGTAGATAAATCTCCTTCACGCTCATCATCAATAGATGTACCATACATTAATCGTACGTATTTCTAAATACTACCGAGGTAGGTAATAACATCTTTAGTTGTACCAATCATGGTATTTAAGGCTAAAATCGGTAAACTCTTACTGATCGTCTTAGAAAACCGTTTAAACCAGTTAATGCGATGTGTGTGTATACTAACAAAATGCTATAGAAGTTATAAAGTACGCATTAAATGTTTAAAGTTTGTTTTACAATGTTAAAATATTGTATAATTTGATTATAATAGTTGTATGTTTGAGTACGACTCCACAGTGTGCAACAGAAACATTATAACATAAATAAAAACATTTGGTAATGGCACTACCAAAGTAAGCATCAGGTCAACATCCTTGCGTGCAACCGCTATTGTTTAATGTATTTTTTTTTTGCTGTGGTATTATGTTAGTTCGCAATAAACAATGTAATAAATTACTGCATGCTGAGCTGAACTGATTCAAAGCTTTGTAAAATTAGTATATTAAAATGGGGAGAGGGAAGAGAGTTGAGAGATTGATCCCGCCACTCAATATTATCACGAGCCGCCGCTGGGTAATGCTACACTAAATTATTATGTACTCTTACGTATATTTTGCTTTGTGACATCGGCAGAATCTCTAAAACTAAAGGAAATCTATTAGCGTGCATATCTTAAAGATTTCAGTAACTTATTTTAAATCAGAAACAAAATATTTTATTTATGTTCTATACACAGTTACTATTTACTTTAATTTTATAAATTAATTGATTTATTATTATTTATTGAGACTGAACAAAACAAACAGCGCCGAAAGCATACTCATCTTGTCTAAGTACAACTTGGAAAAGAAAGAAATTTAGTAATAATAATCTAGCGCAAACATTTGAGAAGTCAAAGGCACTTTAGCAGATTTTAAATACGTATTTGAAAATAAGCAAAAAAGAAATGTTCTATCACACAGTTCTAATATTGCAAGTTTAGTCCAACTTCAACGCCACAATATATTAAATACACCATCAGTCAAATGTATGACAAATCTGGGGAACTACTAGGTATATCTTTTACTTTTTTTTAATTTTGTATTACTGAGTTTAATTACTTTCATTAGATCTCCTAAAAACAAACACCCTGTGGTCAAATGTCTATTAGAAAAAATATTAATTATACAAATTACCTATAAATTTCCTCTCAATTATTGTAAACTTTCCAAAACTTAATTAGTTTATAATCCTTTATTATCATCCGTTAACAAAAATAAAATCATAGTTAACCCTCCGTAGACACAGTACAATTTGCGCACCTACCTAGGCACACATGTGTCTGAAAAAATTCAGGGGAGTAGTTTCAGATCTATAGAAAGATATATAATATAATATTTTTTTTTTATTGTTATCTCAATGGAAAGTGATGCAAAACACGATAAATGCACGAATATGGGCGAATAGGCGAATATGTTTGCACTGTGGATGTATGGATTCTTTATCGTTTCAAATTGAGAGCCGTGAGGAATGAGGGTGGTTTCTTTTAAATGATTATATATTAATAAATATCATCTAATTTTTTAATTTGTTTGCCAATTTATAGACAAAAAATCATATACGCATTTAAACCAGATCGTCACATAACAATATTCTTTTCGACCCTCTTTAATAAAATTCAAGAAATTTGATGAATTATGAAAAGAGTGGTAAGCTTTTTAATATTTAGGCTAACATTGCAATTATTTAATTACTTTATCTACACATTAGTTTTAAAGATTAATTTTTATAAAATTTAAGATCTTTAATTTACTTAAAATGCATCAATTTAATGTAATAATGAATACTAAAATTGCACTCCTATCAATGTCAAAAAAAAAACACTTTGAATTGTTTATCTTTGGCAAATCTGTCATTTTCATCATACGACATAGTAGTTTCAGTAAATAAATTTGTATCTGTTACCCGCTGCCATATGTAACAGTTATAAAAAACTGTAGGTATAATAGTATGACTAGTAAGAGACGAGCTCACTAGACAGCTGTCAACAGCTTTCCCTCTCACTCTAAATACCTTCCCGAATGTGTGGACGGGTGCACGAACTCCGTCTAGCCGAACATTCGTGCGCCATTTTCCAATGCAGATCGGGAATAGGCAAACAGTTTGCCGACTAGTTCGCCGAACCCCCGAACTGCCCGTCCACACGACTAGGAGATCGCCAAACTAGTGCTCGGAGTTCGGCGAACTCCGAGCGTGTGGATGCACCTTAATGCTACACTAAATTATTAATTATGTATGTCATGTGTGCATCATCAGCACACATGACATACATAAGCGACATCATCAGCAGAATCTCTAAAACTAAAATAAATCTATTGGCGTGCATATCTTAGAAATTTCAATAACATCTTTTAAATTAGAAACAAAATATGTTATTTATGCACTATATAAGGTTACTATTTACTTTAATTTTATAAATAATAAATTTATTATTATTTAATGAAATTGGAAAAAATTTTGAATGGACGATTTATGTTATTCACAATAATCTTAACAAGATCTCAATTATCACAAAAGTTGTTTGTCTTTTTAGAATAATTATTTCTGAAATAGTGCCTGGAGTAAGCTTTTTCCGCCCGTACGCAATGTTTAGATCGCGAGCGATACCAATGCTCTAATTAGCGTAATAGAAAAGGTCCTTCTTCCTCAATAAAAAAAAACTTTTGTATTAAAAAAACTTTATCCGTCCTCTTCCACATGCCTGTTTAGATTAGTGCTGTTATCCGGATCCGGATAATTTACTATCCGGATCTCAATATTATCCGAAACCTCGGATCCGGATCTGCTATCCGAAAACTATTTGGTACTTGGTGCAATAATCACTAAGGTTTATTGAACACCTATGTAATGCAAGGTGAATGTGTACATATGTAGTGCATACACAAATGTTGAGTTGGTCGATAACTTATATCTTTTTCAGCTCCGGATCCGAGAACCGGATAGTGGATCCGGATCTGAAAACCAGATAGTGGATCCGAATGCGAGAACCGGATAGTAGATTGTGAGAGTGGATTTTATTTTTATTGGATATCAACACAGCACTAATTTAGATAAAGAAAAGTAAGAATTAAATAATAATATAGAGATAAAAAACCTTATGTTACAAATGCTTTTGAAGAAAAAGAACGATTTTGTAATCAAGCACATTACAATGTCTTTAAAGCTACATTTAACTTCCAAAACATTGAATCAGCACAGTACAGAAGCTATATGCTAACTGACAAATATTATAGTCAATAGTTTTTTAAACTGACCATACATGCAAGAAGTATAATTATCTCTCTCATTTGAAATCCAGTTCTTTTCTATATTCAAAAAATGTTTCTGCATAGGTACCATCTGAGAGCGATTTTATTCTAATAGTCCACTACCAATAGCTATTAATACTGAACCAGCCCAATTGTAAACTGTTCTCTAAAAGAATACTATTTTACAATTCCTTTACACCAATCATGATTGTCGATAGTTATTGATAGTCACAGCTGTCAATACTTATCGAAGCTATCAATAATGTTGAATAGTCATTATTGACAGTAGTTACCACTAATTTTAAGCCATAATCCACAGCATTTGAAGAAAATGATGAGGAAGTATCCATACATCCAGAGTGGTTTCTAGAAATACCTGATGAATTAGATGTTTGTGTTGCACAAAGGCATTTTGAAGAAGCTTTAACACTATTAGAGAAGGCCAGAGATTTCAGTATAACGTATACGGCACCACAAAACCAAGAAGATCTCATATTCACTGATATTATGAGAAAGGTAATCTTTTAAATCCTATTTAACGAGCTGTCAGCAATATTATTTGTAGGTGGAACAGAGAAAATCTGCTTTGATTGATGTATTAATGAAGGAGTTAGAGGTAAATCATGATAAATCTCTTCAAGGTGGTCTGCGCGCTGCTAGGAGAGCTGTCAGACTATTGAATCAACTGGGTCGATCAATGCAGGTGCAGCATATTCTATGGTTCTTGAAGTGCACCAGTTCATAAAAATGCTTGTTTCAGTCATGTGAATTGTTTTTAAAATTATGCAGCAGTATGCTGAAGATACAATACAAAAGGGTCAAAAGGGAAGGATCAACAAGCACTTATGTACGCCACTTAGCTAGTGTAGTATTCACAAATATGTGTCATATGACAGAAGAATTTCTTAGAGCTTTTCCTGATTCACCAAGGTGCGCGTCAGGTACAAATAACATCAAAAAATATACTTAATGATTACATCATTAAATAAGATCATTTCTTTTAGCATATGTTGTTTGGGCTAGCCATGAACTTACACTTTTTACAAGCCACTTTATTAAACAAGCCTTTGTTCCCCAGACTTCTTTATCAACTTTAACGGAATGCGTTGTGTTGGTCAGATCGCAATGTAATAGAGTAAGTTTAGATAGTAGATGTAGTTCATGTTAAATTTATTATGTGTTATTTTGTCATAAGTTGTGTAAGTACGGCATAGATTTATGTTATCAACTTGATGGATCCCTACGCTCACCTTTAACTAAAGCTCTAAGAGACTCGAGGGATAAAAACATTGATGCGATAAAACTAAGGTCACAAGAAGACAAGTGGATACCAATGAATTTAAAATCAAAAGCTGCGTTGGGTCGATTTTTACAAGAATATTCTGATATGGGGCTCCTATTAAATGATTATGTGACAGGTATTTTTCTGTATTTTCTTTTTTCAAGGATATTAAACAAGTAATTGTAGGAGATTATTGGTTGCAGTTAACTGCAAGCACCATGTCATTTGCTAAGCTGTTTCTGAAGTTGCTTGACGATTGCTTAAAACTGCAGACTGCTGATTTATTGCATACTATCGACGATACTATGTACGCTGTTTATGAAGCTGAGATCAAGTATGTGGAACATTCGTTAAAAATTGAAAAACACCTGGAGGTAACTTCTTTTAATGTTTTCAAGCACCGATAAAAAATATTATTATTTTAGCAACGGCAATTTATCATGAAGAATGCAGACTTCTTACTAACTCATTTATTGAGTTTGGTGCAAAAGAAATATAAAGATGTGATTAACTTTGAATCTGCAAGTTTAACGAAATTAAAAACGGAAAACACGGCTATTCTAAAAGGCATCACTGCTAGTGCTAGAAACATAACTAAGTATTCTTCGACAGAATATTTGTAGTAATATAATTTCTATTTTGTATATTTTATTTTTGATGTATAGTGCTATATTCTAATATAATATTTAATACAAAACTAGTTTCTGTGTGTTACTTTTAAACCAAAAGTACATCTTGTGTTTAGTCACCTTATGTCTAATTTTTCTATTATTACTTAAATAATAACTTTCCTTGGCATAAAATCAACATTTGCAATCAATCCTGGTATGATTCTCTAGAGACTAGAGATGTAGCGTCCCAAGCATATATACTATCATCATGTCCAGGTACAACATGGAAAGAAGAATTTAATAATAATAAATATAATATATAATAAATAAAATAAGCTAGCGCAGACAATTGAGAAGTCCAAGGTAATTCAGCAGATTATAAATACGTGTTTTAAACCACAAAAAAAAAGAAATGTTGTACCACAGAGTGCTAAGTATTACAAGCTTAGTCAACAATTTCAACCAACACTTTGTCAATAATAATACAAGCCTCAGTAGTCAAACGAATGATAAATCTAGAGAACTACTAGGTTCTTTTGCTTTTTTTTTAAATTTTGTGTTACTGAATCTGATTACTTCCATTAGATCTCTTAAAAACAAACACTCAGTACTGGAACATTGTAAATTAGCTTGGATAACTTTTTTTTATTTTGATTCTTTGTCACTGTAGACTGTACCCTTTTGCCAGTGAAATTGGGGTCGCATGGAATTCGTGGTGTCTCTAATTCGCACTAATAGCGATGGGGAAGGTGAATCTCGTTGACACAACGATTAGACATTCTCGTGTTTTGTCCGCTCTTGTAATTGTAGTAGCACTAATAAGGCGAATATGTACGAGTGTGTCTAATAGTTGTAAAATTGAATTAACTTCCTCCATCTTCCCTATCGCTAATTCGTGTTTAAGCAAACAAATACATAAAATATCAAAAATGCGCCAAAATCATAGAAAATTAAACAGAGTGTCCTGAAGGAAACATTCAACGTATTTATCACTATGTTGGCGGTTTTAAGATTTTAATTCAAAGCAATGATACTATATTGATTTAAAAAGGATTGATGTAAGGCTAACAAATTAATTATGTTTTTAAAACATATTTGATATTTTGCACTATCGATAGCAATTCCTATCTTAATGACTCCTGCTAATCTAATCTGATATATCCCTCGCAAAGCACATCATAGCTCTCTAAAATATATTTGGATATCCACAACTAAATTTCATGTTAAATCAAATATATTTTTCAGCCATCTCAATTGATTTTCTTCGTTGGTTCAAACAAATATAAATATCAATACATAACTACAGAAAAATGTTTGATATTTTGCAATTAATTTATTATTTACTTACTATTAATTACTTCTTAAATAGCTTATACCGTAGTCAACAAATTTTAATTTTAGTATAAGAATCTTACACTATGCATAAAATGACCTTGTAATATGCGCTAATACCAATATTGAAACGATATTGGGCGTTAGGCATGTGGTGGGACACAGGGATGTTTCTATTTTAAAGCGGCGAACTCTTTCCTACTTTCTGCTTCCCTATACTATAATTAAATTTTGACGATTACAGTATACGTGCGATCATATTTACAAAATCATACATAAACACCTTGTAAATTTCGATGAAAGCTAAACAAGGAGCTATAAAGCATCCAGAGGATGCCAAATTGATGTTAGAAATTTTAGAATGAAATGTTTTTTATTGCATTTTGGCAAACAGAAAGCACCAAAGGTTCAGATGTCCCCGTGTATTGAACACTTTAACTGGGCTACTGCAAATCAACGTAAATATGCATAACAATGTTTTTTCTTTTTTAGCAATTATATGCTGTTTTAAATATTTGAATTACGAAAAGCAAAAAGTTTCTTTATGAATCGCTTAAGCCTTTGTTTAGACAAAGTTAATGAAAAACACTGAAAATTCAATATTATACACCTTATTCTCTATTCTTTTCAACGTTTACTTTGTTAATATATGCATTATGAACAAATATACTTTGATGTAGATACTTAGCGTACTTGATAATGAAAATTAATTGCTGCATTATTTATTTTTTATTTTATTATTTTCTTAGTGAGGTAGGGCTTTATATTTTCTTCGTTTTGATTATTTATATTAAATAGTTAATGTTTTAACAATATCAATATATGTTTTTCTTACTCTCCTTTTATCACTTATTAAACAGAGTTATTAATAGAAATTCCTTGAAAGTTATAACAGACTAAAAATAAGTACAATGCAAAACTGACAAAATTTCGCAATAAATAATTCAAAATTAATAAAACTATTTAATAACTAATAAAAGTGTTTCAATAACAAAGATGTATTTTATAATTGTTAGGTAAAAATAGCTATTGTACATCGATTATGTTTTGTTCTCTAATCATATGTTTTAAAACGAATTCGTGATATTATTTATTAGTTTGTGAGGAACTACTTAATTACAGAATTATGCTAAGGTATGACAACTTCCCGTTACATGAATACGTTATACTCTTACTACATTTTACAAATTAATCTGTTATTAAAGAGTAGATGATTATTGATTATGCACAAAATTGTGAGTGCGCCAAGGCAAAGGGTTCTTAAAAAATATTGAAAACAATATTCATTAATACACCTATATATATATACACCTACAACCGATATAAAAAACTGAATTGAATATATAAAGTAGTTTTAGGGAAAAAAATCTTCGAAGAATTAAATTATTTTTCTTTTGTTTCTAAAATTATGACTTTTATTAGGGTTGATATTTTGCAGAAATATAATAGCCCTCCAATGTAACTTATCGGGCAAACAATAGAGAAATTATGCTCAAGGGCATTTCTCACAACCGGTAACGGCGTTTCTTTAGTTTTGTTTAGGACATGCTTGAACATGTTCTTTGTACACATGGAAGTAAATACAGTAATGAATGTTCCAACCCGTAAATAGAAGTGTAATATGAATTATTTATTATTATTAACACTAGCCACACCCATTAATAAAACATTTATTTAAAATATAATTGCTACACTACTTAAATATACACAATTTGTAAAAAAAATAGTTATACTATATGTGTACGCCTAAGTATGTATAAGCTTATCCAAATATTCGGACATTAAAGGGTACACTGGATCATAATTTGTGGAATTCTTTTGCGTGATAAATTTCACATAACGTTGTAACGCCCCGGTAATTATATTTAACCTGCAATTTTAAAACGATGCTGAATTACATAAAATAAAAAATACTCGTACTCAAACCTATCAGATTCTGATGGATGCTCGTCTAACCAATCGGAAAATCTCTGTATCGACCAATCAGCCGTCTGATGCGGACTCATTAGTTCTGCACCGGCATGAGAGAATAATAAAAGGAATGCTGTGCTATGGGGAACCGTACTTCCTGATATTTGAGATGAAACTATATCAGCAGGTGATACAGTTATTAAGTATGACATTGATTTTAATAAACGATAAGAATTCGCTAAGTCTGCCAAGTTTGGACAAATAACTTTTAATGCCTGCTCCAAATAATTGTAATCTGATTGCAACCTTAATCTACCTCCTGTTGAAATAGGTCGGAGAATTGAAGAATGTCTCACTAATAATTCAATAGTTCGGATAACAATATTATTGCACCTGAAAGTAAGATAAAATTTATTCCTCAAAATACTAGTCTAACATAACTTACTTGATATTAAGAACTTCTTTATTATCAAATGACGCTAAATAAATATTGTAGGTTCGGGTAATGAATTCAACAAGTTCCCTCATGTAAAAGCTGCATGGGATAGTTGGTCTGTTACCAGATACTTGATATGTAGCCCAATCGGATTCAGCATGGATTGTTATTAGTATCGTCTCAATAGCAGATTTAATGGAATCTATAAAACTCAGTATCATAAAAAAATTATACGCGTTTCAGAATTCGAACTAACCAACCTGTTAAAGGTTCAATAATAGCTGATGTTAAATTATCAAAAGCACCCAAGCTATCAGTGATCAACGATACTACACTGCAAGGCAACATATCCTTCATATTTGAAACAATTCTTTGTATTTGTGTATGCAAGTAATACATTGCATTTGCTAGCTGAATATTGAACTGTTGTCCAGCATTTGGAACACCAGCTACAAATATTGTTAATTATTCAAAAGTAAATGACAAATTTCTTTCAATACTACCTATTACTTGCGCAGCATCTGGCCCAGAAGCTAGTTGCTGTTCCGTTTTTGCCGCATACATTTTTATACATTTCGTGACGTTTTTTGCGACCTTTTCATTCAAATGATCTTCAACAAGGGTAACACTTAATTCGCTAAAATTGGGAAAACAAAAATCATACTAATAAAATATGTAAAGCAATCACTTTTTTTACTTTGTAATTATTCTAATTAAGGAATCTATTTCATCGTGACTTGGGGCACTATTTTCTTTGGTGAACATACTCTGTGTGGGTTCCAAAATACGATTTAGTGAGTTTGATAAGTAAGCGTTTTCGCAATTTTCAAATATTTGGTGCCTAAAAGAGAACTGTCTAAGCTTTTATACATTGTCATCATGAAGAATTTGATACTTACTTTAAAGAATATGTACTGAAGTTTAGTTTCTTAGTCATTTCACAATATGATTTAAGCAGTTGTGGGTATTCTTCTTCGAGCATTTGTTGAATTGCTGGTGAAGAGTTTTTTATCTCCTCTTCAATGCATTTGGCAAGGTCAGTCCAGAATTTTTGAGCCGTTGAATGATTAAGCATCATTATACTTATGTTGTCTAGTGTACAATCCAAAAATTTAACCTAAAGGTTAAAGAAATTTATATAAATATTGCTCTTGGGCAATGTATATACATTACAAGGCAAGATACAGTACAGTATGGCAGAGGACATAAACAAATATTCTAGATCAAAATTGTACAGAATTATTTGACTAAAAGGAATGGATAAATAACTCAATTTTAGTGTTGTTAAATTCCAGAAGCTGAATTAATATTTTTGTAAATAGCAATATTTTGAATATAATTTGCGAGATCACATTTCTCAATAAAAAGTTATCCGATATTTTTTTTGCTAAAGCAGTGTTTTACAGCAACTGGTAAAAAAAGATAAAATATTCAGCACTGTTAATTGGCTGATGTAGCAGTAATATGCCTTGAAAAATTAACAAACACTTTATACATGAAAGGAGACTGCATCATGTTATGTGTATAAAAGATTGCACTCTATGATTATGCTGTTTGACAGAAGCCTTTGTGTTTGTTATTTTTCTAAAAACTACATTTTTATTCATTAGCTAAGGTCATTTAGATTACCCTCACAAAAGAGTTGAATGAATTTCTCTTCATTTTGGTGGCTTCAGGCATCCAGATAAGAGTTTTTCAAATTCGCAATCTTTAATAGCACATTAAACGGCTAGTTTCATAAAGGCAGTTTTATCAAACGAGTGTTCAAGTTTGGAAAACGAGATGCCATATGATACAAATTCTGTGCATTAATTGCCCTTTTTTAAGTTACTTTAGTGCGTTTAGCACGTACAAAATGGCATAGTTTGCCACTTCAGAGAATATGTTTTATAGTCACGACGAACGTTTTTATTTAAACAGTATTGTAAGAAAGGGAAACACAAAATAATACTAGAGTTAAGAGTTAACGATTGGGTCCAGCCTTACAGAAGTACGAATATGTTTGCTACTTTTACGTTTACAGAGTTTGCATGAAAAAATACCTTTAAATTGTTTTCTTTTTAATGAAGCAACCTGTATAATTATACATTTATTATACTGGGTGCTAAAGTCTACTTTAAACACTTTATGATACTACTAGTGGTGACATTTTATGTGAGGTTGGTAGTACAACTCGTGGTTCGACATTTCACATTTGACGTTGTTATATAGGTTTTGCATAGAATCGCGCATGACACAAGAATTGTGTCACAAACAAGGAAACATTGAAATTCCCTGTATGGATAAACTAGTGTCTTTTTTTTAACATTTTTTTCAGGATTTTGAGATCTCTCAAATTATGTTGAGAAAAGAATATAGTGTTATCGTTTGAAAAAAAAAATTAAAAAAACAGTAGCGTAGGAGGGTATCTGACCATGCTGCAACGAAATAGATGAATACAATTAGGCAAGCCTAAAAACAACTTTTCCGTCGGAAGAAACCATTCCAAATTTTACATCTAAGTAACACTAATATTTCCAATATGCCTATGTAATATTGAATTACTTTATATTTTCGATGGAAAACCTTAATGAGCGATAGAATGCTAAAGTAATGAACATTTTGGTATTTTTGTATTTGATAACGCTCCAGCAATGTAAATCTGTAATGTCGATTTATGCGGGTACATGTATATACACCAACACAGGTATCAGAATTTCTGTAGTAGTGTAACTACAAATACATATTATTATTACTTTATGACACAATGTAAGCATATCTCGCTTTCGCCGGCTGATGATAGGATTGCTATCTAGTTCGTCTATGCGCGGCGAGTACTCTAGAAACAAAATGCTAGCAGTCCGTCGCACGTTCAAACTTAAACCTGTGTCCATTACATTCGCCTTATATTGTACGTTACATTCGTGCTCGTTCTTTAGTGTAGACAAACCTTAATAATTGGTGCTTACCTGTTTACATTGCGAATAAATTTCTTCCGAAAATGCTTTTTCTAAATCTGTCCAGACCCTTTGCCGAAAACCTTGTGAAGTTGTGAGTGCTGCTTTGCCAGGACCAACTTTATTCGGATTAACATTCATATTTAAATTTCCTGTTAAATCAAATGAAGTCTTCAAACTTTCACGACATTCACTCAAAGCAATATTAATAAAATTATCCAATGATGTATTTAACATTCCCAAATTATGGAATATCTGTAAGTCCACATTGATTATAAAACAAAAAATAGGAACGTAAATTTCACTTACTTGTAATGCATTTGTTGTTTGTACGATATTCTCACTTATTGTGCCTTTATTCAATGCGTTAGAAGCTACTTTGTAAACTTGCTGGCGCTGTTCTCTAATATTCCTCAATTCCATTGCAATCGCATCTATATCCGCTAACTCTCTGTCAGCAGCAAGTTGTTCTAAATTTACAAGAAAGAACACATTTATGCTTTTATGTAGATATAATATGTTCATAAAGCACAGCTCCTCCCACAAAAAGGTTAACAATCTGAATCGCGATTTGGGTTATATATATATACTGCTGTGTTTCATAAGAGGAAAGCTACCAACCATATTGAAATGCAATTACTATTTTATGTACGCACCCGTTTGTAAGTCCAGTATAATTGGATTAATTCACACTAGTTGTCATGGAAGTTGAATATAATTTATCGTCTGACAACTACGATAGCTTGGTAACCTAGGTGTCTATTTTAATTGAATGGGGTAGTGACTCAGTGTGATTCGTATAGAGAAAATGTATGAAAATCCTTGGTTACGTGTTGATAGTTGATGAAAAGTCTTAGAAAAAGCTGTGTCATGTCTCATCAAATATAAATGAATTAAACCATATTGCGGGGGTATATCTGGTATCGTAGGGGATAAATTCACGAATTTGGTGTTTACTATATCTGGGTACATGTTTTACATGGGGTTTTACATGTGTTTGCTGTCCAGAGTTTAATCAAACATCCTGACTGTAACGAAGGAGATGAATATACGAGCGAATCTGGATTGTCACTACAAGGAAATCACATTCAGAGGTACTCTGGCATTTGTATAAACCGGAAAACGAGGTATCTGGTCAAAACATTGTTTAAATTATTATTGTTTCGTATGAGATTTAAATTCTGAGCTTTTGTAAATTGGCAAACGTGGTTGGTGATTTTCTATTCCCTTATGATAGCCCGGGAGATTTTAAAAGTTCATATTTGAATAAAAGTATCTAAGTTATACTGGATAATTGATAATACTTGTTTGAATATTCCAAATAGCTATACTCACCCTGAGTAAGAGTTCTCATATTTTTTTATATATTTCCTGTATAGACTTGTTCATGAATTATACATGTTATTAATGATTGCACTGTTTTATTAAAGAAAGTTATTTATTTATCTTCCCTTTTGCTTGTTAAAGCATATACCTGGGGAAATCACAATATAACTATTTGGCGCACCGAACGTGAGGTGAATTTATTTGGGAATTTAATTCAGTATCTTACTATTGCTTATAAGTAAACGAGTTTAAATAAAGCATGGATATCAGAAGGTGGGGCAAATGTAAGTCAGCATTGAGGGTATCAGCAATTAGGAAGGGTGACGCAGAAGAAATACCAGAGAGAGAGCGAATTGATGGGGACATAACGTTTAAAGATTTTGTTAAGATGTATATGCAAGATAGGATTGAGGAGCGACAGCAAATAGATGAGTTAAGAGAAGAGGTAAGGAATATATGGGGAGGAACACAAGGATTGATTAGAAGGGAAACAGAAGGACAAATGGGGGACACTGAAGAAGGAGCAGATCAATTAGATGAGCAAATTTGGGGCTCAGACGAAGAAGAAGAAAATGAGGCTGATGAAAACGAAGATGGAACAAATGAAGAAAAAGAATATAGCGGTAAACAAGACGGTAATAAAGAATTGATGACAAAAGAAAGCGCACCTACGTACAAAGACGAGTCCTCAGATCCCAATGGTGAGTTTAAGAATGATAAAAACCAAATAAATGAAGAGGATCCCGAATATGATGACGATCAAATTGATCCTTACCACAGCAATCAATCGGAATTGCTGGAACCAGAACCTATGGACTTACCAGATGATTTACAACTACACGACAATGAAAAAGGAAATGAAGAAGATCAAGATGAAAATCCTTCCGACATAGACGTTATGAAAGAACAAATGCCTCCGGAAAATGAAAATGAAAATCAAGAACAAGAAAACGATGATCCAGATGTTGAAAAAGGAGATGCAACTGAAGAAGATGATAGTAATAATTCCGAAAATTCCAACAAACCAGATGCCCTTGAAACCGAAAAAGATGATACTGACAATCAAAAGGAAACTGCACAATTTGATGATGCGATGGATTCTGAGGCGAAAGAAGATGTGGAGAAAAACGAACAGTCTACGTTAGATAAAACAAGCGCTCAGGATGCTCAAGCACAGTCAATGGATGTTGATAATAACACGAATGAATCTGCTGACAAGGTTCATGCAAATCAAGCGAAAAAGCGAATTTCTTGTAAGGATGAATCGGTGATGCAACAGGAAGAAGATAAGGATTGCAAAGAGGAGGATAAGGCTTTTGAAATGAGCGAAGATTTTGACAGTAAAATACATGGTGCGCATAGAAACCAGGATGAGGATAGTCAAGATGAATATCATTCCGATGCAGAAAGTGATTACAGAATTACTAAAGGTTATGACGATAGAATGAAAGGGATCACATAAATTTGATATATCCTTATTGTAAATAATGTTTTAATTATTTGCATACCTTAATCGTTATTGTGTTCAGTTTTGTTAAATGATAAATGCAATTTTAGTGGGGTGTGTTTGGTGATTGGATTAGACCAGCCCTGAAACGTTTCCAATACAAAAGGACGTTGTGTTGGAACAAGATAGCGTCTCAGGGACGTTTATTCCTTTTGCTGTAACAGACCTCGTTTCTTTGTTAATTTAAAAAGAGAAATCAATATTTAAAAATTTTCATACAAGATAAAAATTTATTCAATATTTATTTGGGGAAATGCTGTGTTTCATAAGAGGAAAGCTACCAACCATATTGAAATGCAATTACTATTTTATGTACGCACCTGTTTGTAAGTCCAGTATAATTTGGATTAATTCACACTAGTTGTCATGGAAGTTGAATATAATTTATCGTCTGACAACTACGATAGCTTGGTAACCTAGGTGTCTATTTTAATTGAATGGGGTAGTGACTCAGTGTGATTCGTATAGAGAAAATGTATGAAAATCCTTGGTTACGTGTTGATAGTTGATGAAAAGTCTTAGAAAAAGCTGTGTCATGTCTCATCAAATATAAATGAATTAAACCATATTGCGGGGGTATATCTGGTATCGTAGGGGATAAATTCACGAATTTGGTGTTTACTATATCTGGGTACATGTTTTACATGGGATTTTACATGTGTTTGCTGTCCAGAGTTTAATCAAACATCCTGACTGTAACGAAGGAGATGAATATACGAGCGAATCTGGATTGTCACTACAAGGAAATCACATTCAGAGGTACTCTGGCATTTGTATAAACCGGAAAACGAGGTATCTGGTCAAAACATTGTTTAAATTATTATTGTTTCGTATGAGATTTAAATTCTGAGCTTTTGTAAATTGGCAAACGTGGTTGGTGATTTTCTATTCCCTTATGATAGCCCGGGAGATTTTAAAAGTTCATATTTGAATAAAAGTATCTAAGTTATACTGGATAATTGATAATACTTGTTTGAATATTCCAAATAGCTATACTCACCCTGAGTAAGAGTTCTCATATTTTTTTATATATTTCCTGTATAGACTTGTTCATGAATTATACATGTTATTAATGATTGCACTGTTTTATTAAAGAAAGTTATTTATTTATTTTCTTTTGCTTGTTAAAGCATATACCCGGGGAAAAACACAGTTTAATACATATTCTTATGTTGAACTATACACGCAACTGTGTTTACTGTAGGTAGTTTTATTCATGCCAGCCGAAGAGTAGTCCACACACGTAATGTTCAATCGTGTTTTGGTGAATTTGTATTTTATATCCACTATTTATTTGGCAAATTGTCTATTAAAGTTCTTTTGGCGACCTTGGTTTATTTTTATTAGTTTTCAAATAAGGGTATTCATTCAGTTTAAGACGCAAAAAGTTTGCCGCAAAAACCACAAAGAGAACCATTTGCGCTTATTTTGATATTCGCCTCCTATAACATACGCATATTCTTTGATAATAAAATTAATAAAACATCTCAATTAAGATTTTGGATAAGTTTAATTTATTTTTTTATTGTTTTTTAATAGTTTCTAAATAGGTAGGTTTTACAACATAATACTGAAAAATAAATTGCAAATAACTCTTGTTTGCGATTGTATATTTCAACACTAAAATTGGGACTTTGAAAATTTGAAATT
The DNA here is from genome assembly GCA_004143645.1 of Protaetia brevitarsis. Lineage (NCBI taxonomy): Eukaryota > Metazoa > Arthropoda > Insecta > Coleoptera > Scarabaeidae > Protaetia > Protaetia brevitarsis. The sequence continues at coordinate 22,796 of RXPK01000286.1, read as the reverse complement.
TTACGTGTGTAACACGTATTTAATCCGTATTATACACGTAAAATTTTAAACTGGCCAATAAATTGCACAATAAATAGCTAGGTGAAAAACGGCCCTTATATTTTTAATACAAAAAAAAATTAAAACGCTAAATACTTGGAATGAAAGCAGTAAGTGTTCGACTTGCAGAAATTTGCAGGTGTTAGTATTGCATATCCAACTTTTAGGCAGCGAATTTTTGTTAGTTTCAGAAGTTTCAGGTATTCTAACAAACCAATAACATTCAGAAACAGAAAATCTATTTTACCAAGGAATACATCAAAATATAAATTTTAACGTGTGCATGTTGGTGTCTGGATAAAAAATAAATTATAAGAACGGAAAATCCTCTGTCGGATAAATACACAATAAATCTACTAACATCTATTTACCACGATAAGTCGCAGCTGTAATAAAAGCTATAGTCCGTCCTAAATGCGCTCGCTGCATAGTGCATACATTCTCGCCTAGATCGTTAACTTCTTTTTTGGTAGGAACTGTTCATGGTAATGGGACAAATAAAGAGAAGGTGTATACATTTGAAAAGGTTAAAGAATTCAAGGAGAAACAAGAAATCTAGGCTACACTAGGCAAAGGGTAATAGACAATATGAAATGCTGAGGAGCCTAATAAGACTAAAATACCAAGGAAAACAAAAACTAGGATATGTAGTGATAATAAAAAAAAATTAATATATGCCTGTGAAACATGGCCAGTAAAAACGAATGGAGGCAGAATTAAAAGAGAATTTCAGGAATTATACAAAGAATCAGGTGCAGGTATAACAAGTATGAGACTTCAAGGAGTAGATAGCTACGGCATGTGGCATTGTGTGTCACACAATAAGGAAACATTGGATAGAGGTGGGTGGAGGAAAATGGTGAAGAAAATATTGCAAGCATACTAATATACAGCCATACATCTACAAAGCCTGCTTAGCTACATATGTTCAAATATATTAAACCACCTCCACCACCACTCACCAAGTTCTTGAAGAATAGACGCTTTCTGTATATAATCATTAGTATTTGATAATCTGCGATTTAACTGTTGAATCCTATTAACCTGCCTTAATATGTGGCTAGCTAAATGCAACCTGGCCAACATTTTAGTATGTTGTTCCAAAATATGATATGGTCTATGTATCTAGAATATAACTATTTTCAGCAACTTGCCTTTACTTTTGCCCATGACAATTTACAAAAAAGATATATTAACCTGTGTTTTCAACCTTTCTGCATTAGCAAAAAGATTTTGAACATGCATATTCATTGTATTAAGCACTTCTTGTAATCTGGTGGCATGGTTCGCCTGTCTCAATAAATCTCCATGCTTAAGCAGAATGTGTTTATTCAATTCCTTATTTAATCGGTCAATGCCTTCACCAAGTTTGCTTACTTGTTCAGTAATTGACATGGTAGTTTGTAAAGAGCTCTTAACGGCATCAGGTAAAAATTGTTTAAAAAATTCTGAAACAACAGGGTTTGATTCATAGAACTATTCAAGAACCATCAAAAAGTAAACTAACCATCATTTTTTATTTCTGCCAAAGTAGTACTATCATCCATAGTGTATAAAGTTTCTTAGCTTGTAGATATAGCTATTATTGAAGCTGCTGCATCCAATTTCTCATTCACTTTTGTGCATTTTGCCTGTTCTATAAATCCTTTTCTTCTAATATTCAGCAGACATTCAATGGACACATACAGATATAGTACTTACACCTGCTTACACATAAGTAGATGTCAATTTACCAGTTCTGGGCCAATACGTTTTGTTCTAAAAAATTAAAAAAAAAATTGTTTTTTAAGGGTTAATAATTCATCGACCCAAGGAGATTCAATTTTTACAACTTCTCTAATCCTCCAAAAAATTTAGTGAATGAGTATTTTAGAATTGGTTATTTATTTTTGTATGGGTATCTAGAAGAGACCCTTGTAGATTTATACTGTATATCTCATCATCGTTATATATATTTTTACTATAGATTGTTTAGTATTTTTATTGAAAATAAGAATTTAGAATTGTGACCGTTTTCCTGAATATTGAAGAAGATTAAAAAAATCAATGGAGGGCAAATGCCCTTTTGAGAAAATACACATTCACTAAGGGCGCGTACCGTAATTCACAAATAGCAACCGAACTCTCGGTTTTGTGTCCCGAATATAGCGGATTCCTGAAAATTATGATTTTTAACGGAACGCGGTTGCTGAAGTTTGGTTATTTTAGTTGTCACCAAAACAACCTCGCTCATTTTACGATTTTCTGATTTTTCTATCCCCTCCACTGCGGAAACATATACTGTGCATAAACCTGGCATAAACCAACCTACTTTATCTATGCATAAAACGTGGTCAATCAAAGCGCGTCGTATCCACTAAAACCACATGGACGATGGTGGTTATCTTTAAAAGTGGTACAAAACAAAAAAAAAAGCTTAACATACTTGACATCAACCAAAGTGTCCCGTTAATTTTCTGAAATAATCGGCAATCACTAATAACCGCAAATAAATCGCAACTAACCATTTGGTTACAATTTTATATTTACGGTACGCGCCCTAAACATACAACGTAACCACAGACGTAACGTAAAACCAGATAAAACGTAAACATTGAACCACAGAATATCCTAACAACCAGAATGCAAACTCTTTGTCGGCTCTTTTGATCTGAGTGGGCAAAATTTCGTGACCTTGATGTCAGTGTCTCGGGCGGGAAGTCAGAGTCGGCTTCGATAAAATTCCGTGCCTGACAGGACCTAACTGAAGTGAATTTCGAGAATATGATATATATCTACAATAAAATGAAAGAATATCGCTTATTTTTACAATTATTTTACTTTCTTTTCCATTATTCTCTTATTTTATCGACTTGCACTTGATAACAGTATTTAAATTAACATACGAATATAAACTTGAAATCAGCGACGTGTGCCTAATGCAAAGAGCGAACATAGCCGGAACCACAAGTTCTCGCCCGATTTAATGGCGGATCAAGCTGCGCGATGAGAATGCGCGAACCCTTCCCGCCAAGCCAAGTTGATATTCTGGTTGTTAGATATTCTATGATGAAGTGTCAACTTTGAATTTAAAATCCAGCAAATTGTTAAAGTTGGCAATAGTCGCACGTTGTTTCTGTCAACATAAAGCCGCGTTTCCACTGAAACAACAATAATAATATAATAAAAGACAGTCGGAATTTGTTGCTTAAGTAATAAGGAAAAGAAAAAAATATTCCGAAATTCCTCCGACTGCTTGAAGGGAAACGGTTTAATATTGCTTCAGTCGGTGCAGTGGAAATGCGGCTTTAAAAATGACGTATCGCTTGTCTTTCTGTTTTGTTTCCTGCCTGTTTCTTGTTCATGTAATTGTTAAAGAGGTTAGGAACGTCGCCGAAACACACACGCCGAAAATGTTCGTAAATTAATTAACCACATCCATTTACCGCGAAAGTCAGTAAACGGTAGCCAGTATATAATAGGTCCCGTATCCTGGTGCAATTTTTGTATACACTTCTCTTGTACCTGTACGTCCTGCCCACGGTCCTGACAATACCCTCTACTCATGAAAGGACCAATATGCAAGATGCAGTTAATATAGGAAATACTTTCAGATAATTTTATTTATTGTGTATATAAACTATATACAACAATAGTATTTTAATAGTGTTTATATCGTCATTATTGTTGTGAAGATAAGTATCACCCAAAGTTGATAGAATGGTAAACATTAAACACTACAGCAAGTTACTATTGTTTGTATACCAACGAAAAATATTCTTCAACAATGTGAATATTAGTCCTATACAGAGAGTTAGTAAGATAATCCATCAAAGTAATAAATTCTATAGCACGAATGAAATAATATATGAAAAATATAACATTTCAAAAGAAAATTGTATTGATGCTTTACGATCATTATTGGGAATTGATAATGAATTAGCTTTAAAAATTGTTAAAGATAATAAAGAATTATCACGAACACCTCCACATCTGATTAAGGAAATTATGATGTATGTAAAATAATTAAAGTAACCAAAAAATCAATAATTGATCATCCTTATATACTTAGTCATACTGATTTACCTGAAAAACTACATCTTTTAAATGCAACAGGCGACAATGTTAATAAAATGGTGCATCTGTTAACAAATAATTTAGAAACAATTACACGAATGGTGGGCTTACTGGAGAATGGAGGTAGTCGTGCTGCATATATTGCAAAATTATTAAATGTATACTATTCATAGGGCAGAATAATTAGCAAACAACTAAAAATTGCTTTTAGGTAACACCAATAGAAATAATGGAATGTATGGAGAAGAAACCGTTTTTAAGAAAACTTAATCTGAAAAAGGCAGCAGAATCTATTGAACTATTGAAAGGTATTTACTATTAATTTTAAAGTATCATATACTCTATAGCATTTTTAGACAATGGAGTAACTGATCAAGAAATTATGAATGATCTATGGGCGCTTAATTATAAAAAAAGTACAATGGAAAAAAGGATTGCAATTGTTAAAGCAAACAATTTGGATAAAATTAAAACATGGATGATTCGAGTACCACCAAACACTCTTTTAAAGTAAGTAGGCTGATTAATAGAAATTGAAACGATAAACTAAATAAATAATAATTCTATTACAGCCATATAAGAATAAGATCTGATAATAAGTTAATCTTGGGAAATAATTCATTAACAGAGTATCTATCACAGAAGTTGAAATGTAGTATTGATGAAGCTAACTATATAGTAACAAAATTACCAGCTCTAAAAGCAAAAAGCGTAAAAAAGATAGACGAAATCATAACTTACTTATATGAATTTCAAATTAAACCTATTCAAATTTGTGTTTCTCCAAAAATACTTCTACACAGTGTGGATACTGTGAAAAAACGGGTGAAAGAGCTTCAAAAGGAGGGCGTTCACATTGACAACTTAAATATACTTTTAAAAACTCAAAAGAAATATGCTGTATATTACAATAAACTTGTAAGCACTAATAAGAAAAAATTAAGAAGCATTAAATAATTGTTTAAGTATATTTTAAACTTTTTAAAATTTTGTACTGCCTTTTGTTTTCCTCAAATATGAAGATGAATTACAATAAATATATAAGATAGCAGCAGATAATCGAGATTGTAGATCCTGTTGATTTAGATCATGTGCCCACTCTACTCGACCCCAGTGTCCTAACTAAAATTAGAAATAATAAATAATATTAAATATAAGTATGTGACTTTACCTGAAATTCTTCCTCTAATCTGCTCAACAATACTGCTCTCTCAGGGGTTAAATGTTTTTCTGCACATGCCAATGTTAATATAACAGATTTAAGAGTATCAACAGCATATACATGTCCTAGAACATTGCACTTATTCATTAAAAAACATATGTTTTAATTAGTAAATATCAACATTATATTTTGATAAATATGCTCTTTCCTTCAATGAAAGAATCCAAAATTAACCTAAAAATTATAATTTACCAAATATAGCTTCTTGATTATAAGATAACAGGTGTTTGCTAATAATTTGTTGTGTTTCCTCATTAATCTTAGGTCCATCCATTGCCCTTGATTTCTGAATATTCACCCCAAATCTATCACAAAACCATTGTATAACAGGATCCCATTCGCAAGTTTGAAATTTATATAATTCTTCCTCCTAAAAACTGGGCTTGCGATTGCATAATATAACATATAGAGATTATATTCTTACTTCAGACTGAAAAAGAATAGTATCAGTTTCTAAACAATTTACTATATATTGCACCATGTCATATTTAGTTAAATTATTTGGATTATCTATTGCTGTATTGCATAATGTTGTCTAAAACAGAAAATATTAGATCTGCTTTTTTTTAATATAAGTTAAATTTATTTATACCAAATGCATCGAAGTTTGTATAATTTTCTCTTTTTGTGAATTCCATTCCGCTGCTACTCCTAATGCTAATGGTTCCGAATCAACAATAAATAAATTTCCTTTTGGTGTTTTCAGTTTACGTTGATCTAGTGTAATTTCATATTTTCCATTATTATACAAAATTCCGGTATTTTTATAGAATCGTTTCGGTAATTGTGCTAAGAATTGAACACCTTAAGATTATAGTTTTTTATAGAAATTGTATAATGTACCATATAATCTCATTTGGTTTATTTGACTGTGTTTTATACTGATCAGTTTCCATATAGATTTTGTAGATAATGATTTGAAAATATGAATACCACTCATTTTTAAAATTATTACCACTTAAAATAGGCTAGGGGTTACTTTAGTTTAGCAATGGTTTAGCATTATATGGTGTGATGGTTATGTTTACAGCAGAGAGTAGTATCACAGAATATCTAACAACTAGAACTTCATCTCTTTGTCGGCTTTTCTGATCAGTGCACAAAATTTCGTGACCTCGATGTCACTGACAGAACTCAACTGAAGTGAATTTCGAGAATATGATACATATCTACTTTAAAACGAATGTATATCGCTTATTTTTACAATTTTTTACTTTTTTTCCCATTATTTTGACACATCGGCTTGCACTTGATAAACATCATTTATAGCGTTTTCTACTGGCCGCACTGGGGCGCACTGAGTGTGGTTATCGTATTCCACTGGCAGAGTCAGTGCGCACTCGCAGAGTATTTTACGTTTGACTGGCGCACTGACACCGAAAAAAGGCGCACTGAGTGCAACAAAACTGGCCCTCACTACGGCTCACGGGGCCAGTTCAGTGCAGTTAGATGGCGAACGCATTTTCAAAATTCATGTTGTTAGCAACTAATTTGTTGGAGGAAAGTTCATCATCCTCTGATGAAGATGAAGTAAACGCATTATTAGAACATATACAAATAAAGCAAAAAAGTGCGTGTTGAATATTTTATAGACGCGATTGAAAACTATTTGCACCAACAGGTTAATATTATATGACGATGTCTATAAGCAGCTGCAATTGTTACTGCTATATGATTGCTTATTTCTACAGCACGATTTTCGATTAAACTATAGTAATGTAAGCGCTGACATATTCTTCTGAATTTAATAAAAAACAATTGGTTATGCTTTTATATTCTGAGCAGCAATTGCGACAAACTAAGAGATAGACAATACTATACTAACTTATCATGTCCAGAAAAGTTTCTTTTTCTACGACTATATTGTATACAAAGTTATTTTTAAAATATGCATTAAAAATTTTCTCTGCCGCCATTTGGAAGTTGAACTTTTCTACACATGTGTATTCCACTGGGAGTGCGATTTTATAGCACTCGATCAGTGTTGACGTGCACGAAAGCAAAAAACTGAAAAACTCAGTGCGCCCTCGGTGCGGGCAGTAGAAAACGCTATTAAATTAAGGCGCGCTCACGGTGGTGGGGAGAGGTTGTCAAATATGACAGCACCAGGATGTGCTGGCCTCTATAAACTAGTATAAATAGAACCACTAATAATGAAAATTCGACTAATAGGGAGACTAGCGAAGACAAGTTTGACACTTCTGGATCTAAAACGCTGTTGCTTTGATAACTGTGAAACTTTCTCAGCCCACTGCAAGAAATGTACTAAAATTTTCATAGTCGGGTAAATAATGGTTGATATCGTGAAAACGACTAGGAATAGGTATATGCATCTTTTATACTTATCGACGGAGAATTTATTTCTGCATCGATTGGTATTAGGAATGTAATGTTACATTTGAAAAAAATGAATTTTCTAAGGTTAAATGTATCCGAATTGACAATCGATTTATGAACACTCTATATACAATTTAGTGGTTCTTTTGACAGAATTTGGTACGGACAACTATTTTTCTTGGGTACTAGTAAAATGACATCATTATCTTTAATGGTTTGCAGAATATGGTACGTTTTCTAAAGAGATGAAAACGTCAAAATTATGACAAAATCGTAAATATCTTAAAAACGGTTTAAGTTAGGGATAGATAACTTTGGTGAAAATTGTATTCAAATAATCTGTAGAATACATTGAGGTAAGAAAAAACATATGATTCCATTTAAAATAAGAGAATTGTTATCCACTTCCGGTGTAATGGAACGTTAGGTGGGGTTTTGTTATTAAATTTTTAGTGGACGAGTGGTCTGAAACACCTGTATATATGCTGCGGGGTTGGCAACGATAAAAATTTAACGGGCGGTATTTTGAATTTTATAATATATCAAAAAAGAACTATTTAATCAAGAAGAGTGTTTGTAACTGGCTCTTTCTGATTAAGTAATGCTTTTAGTAGATTATATTAGAAAAAAAAGATAATAGCGAAAGCCACATTATTTGACTGTATATACGTATGTATTTAATTTCATAATTTCAAGAGAATTTAAGACCTGTACTTTATTGTATGATACATGTGGAAACTTGACTTAATCGTAAAATAAAATATTCATGAAAATATTAGTATAAATCATAAAGAACGATTAAAAGGGGATGCAGGAAAAGAAAGGACATTGAAAAGAATATTTATCTACTATATAAAATTGTAGGGCAATTTATCTTGATTAGACTCTTGATGTGAATTAATTTTAGTTATTTCAATTAAGAAAATGTTACAAACGTATGTATTACAAAACCATGAATTTCTTTTTTAGGTTTCTTGTTATTAATCTTTTTTACGTCTTTTTGCAATGGATATTTACACTACCTTTCTTCTTGGATGTTTTGTTTGCTATTCTTCATTTACAAGTTTCCACATTCATAAATAAGATACACCATATTCTGCTTTACAAATAAAATAATGTGAATTTATTCTTCAAGTCATTTATGATAAAATTTAAACTTCACTTAAATCGTAAATAAACAATATAAAGCCATATTAAAACAACATATATAAAATAGCAAATAAATAGTGCTTCAGAGAACTTTTGAAATATTTTTTGTTTGATAGGTGTAAAGTAAGTTACATAACTATAAGCAATAGTTCAAATCAATTGGTTGTTGGACGTATTCAGACATATATCTCAATTCCTTATTGGTTAATATTTTCAAATCTACACAGAATGATATAATTTGATCACATGGCCACAATATAGCCTTCCATTTGCTCTTGAAACAGGTTCAAGGATGAAAATAACTACTACTGCTAAACAATTAATTGTTCTAGTCTTATTCCAACTCCAATAGTGATCAATTGTTTTATCATTAAGGTAAGATAAAAATTACTATAAGTGTTGCTCATCTCAAAAAGTTTATTGTGATAGATGTCGAGCGTAATTCCGTCGAAAATCAATTACAAAAGGGAAAAACTAAAGTATTTATTGAAAACGCAAGATCACGCCGACTGTACGTTTATATGTGGTGATGAAAGAATACCAGCACACAAATTAATACTTGCGTGTAGTAGTCCTGTTTTTGAGCTAATGTTTTTTGGAAAAATGGCTGCATCGGAAGTTGAATTGCCAGATATAGATCCAGAGGATTTCAAAAAGATGCTGGAATATGTGTACACCGATTATGTTGACATCAATACAGTACAGAATGCTTGGAGTTTAATATACATCAGTCAAAAATATTTTTTAAGTGATTTGTTAGAGATGTGTGTGGAATTTGTGAAAATAAACCTCACTGTAAGTAATTTATTAATTAGTTACGAATATGGACAATTGTATAATCACCAAGAATTAGTTAAATTATGTTGGCAAGATATACTGAGGTACACAAAAGGGATCCTATTTAATTCAGATTACCATATGAAAAAAAGTACATTAAGTAATATTTTATGCCAAACTGATATTAATGCTAGTGTTTCTGATTTAATAATAATCGCTATTAAATGGGCCACAGAAGAATGTACGTTATGTGACAAAGATACATCTCTTGAAAATATTCGGGATATTTTATCAGAAAATAAATTATTGAAATATTTAAATTTTAACATGTTTGATATTTCTGATTACTTTCAAGATGATCATCTCTACTATGGTATTAATCGTATATGTGACATTGTAAAGGAATTAAAATGTGTTTATGGAAAAGAATTGTCCAGTGATGTATCTTTAAAAACAAAACCAAATGTTTTGAACTTTAAATTTAGAGATATATACAGAATTGCAAAAAATATAATATTTCCTGATGTTTTGCCTGTGAGCAATGTTATTACATGTAATCGTACAGTTTATCTCTTTGGTGTTGCTGTGACAACTTTACATAGACCGCAGAAAGCTGAAACCACTAGCTATACTGGTACCATAAGAATAAAAGTCACTTCGAAAAATTATATTTGCTATAACTGTGTTATGAAGGATCAGAACCTAGACTATGATCACATACAGCTTATAAACCTACCTATGCCTGTTAGATTAGAAAAAAGTGTTGCTTACAATATTTATGTGATATATGAAAAAGAAGAACAATTTGAAAGAGGAGAAGTAGTTTTACAGTATCTTAGCCAAAGGGTTACGATAAGAGGAACTCAACTGTGATACAATTCAGTGATGAACTTGATGATCAGTGCTTCAGGCTGTCTCATTCTACCCTGCTTAAATATGAAGACAGTGGGTAGTCAAGTAGATATTATAATTTTTCGAATCAATTAAATAGTTAAATAAAAACAAACTGTATGCTAATGGTGATTTAGTATGGTATCGAGTGCCATTAATAATTTTTATGTGAGCAGACATACAGTACTTAAATTATTACAGGTATACTTCCAAATGTTATCACGGTACTGTTGGAATTCTTTAGTAATTAGTATTGTATTACTCTTATCAAACATGAGAGTATGTATTTGGAAATATTTATGTTTATTGAGAAAGGGTTTGATTTTGAAAGCAATTAAAGAAGAAAGGTTTTTTTCGTTTGTTATTGTCATGTTATAATTTAGTCTAATGTTTTTGAATGACTAATCTCAAAACTAGAAATCTTTCAGTTCAAGATATATTAGGAATTGGGAGGAATAATGCCACAAAACGAAATGATGAGGACCTAAATAATAAAATAAATACTAAATGAATGATGAATGATTATTCGATTATACCCACCAATACTGTCTTGTCCTGATACTGTCTTAAGAGTTGGCAACCTAATAGCCATATTTAAAGGATATATGACAGTTTATGACAGCCTATTAATCATAATTTCATAAATATGTTACCAAATACCTATATAAATTCTGTACAAAATACGAAAAAGCCGTAAAGTAGAAAAGGATACGCTCATACAAGCTAAAACCAACAACAACAATAACAGCTTGTACTTCTTTCTCAAGCTGGGTGATCTGTAAATATATTTTTTATTATATATTTTTATTTTTTATTTGATTTATATATCTATTTTACTTTTTAATACTAAATACTTTAGAAATTGTTAGTTAAAAATAGGTTTCTATTTTTTGAGATATTTTTTAATACATTTCACCGAACTATCTCACCTGAAAGTGATTTTGCAAATTGCAAGGTAGACATGATTTCTAACGAAAATATTTTGAGCTTATTGCAAGTTATACGGTGTCTATTGACAGTACTTTTTTTTATTTTAAATAGTACCTAATCTATTGTTCTTCTTCAATTATGTTTTATTTGGAAAAAGTGTTGGTAGTTTAAGGTTACTCATATTAACCATTTGGTGTTGATTGGTATAACACTTAATATTCATCACCTTGGACTAACCATCCATAATGGTAGTATTTAATGTTTTGGAAATATTTTATTTGTTGGAAAGAGTCAAAACGGTAAAATTTTGCAAACATTAGAAGACGGTTAAGTACGAGGAGAAATAATATGTACTTAATGGATATATAATCGGAAGTACCTCCGAAAATTACAAAATCAATTTTCTACTAGAAATTTGAAGACTTCTAACGAGGCAATTTGGCGGGACAGCCTTTATAAATGGTCCTCAAAAGGTCCAGAAATAGATTTTTACAATGGACGTATATCATTGAATCTTTTTACCGGTAATAACTAATATTAAGAACGCATATTTTAAAATTCTATAATAAAAATTCACTATAATTTTAAAGGTGGTGCTTCTAGGTTTTACTGTTTCTCGCATGATAAACATGTAAAGCGAGTGCTGTAAATTGCACTGAAAACTGCTAAACTCTCTTGGTTGAATGTAAGAATATGTTTTGTAAGAAAATCAATCGGTACAATCGAAAAATGATCTTTTTTGGAAAAATATATTTGGCATATTCAGAGTAATGAGTTGTGGGCATAATTTCAGAATCAACGCTGTTTTTATGCGGTATGTCACAATGAAAGAAATACACTGTTCTGCACTCTTTGCTTGTTCATTCATAATTAATAAACAATGCTATATTTGTATATGAACAACAACAACAGAGTATTATAATATATCTAAAACATAAAGTTAATTATTAAAAGGAAAATAATTATGTGATAATGATGCATGAAATGGGTGCACTAATTTAATTAATTAGACAATTAGTTATATATAGATCTTTGAGTATTTGTCAGTGATGTACATAGTAAATAAACATCTTTTTTTTTCTGAATGTTTTATATTTTTGTATCGGCGATTTACCCTCTTTCCATTAGTTGTTTATTGTCGTTAATTTGTTGTTTTCAAACATCTTGATAAATATTCATAATACTAGGTAATAATAACTCGAAATGAGATAACTGCGTCACCTTATCCATCGTATAAATCCACATTTTTTAATCGTATCGTTAATTTAACTTCAAATTCTAATCACAGGTGAACGTAATTAAAAACATGCGGCATTCGTTTCATAGAAATTGTCTGCCGTTCTGATTATAATTATAAGTAAACCTGACTTCGATGAGGTCATGCTTCTTACGTGTGTTTACTAGGAATTACTGCTCACCTTGGTCTGATTTATCAGTTTAATATAATAAGTATAAACAAATCGCTGCTTAGATTCAAGAAGAAGCAGCCAGGAATGCTTAATGATCCTTATTAGACATACAAAAAAAGACACAAAAAACCGGATTAACATATCTGAGTTTGTTTTTACAGTATTTAGTTGTATTTATTGCCATCAACTGAACTGTATTATTAGAGATGGTGATTTTGGCACGCAATAGCGCACATAGAGAAAAGGAATTCTTAATTCAAAGAAATCTTTCTTTGCGACTATTTAAAAGAAATGTAATATTAGTATATACTCCCGAGGCAAACCGTATGAATCGATTTATACATATACGTATAATATATACAGTGCATTACTTAAGTATTTGTACATAGTACATTTACCGAAATGAAAAAAAGGAACTATAGAAATTCAAAACTAAGCGACTGTTTATTTTAATACGAAAGAGAAAAGCATTATTTTTAATAAAAACAAAGAAAGATAATATAAATATTAGTATTTTAATAAAAAATCAGAATTTTGAACTCACCAAAATATTTGTACACGAGAAAAAAAAACAAAATAAATATTTGTTGGTTTGATTCTAATATTTAGTATGCATTCCATTTGCATCTATAACAGCTTGCAAGCGCTTGGGCATGGACATTACCAATTTTGCCGTTTCGTCCTGCGTAATTTTTGACCATTCTGCTATCAAATGCTTTCTAAGCTCATGCGCATTTTGGACATGATATTTTCTGATATGTACATTTAAAATATGCCACAAATTTTCTATCGGGTTAATGTCTGGACTTTGGGGTGGGTGGGGAAGGGTTCTAAGACCTTTATATAAGAACCATTCCTTAACGATCCTAGCAGTGTGCTTAGGATCGTTATCTTGTTGAAATATAAAGCTTTTTTTCTATATTCAATTTTCAACACTTTCCATTAAATTAGCTTGCAAAATTTTTATAGATAAGCTTTGGCATCCATAATATGGTCAATAAAATGCAAATTTTCCTACCCCATTGTAGGACATACAACCCCATACAAGTACGTGTCCTCCTCCATGTTTTATGGTAGAATCAGATTTTGGCTTAAGTTCCGTGTTTGGCTTCCGCCCATATCATATGCCGTCCATCGGATGCAAAAATATTATATTTTGACTCGTAATGCTTTTCCAAAATTCTAAAGGTTTATTGACATATTCCTTCGCAAATTCAAACGTTTTATTCTATTATCTCACTGATGAAAGTTTCTTACGGGCTACTCTTCCGTTATAGCCAGCTCTTCTAAGTACTCTTCTTATAGTTTCAGGATTAATTGTCTTCCTTTCTTTCTGCGACGTGAACAGCTAACGTTAGAGCGCTAGTTCTAGGAATTTTTAGACTTTCTTTTACTATAGCTCGTTCTTCGCGTTGTCGTTAGTATCTTTGGACGTCCTGGCGATGAGTATTTCCGATGCTTTTTTGAAGTTTAAATTTGTTAATAATATACTGAACAGTACTATGGGTCTTTTGACAAGCTTACTAATTTCTCGTAAACTTTTTGTTCTTTAAACAGGCTACAATTTGAACTTTTTCATTAATTGTCAACTCTTTTGTTTTGGCATTTTTTATACGGCAGTTAATAATTGCTCTTCAAAATATATTACTGGGAGCATTCTAATACTGTACACAGACCGCTAGATATTAGGAGGACTGTTGTTGGACATCTATGCGAGTCTCGCCTGTCGCGGCAAGGAATGTACGAATACCTTTGTGTTGTCGCCTACTGGATTTTAATTATTATTGTAGTCAGAGAGCATATTTTAGCTATTTGAAATATTTATTTTGTTATCGCATTCTAAATAATAATATGAAATTAAAGAAAAAATTTACTGTTTTGTATTTTTATTACTTGTTGTGGGTAAATGAGACATGTACAAATATTTAAGTGATACACTGTACATAATGCCGACTGATCATGAACAGTCTGCGCCACTGCGTGCCAACAAAAATCACCATCTCTACTTATTATAATACAACTAGTTTGTAATGTTTGCTAATAATTGGCGATGTCAACAAAATATGCAGTAATATACTGCCTTGAAAAATTAACACTCGCAAGTAGGTCGATTTTTAGAACCGACGGTTTTAGATTTAAAATGGAAGACGTAATTTTACTGCTTCTTATTCAGGGTGATAGAGAAGATGTCGCAAACCTTGAGAAGGAGTGGTATAGATGAAAATGGACTTATTTCTTTCTTCGTTCGGAAAAGCTTCTTGTAAAGCACAAGATTACGATTTTATTCTATTCTCTACTACTCTCATATTGGGTTAGTCGGCATAATATACAGGGTATTCCACGTCACTGGTTCATTAAAAGTTTATGATGTTCTATTATTTACTTATATTTAAGATTTTGGCACCAGTATCTGTTCGGATTGGAACTATAAATGCAAAATCCCTAACCAAAATATCACTTCCGGTTGACCGGAAATGGATGTCAACTTTGTTATTTTAAATAGAATGATATAATTTTTTATTCATTTTGGATTCTACAACTATAAATACGTCAGTTTCATTAGCTATTCCTATAGCTACATGTTGCCGTTTTTGAGTTATTTAAGTTTTTCTTTTTTTAGTCATAATCATTGCATCATTGAAAATTAATATCTCGGTTAATACTGCAAGTAGAGACTCCAAATTTGCTATGTTATGAATGTAGATATAACTCTAAGAAACGGTAAGCACACACTTCTACAGGCTTCAAAACAGGAACAAAGGTGTTATAATAACTGAGGAAAAAGTGACATATTTTCAAATAGAACACCTGTATTTTAATTCGGAATTAGGAAGTAAATATCATCCCCTATCGTTTATATGAGCATTTCCATACCTATCTTTAACAAGATTTTGAGATATGAGCGACTTTTTGTTAAACAGACTAAAGTATTCTTTTTTTTTTAAATAGAACACCCCTGTATTTTAATTCGGAATTAAGAAGGTAAATATCATCCCTATCACTTAATCAGCATTCCTATACCTATCTCAAAATCTGTTAAAGATAGGTATAGAGAATGCTTCATATAAACGATAGGGATGATATTACTTCCTAATTCCGAATTAAAATACAGGGTGTTCTATTTAAAAAAATTGAGTTTTCTGCTTTGAAATATGTTACTTTGTTCCTCAGTTTGAACACCCTGTATGTTAGAATGTAAAGTGTGCTTACCGTTTCTTAGAGTTATATCCACATTCATAACATAGCAAATTTGGAGTCTCTACTTGCAGTATTAACCGCGATATTAATTTTCAATGATGCAATGATTAGACTAAAAAAAAAGAAAAACTTAATAACTCAAAAACGCAACATGTAGCTATAGGAATAGTTAATGAAAACTGATCGTATTTATAGTTGTAGAATCCAAAATGAATAAAAAATTATATCATTCTATTAAAATAACAAGTTGACATCATTTTCCGGTCAACCGAAGTGATATTTTTGGTAAGGTATTTTGCATTTATAGTTCCATCGAACAATACTGGTTCCAAATCTTAAATATAAGTAAATAATAGAACATCATAAACTTTTATGAACCGTTACGTGGAATACCCTGTATAGTTGTGCTGATGTAAAATGCCGAGAGCATAAAGTTTTATGTTGAATGCTCATTCCATTGCTCTTTAGTTCGCGTTTTTGTAAGAGTTTACAGAGACTGCATAAATATCGGTTCATTCTGGAGACGAGGAATAGATCAAGGTTGCTACGAATTCGAAATAACGAAGGGATTTTCTAAAGAATTTACGGCAGCAGCGTTCGAAAGAAAAGAAATAATTTTAAATTGCATTAGACAGTAATAATTCCTTAGAAGTTGATGTTTGGTGCATACGTTAGTGTGTTTTTCATTTAAGAAGTTAGTTTTGTATATCTTTTTATATAACTTGAATAGAGCACAGAAACAACGTCAGCCTCTATCAATTGTGAATCTGCACCGAAACGTTAACTTAAGATAGTATCGGATGTACTGATGAATGAACGACACATGTCTAGATACAATTACCTAATGTGGATGGCCATGTATGTAAGTACCTATAATGCATTAACCATCTATGAATTATTTACAATGGAGTCTGTTGTCGTTGCACTCCCTGCTAATGATTTTTAGCTAGAACTTACCTGACAGGTATATATTTACATATAACACACAAAGTATTCTCATGATTGTGTTGCACCTATTTTTTGATTTCTTTTTTTTTTTGAATAAATGTTTTATTTTAATTAAATTATATAGATTTGCAACGCTAAAACGTTCGTATTTCTTGTATATCTTTTGCTCCATAAGTTTCAATTAAATGAATCTATTTTCGTGCTTGTTTATGCTCGCATCGTTCCGATGTGATCTATGAAGTAATTATTATTAGCTGCATTCGTTCGTGCAATGATTCAGAATCAAGATTACTTGCGATCCAATAAAATTTACGTATTTTTGAAACTCTCTTCGTTTATCGGTAGTTAGCGAATCCTGATTATAATCACTGCCACGAAATAAAGCAGCTAATATGTAGTGCTCCTGTCTCAGAGTGCTACTATATAAGTACGCAAAATTACAAAAAGAGAAGATAGGAATATAAAATATTGTAATTTACTTTACTGTAAAGAAGGCTATATGATTATAAAGGATAATATATCACATTGGAAGGAAAAGACAATTCAATGTTAAGTACAAAATATTTACACATACGTCTACGATATTGTTTACACGGTTTACACATTTTCTTTGTTTCTTTTGTGAGGCAACAATATACAACAGTGTCTATAAGGAATATAAGTTCAGATGTTTAGTGTAATTTAAAATAAACATTTTTCATTTTTTCGAATAGGTGCGGTGCTAGTTAGTAAAGAGAAAGATGTACATAATTTACGAGATATATCTACTATAAATACATGGTTCTGTTGAATATAAGAAATAATAAAAAGAATTTATATCTTGTTATTTTTGCTGGTTAGCGGCGACTAGTGCATACGTCATCGAAGAGGCTACAGCAATCGTCCACCCACATAGCCAAATTTAAATTGCCCGCAATTATTCTTAGTAACTTCAATGTTGAAACATAAAATTACCTACTATTTTGTACTACATTAATAGTTATTTTAATGCGTTTACGTTGAAGTCACTAAAAATAGTGGCGCGAATTTTAAATTTGGCTATTAGGGCAAGTTCTTCGTATACTATCGTGCGATATATCCCATCTTACGAAGTTATACGAATAATTGTTGTCGCAGCCTTCTCAGTGACGTGCATGAGCCGCACTTGCCATTTACCACTTTCTACAGGAATAATTTTTACATTCTGTATGATTAAATAATTGAATTAAGTTTAAATATAGCGTTAAATTAAGTATACATTTTTTCTTAATTTAAACATGTATAACACAGAAAAGTGTTTGTAAGATCAATGTCTTCCTGTCATTATCTAATTAGTGTAAGAAATATTTTCAAAACGCTTCCTATGAAATCACACTAGATACATATTTAAATAGTTAAATGCAGGAATTCTAGATGCAAATGAAAGTATATTAATTCACGTATTATGTGTTTATAAGAGAAATAATTAAAATTAGAACATTTTTAGGTTAATAATAATAGTAACACTTATTTGTATCACGTTATCACCCATGGACTATCATAAAATACACAGAATGGTATGTTGCTTATGCATATTCATCATTGCCAACAAAAACTTCTTAACCAGATTTGGTGCTGGCACGTGGAGATTATTTATTCCACAGTTAGATAATTAAACACATACATATTGATGGAAACGTTATTGCTGTTTTGATTATATGTTTTTATCAGTAAGTAATGACAGTGATATATTAATTTTATAAACATTTTTGTTTCCGTTATACAATTTAAATGAAAAGCAAAGTTATATGGGTGACTCTTTCAAATCAAAGCAATTATTTAATAGTCAAAAATCTAAAAACAGTTAAAAAAGTAAAAAAAAAGGTCTTAATAAGAGTAATTTTTAGGCGATAGTTTCAACTGGTGTCTATTGGTAGCCCTAACTGTATTATTGTATTAAGAAACATATATTGGTTTGTGATATAACATTATAAGAAAAACAAATTATCATACAAATCGTACACTGTATTTAAATATAATTTAATTACAAATTACATACATATTATTATACTATAAGTTAAGCTAGCAATTACAGATAGAGAGAAAGAGGCGAAATATTCACATGCAGAAAAAGTAATGGATGCCATTATATAAATTATGTAAGACAGAAAAATTCGTTAAATGTGTTACCATTAAACCGGAATGAATTTTCTATTTGAAGGTACATTTTGACTTTTCATTCTTTACAAGCGGATTCCAGGATTACGTGAGGCTACGAAGTTGAGGATTTCTCACTGTCTTCGCACACGAATGGCTTGACGTGATGGCAGGCTTACGTCGTGCCATTTGATGCCGTCGTTTGTAGAAATTGTTTAGAATCGAAAAGCAACGATTCGTCCATTGCCCTGAAATATCATCGACAAATGTTAATGATTAACGTGCATATGTATTAGAAAAGAATCATTTAGTCTTTACTTGAGCAGCTTCACGATTGTTGGTTGTGGCTGTCAAATCCACTGTATGACTTCCAGTCTCCAGTATTTCTTTGCGTAGTTGGTCGATTTTAGCGCCTGATCCCGACCAGAACATCCGTTGATGTTTGGCGGTTGCAGATCTTGGCCTTCGCAACCGGCGAAGTTGCATTTCCTTCCCGACGTCCAAATGTAGCGGGACATTCCACGCGCGAGACGCTGCTTGATGAACTCGTTTTCCTGAGGAGTTTCCAAGAGACAGCGTCCATGCAATGTCTTCTACAAATATTCCGTGCATCTAACCATCTACTTCTAGATTTCTGGTAGGCAGATGCTCCCACTGAAGAAGTATGAGATGCGTTACGCCTCTGGCCATCTCTGTATGTCGCCATGACGAACTCGCTGAAATTTTTAAAAAGAAAGATGTGTATTTTATATTGTTGCCTGCTGTTAATTCATCGCCAGAGTGTTATGACTCTGTAAAAACTTTTAGTACTGTTCTCTCAAAGAACCTATTAGAAAATAAGCATTACCCTGCAAGAATTCTATTTCATTATTATCCAAATAGTATTGTACTAATTATTAGCGGCCTTTGATGAGGGAGCGATTTAAAGCTTTTTTCGGGTCTTGACTATTACGGGTGCCACGGGTTCGAATCTCGCCCAATAATTTCGATAACCCTACTTTCATTTGTCAGGGGGAATTTTGCTCAGCCGGGTTGCTTGGCCAAACATATCAACGCTTTGCCTGCTCAATGCCTTAAAACTGATAAAAACACCGGTATTGTTTTTTTGATCTGAAAAATGATTAATATATAATATTGATGGAGAAAGGCTTATCTATTTGTAATCAAATCGAAAAATGGAGATATTTGAAGAAAATACTCTTGATGAAGATGATTGTTTAGTTAATATGATTTTTTGTCTAAGCTTTTTACTATAAGAAGCAAGAGGTGAATAGCGTAATATCGCAGTTAAATTTTCTGTAAATAATGTTCTTTCACATCATAATCTTGTTTCTAATTTTTTTTTGTTAAACATTTATATTGAAAATACCTAATATGGTAACTAGTACAGTTTTGTATGTCTTTTGGGGTTTTAGTTTTTTTCTTTTCAACCTCTTATCATTTTTAAAGAAAAACATTCTCCATCTATATCACGATGCTAAAGTTCAACCTTTTTTGAAAACGATAGCTTCATTGAGTGAATTTCGTGTAATACATTTTAAATAGAGTGATAGCCCTAGCCACAAAATCGTGCATTCATTTAAGGGGAACATGCAGCTCGTGTTAACGGTGATTAATAACGATCATGGAATTTGAAATCATTTTGTGTAAAAATTGCGGGGTTAATGATTCGCATTGTGAATGTGGGGGGGTAGATACAGGGGGCATGTTTTATTTGTGTTGTTCTCAAGTATGAGTGGCAAGATTAGAACATTTCATTTGTTATGGAATCCATTAACTTAAAATAGGTATCATTTAGGTGGAACACAGGTTGGGATGA
The DNA here is from genome assembly GCA_004143645.1 of Protaetia brevitarsis. Taxonomy (NCBI): domain Eukaryota; kingdom Metazoa; phylum Arthropoda; class Insecta; order Coleoptera; family Scarabaeidae; genus Protaetia; species Protaetia brevitarsis. Next base: position 1,906 of record RXPK01000286.1, on the reverse strand, counting down.
TTATTATTTTTTAGCTTTTCTAATAAGCGCTGCTATATCACGTTGCTAAACTTTAGTCTCTTTAAAAAAGAATAACCTGTTCGTGAATTTTTGCAACCGATTTTAAATAGAATTTGTGGTGCAATTTCTGAGACCATTCTTGGAACGATTAATTCTTTTTAATGGAATGGAGTCTCAACATTTTAGTCTAACTTTTCTATGGGTAGAGGATAATCCGCACCAATTTCGTGAGTAGATATGGTGACCAAAAAAGATTTTCCGTTACATTGGTTAGGCTAATACCTACAGTTATTGGATCAATTTACTTTCCGACTTGTCTAGAGTTGATGAGCTCCTTGTCACTATGCTCTTAATATAAGAATGTTGGTGCATACGTTTACGAAGCTCTAAAAATGATCGAATTTCTTGGTATTTTTTATATTTGCGTATTTCGGTGGCGATAGTTCTTGAACCATTCAAAAACTTTATTTTATTTATAAGTTCTTATCGTTTACATCTCCTGTCGCTTTTACAGAGATTTATTTAAGATCGTATCGGTGTTGCCTCTTTTGACTACTTCAACACTTTTCGAATGACGTCTGCAGATAATGATATTAAATTCGAACATCTAATCTGATATAAAATACAATTAATTTGAAGAACTTATCTTATTCCGATTAAATGATATTTTTGATCTGGAATTGATGCTCATCTTAATGAGGCACAATCTAATTAAGCGAGCTCCGTGTTGGACTGTTGTTAATAACTACTTAAATGTGAGGCGTTAGTTCATTTTCAAGCGGAGAATCGTTAGCGAAAGAAAATCAGTGCAAGTCACTTTCAAAGAGGTAAATTTGGGATTATCGGCATTCGCTTTTTTCCCAACCAACTCTTAGATTTTCTTCGCAATGCACAAATTTGGGAAACGTCGGTCGTGACTTACGAACGTTTTGTTGTCAAGCGCTTGTGTGAAAACGACGAGTAAAAACTGATAGTAAAACAGTAGCTCTTCAACACCATGTTAATTTCCGTGTAACAGGAACTAAATGACGTAGGTACAATAAGCGAGGTGCCATTGTCCTCGCTGTCAATTATAGAGTCCATGTGACTGCTATGCTAAGCACGATTGATGTTTTATACTTACATACTCGTGGTTAAGTAGAGATAAACAGATTTTCATTGTGTGTTTTTAGTATATGTTAAATAAAGTAGGTAAGTAATCACGTTCTTATACTAAAATTAAAATCGCTACACTTCCTTTAGTAATTATACGTATATTTTAATGAGAGAAAAACTTTGTACACCCAAGCATGTATTTAGGGGGAATAGAATAAACGTTTAGAAATTCTGAAAATGTTACATATGTTTAAATAAATGTTACTTTTGTAACATCTTGATTTTAAGCATCTATTCAAACTTAGTTTTTAATGGAAATCCACTTTATATTCAATTTAAAGTCGGGTGCGAACTATGGATGATGTAAAGAACGTGGAAGACACTTTTGGTTTTCATTCACGCTGAAGGTTGATTTTGTTTGAACATTTATTTTTGAATTAGCTTGCATGTACATTGTCTTTTGTATTAAGTGTCTGTTTGTCATAAACCAACATCTGTTATGTATTTACTTTGTTCCACAAAATATCATTTTTTATTATTGAATTTGACATCAAGTTTCATTAACATTGTTAGAGTTTAACAAATAATTGGATGTGAATTCTAAGTGCGTAAAAATTGGCATTAAATTTTCAATACATAAAAGGCTGTTATACACAGTAAAAAGTCCGGTAATAATGCAGTGATTAATCCTGTTTTATTTACAGTATTATTGCTGCTTAAGGAATTTTTACAGAAAATTACGGAAGCTTTATAGTTCTAATGTAAGTAAATAAGCAACAAGTAATTAAAAAGTCAAAAACATTGTGATGTA